>JACDJE010000238.1:990876-1176056 GCA_016647715.1 Pavo muticus | reverse complement strand
TTTAATGCTTCATGACTGACACACTTGACAAATTTCTACTAAAGTGATTTGATGAACTGAAGAAGAATTACCAAATGAAACATGGTGGGTTTTTTTTTGTTTGTTTGTTTGTTTGTTTTCCCTGTTTCTGCCTCCATCCTTGGATTGATGGCTTTGGCCTTTGAAAATCTCAGGTAAACTTTACAAGGCTGAGAAATGAATTTAAAAAAACAACAAGCTAAGGAAACAGAAAAGAAAATATGAAGCATTTAGTGAATGGATTTTGTAATGGAATAAAGGTTCAATAGAAAGGAAGAAATACAAATAGAAGTTATTAATATTCTGGTTCTGTTCTGATTTCATGCTTAATTGTATTGATCATGTAACCTTCTGAAAGACCCTCCCTGACTTTGCACTCACTGAGATTTATTAGCTCAGTGCACAACTAAATAAATGAATGAGGAACTACACTTGCTTGTTATGGCCACCTCTGCATTACTGGAATAATTTTCTGGAAGTGAAAATTTAAAAGAAATTATGGATGAAGTGCAGCTACTCATGAGAAAGCATAAAAGGGAATGCAATTTCTAGTAGCCCTTACAAAAGCAATAGCAGTGAAAAATTATGTTACTGTACTGCATGTGAATGTACAAAGTAAAGAAGTGGAAATAAGTCATCATCTTTCCATGAGCACAGGGGTCCTTAAGGCGAGTTGAGCAACTGCATCTTGCTCAGCTGTGCTGTGGAGCGTATGTTGAAATGCTTTGATTGGAGAAAGGCCTGCAAGTAGTGGTTGGCTGTCTGCAGCCTAATAATCTACAAGGCAATACGATTAGGCAATTAAAAGAGTTTTTAAAAGGCAAGCTTTTCATCTCTTTACTAAAATCTCTGCCTTTTTGGTGTAAGCTATTTGCCTTCTGAGGCACCAGTAGTGGATTCTCACAAATCAGAAGAGCTAAGACGTTATTTCGATTATGGCCCTGCTTCCCATGCAAGAAGGACATTTTGTAGTGAGCCCCTCACTACATGAAAGACACTGAGGTGCTGGAACATGTCCAAAGAAGGGCAATGAAGCTGGTGAAGGGTCTGGAGTACAAGTCTTAGAAGAAGCAACTGAGAGAACTGGGATTCTTTAGTCTGGAGAAAGAAGAGTCTCAAGGGAGACCTAATCATTCTCTACAGCTCCCTAAAAGGAGGTGGTAGTGAGATGGGGGTTGGCCTCTTCTCCCAGATAACAGTGATGGTATGAGAGGTAGTGGCTTCAGGTTGTGCTAGATTCAGATTGGCTGATAGGAAAAATTTCTTCTCGAAAAGAGTGGTGAGGTGTTGGAACAGGCTGCCCAGAGAGGTGGTGGAGTCACCATTGCTGGAGGTGTTTAAGAAAAGTGTAGGTGTGACATTGAGTGACATGGTCTAGAGTGGTCACAGGCATGGGTTGATGATTGTAGTAGGTGTTCCTGGTGGTCTTTCTGACCTTAATGACTCTATGATTCTATGAACTTTGCACTTCCTAGCACTGTTCTCTGGATATCTGTGCACCATCTCTAAGGCATTCCTGGAATTAGCTAAGAGCTGCTTTTATTAGGCTTCTTAAATCTGCATCTTCTAAGCACAGGAGATGGCAAAAAACAAATGTTTAGAAACTAGAACGAAGCACTGTTGCAGCTGTTGTCACCTTGTGTCTGGGTGTTAGTTCTGTTGCTACTGCGTTAGGTGTGTTTAAGGGTCAGCTGCTTGCAGGTATTTGGTTAATTGTTTGTTTTTTATTTCTGATTTTTAAGTTCAGATACTGGACTTACCATGATGGATCAAGGTAATTCAATACATGTACAAGCAGAGTAGATGAACATCCCTGTCTTTCAGCCCTGCGTACGGTGCTCAGGAAGAGCCGTGCACTATGCTTGGACCTCTGCAGCTATCTCTTTGTTTCTCAAAGCTTGCGATGAAGATGCATGCAACAAGACAGTGACTAAGGACTTCTTGTTGGCCACAGCAAGAGCAGCCTGCTTTTTTGCAAGAACGCCAAGAGTTATGGGGTGTTCTTTTTCAGACCTTTCCAAAATCCTTTCCAAACTGACCCATGCTGAGCATTTTCTGCCTTTTCCAGGCAGGAGACATGCTATTCTCATCCCAGTTTCCCAATCACAAGGATTCAGGAAATGATTTTTAGTGCTGCGACTGCAAAGCTGTCTCTGCTCCAGGGTGAATTTGATTAAGTGGATGAAAGAGGCTTATCACACCAGGGTTTTAATTGAGCTCTCCTATTGCTCTTGCAGCAGAGCGGTCATTGGGCTGTTCCCCGTAGGGACATGTTGCTCTGAGTTTGGAGCACAGCATGGCACATCAGAGGGCTTTTGGTGAAGAACGGCTTTAGCCATCCTCAGGAGTAGGCTACTGAATGAATAACACCAGGACAACCCACTTCTATTTATTTACAGATTCTTGCTGAAAAGCAGCAGTGGACAGAAAAGACAGCAGTGTTTTCTGTGGATTTTTTTCCCTAGCACTTCAAGCTGTTTTGAATAGGAAAAATATTTTTTACTCGGTCCTATTTAAGAAGAATATATCTTACTGAAGTCTGTTATATAAGCCTCCTAAAATGCTTCTGTATTTCTTTTCACTTCTGTTGTTCGCTGAAATAAGTGATTATCTTGTAACGAGAAGATTTTCTAATAGAGATGCACCAGTGTATATCCTCTGTAATAAAGTTTAGTTTGTCTCTTGTAACTCTGAGAGAGAATTTTATTATTTATTTTAATAAATATTACAGGGTAGACTCTTGAGAAAGGAATTTACAGCTCTGTTTGCTGTGCATAAATCCATAAAAGACAGTGCTGCTTAATTGCTGTAGTGTGTAATGAAAGAAACAGTAAGGAAACTTTGCTGTGAGTTCTTAACACCATTTCTCTAGTGACGTTTAAAATTTTCTTTGTCAATTCTAATGTAACTACAGAATTTCTGCCATCTTAATTTCTCTGAGTTCATAGGGTGAAGTTCTGAAACATAGTGCTAAACTGTAATAAAGGGACTTTGCTCTGTGTTAAAATCCAGCATCGATAAATGGATCGATGAACCCAGCCAGAGACGGAGTAGCAGTTGTAGGCAACTTGTGGGCAAATCTATGAAGAGGGAATAAACAATGGTTTGAAAGCCTTATTGGAGGGTCCTTTGTTATTATGGGACTTATAGGGAGCCTTAGCAAGCAGGGAAAATGAATTACTGTTTTGAATGCAGGTTAATAATGCTTCCTTAATGTCTGTTGAAAATATGCATAAAGTAAGAAACACAGTATATTAAATTAAAAATATTTAGAATATTGAAGTAATCATAAATTATGTGAAAGAGCTGACATGAAAAATATGTTCCTCTTTTTATGTGAATAGAATCTAAATAAAGTTATCATAAAAGGAGCTTGTAACATGAAGATGCCACAAGGTTAAAATATCAACATTTGTGGGGAAATAAAGGGCTTCACATATTTCTAAATGCTATTTTTTTGATGTTGCTGAAAGTTTTTCTTCTGACACAAAATCAGTACCATTCATCCACAAGAGCAGGGTTTTCTTTTTTCATGAAAAATAATTCTGGATTTAAGGTCTGCATCTGTGCCTCTTGTAGGTGCAGAGGCAGTCTGAACCTCTAGGGTCTCTGTTACCTTTTTTATACACTGTATATATGGCACTGTATATAATATCACCTAGAAAATTCTGATTTGCAAGAGTGAAATCTTTGTCACAGGCTGACACAGCATACAGTGACAGAACCCTCCTCACAGAATCAATCAAAATTTCATCTGAAATTCCCAGAATCACGCAATTGCAGGGGTTGGAAGGGACCTCAAGAGATCAAAGTCTAACCTTCCTGCTAAGCAGATAGTCTACAATAGGTCACACAGGTAGGCATCCAGACAGCCCTTGAATATCTCCGTAGAAAAAGACTCCACAACCTCACTGGGCAACCTGTTCTAGTGCTCCATCACCCTTACCATAAAGAAGTTCTGTATAATTGTATGAAACTTCCTATGTTCAAGTTTTAGGCCATTACTCCTTGTCCTTTCGCTACTCACCACTGAGAAGAGCCTGGCCTCATCCATTTGCCTCCCATCTCCCTTTAGGTATTTATAAATGTTAATCAGATCCCCTCTCAGTATTCTTTTCCCCAAGATAAACAGACTCAGGTTACTCAGCCTTTCACCATTGATACTTTATGCTTTCTGAGTTTCCTGATTTTTCTTTGATAACTTTGGTAGTGCAGTCTTGTCATGAAAAAGTCATTTTTGTGGGAGAGTATGGTGGATGCAGTAACATTATGAGGTTGGTGTTTAAGTAAGTTTCATATTTTTACACCTATGTGTAAAATGTGAGACTGAGAGAAAAAAAACCTTATTAAAAATACTTTATAAAAAAAAAAAAAGTCCTCTTGGCAAATACATTAGTTAAATTTTGCATGAGTTCTCATCATAATTTTATTAGGGTTTTTGGTTTATCGTGTATCTGGCTTCTGTGAAGACCTTTTTAATATTATCCTGAAGAAATAAGATCTCCTACAATCCTCCTACACGGTTTAGAAGCAGGCTATACTGTAAAAAGCACTCTGAGGGAAAAGAGGAAGATGTATGGAGCTTATTAGCAGTCAGCTTTAAAAAAAGTGCTGGAAAATGCTGAGAAAGCCATAACTTAGTGCATTTCTGCTACACTGTGCTTCAAGCTGGAGCAGATTATAAATGTTTTTTTTGTTCACAAAAAATCAGTCTATCTGTATACCTCACACATGCTGCAGCTGCAGATGTACTGTGAACTGCAAGCATTTCTGTAGGAGGTCGCTCAGATTTTAAACAATGCAATTAATTAGAATGTGTATAATAAACTACTGCTACTCACTCCTTTTGGTAGTTGTAAGTTTTCCCTTCTCAAGAAAAATCTAAGCTGACTGCCTCCTTTTCCTTCAGTTTTCATATATCCCTCTTCCTTTAAGCAGCATCTGCAGAACTCAGTGTTGTGCAAAATGTTTCAACTTCACGTTTTATTGTACTGAATATGGCATATGGGTTGGACGTCATGAAATACTGAACCTCTAGTGAAGACCTACCGTGGGTAGAAGGATATCTTGAAGTACAGGATCTAAAGGCAATACCCTAATCTTTAAAAATATTCCTCTGAAATAATCTGTCCCATATTTGTAACACATTGACTCCATCACATAATTTCAAAAAGTTATTTTTTTCCCACACATCCTTCCAACGAGTCTTGTTTGAAGTCTTAGGATTTCTTGTGGTATGTTAACAGGAAAAGCACAGACAAAATTGAAGTTGCCGTGCTGTATACCGTTTCTATTGAAAAGTTGTTTGAGTTTTTGTCTTTTTATTCCAAATCTGAATGTTCATTATAATGAAAGATACGGTTCAACTTCTCTTGCAAATGACATGTTGAAAGCGCATCTGCAGCCATTCTTAGTGATTCCTGTGTTCTCTAACATCTAAAAGTCCATGCTACTGATGTAATTCATAAAGATAATATTAAAACTTCAGCTGTATGTAGGACACTGCACTTGGCATTACGTTTAAAAATACTCTTAGAAGAACTCTCAGAAAGTTTCCAAATTATGCACACAAAATGTTAGGAAATGGCAATACTAAGTTTTCCTCAGCTATATGTGATATAATGCAGTTCTTTATTGTATTGCAGATGCACTTTTCCTTGAACCATTGTAACTCAGAATATAGAGGCAATGGGGGATAGGAGTATACTCCAAGTAGAAAGACATTTCAGGGATTTTGGTGAGCTGCACATTACCAGTCAGGAATGAAATCCTGTAAAAGTCCTTATTAAAGAGCATTATAAGTGCAAAAAGGTCTGCTTGCATTCAAAGGGACAGACTGGGCAAACATGTGGAAGATAAATCATTTGGGAATAACTAACTGAATGTAGTTTACTTAAGAAATTAGCTCTGAGTTGAGAATAGCTGGTAGTTGGGAAAGTACTGGGGGTATATCTGTATACTTTCCTTCTGCTCTTCTGGGCATCAGCTTAGCAGCTACTGCCAGATACAGGATGCTGTGCTAGATGAGACTATAATCTGAGTCAGTACAGCCATTCTCATGTTAATATGTTAAAAGAAACTTTTTTTACAAAGGATAGTAGGGCAGTTTAACAGTCATAGCCCCTGCTGCTTCCATTACTTCTCATTCTTAATTATGAATGTGAGAAAATGTATTGCTCTTCTGGGTTACAAAAATGAAGCATCCTCTATAGCCTTATCTTCTGGTCTATGTAAGGTATTTAGAATAGTAAACTGCAATTAATATTAAATGCAATTACTGTTTAACTCACATTTAAATAACAGTTCTTTGACGGAAGTGTTACCTGGCTTTAACAGACTTCTTTTTTTTCTCTGAAGGGAAAATAACGCTTTTGCTTTGTTGTCACGATATTGCCTGTGATTGAGTATACAAGTGATAATGTTTGAAGACCTAACAGAAATACACAAGATGAGCCTAACTACTTTACTACTCCCTCAGGCAATTGTACTTTTTGGCATTCTCAAATGGGTTGGAAGCTTATTAATGGAAGCAAAGATGGGAATCAGTAGTAATGTCAACAGATTGTGATAATTAAACAAAATAAAAGCTACTGTATTTTTGGATCTACCTCATAGTTCTATATGTGGCTGTTACGTGAAAGATGAAAATTTGGAAAAGAAATGAGAAACCATGGTAATCTCATTGATATGCTAATAGATGCTTTTAGATGATCACAGTAAGTATTTTTTTTAGTTGAATGAATGGCAGTTCCTTCAAAATGGGGATAACCACATATTTATACATAACAGTGTGCACGGGCTGTTTTGAATGTGAACTTGCATTCACAAAACACATTTCCCCCATTTAATAGCTTATTTTAATTTGTCCATTCTGTTAGAACAATAGAGGCAGGTTATTGTCAATTCAATACTGTGTCTGGATATAAGGAAAATAGTCTGGAAAAGGGCAACAGTAAGTGAACTTGGAATTGCATGAGCACTGAACTAAGTGCTAAGAGCACTTTAGTCTTTAATATTTTTCTGAATTATTGGCACAGATTCAGGTTGGACGTTAGGAAAAATTTATTCTTTGAAAGAGTGGTCTGGCGCTGGAACGGGTGGCCCAGGGATGTGTTGCAGTCACCATCCCCGGAGATGTTCAAGAAACATTTAGGTGTTGTACTAAGGGGCATGGCTCAGTGGGGAAATATTGGTAGTAGCTGAGTGGTTGGGCTGGATGATTGATCTTAGGGGTCTTTTCCAACCTTGGTGATTCTATGATTCTATAAAGTCAAGTAGAAACAACAGAACTGAGGAAACATAATGTTGCTTTGTGGTTGTGGAGAAAGCCAGCCTTATGCTGTGTTAGACTGGTGGTTACCTGTTTCTGTGCAGTAACATAACACGGCTCATCACATATTGCTGTTTTGTTTCTCAGTATGACGTGATGACCAACGTGTACTATAAAATATTTTAAGAGTATATGGATTTTTTAAAAACATTTATTGCTTCTGTGTGTAACCCCATTTATCTAAATTCTACTTGCACATTGTTATATGTCTCTGAATTTGTTGAGATATTGGCTAAATACAATGAGATGTTTTGTGGTCCTAATATGCCTCTTGTCTTTTCACAATGACAGCTTCAGTCAGGGAAAACAGCACTATTCTCTTTAATATCTCATTCAGTTCTGAATTTAAAACATCTATTTTGAAGTAATTTTGAAAACAAACAAACTACTTGGAGTTGGATTCCACTGCAAAAGTTGTATGAATTAGGTCAGCTGACTATCTAACCGTTGACTCTCAGCAAGTTCAGTGTTTGTTTCCTGAGTACAAATTGCAGTTTTCATATTTTTTATGACTGTAATGCTGTGCAATTGTGTGTAAGCTCTGACCTTTATATGGGGACCCCTCCCACAAACAATGACAAGAAACTCAAGATTTTATTTCCCAAAATATTTTCTTACGGCTGCTATTCTTACAGATTCTGTTTTCCAGATACTACCCTTCAGTATTTTACTAGGACATGTCAGTAATTCTTTATTTGAAATTCTATTCCAAATAATGTTGATACCCTAATTATAAAAATTGAGTTTTGTAAGTACTGTGTCCTCTGAATACATTATTTGAAAATAAGCTTATAAAGTATTACTGGGAAAGGGTGCCAGGCTCTATCACTTTTGAAACTGGCAATAATTTGATTTTTCCTCTTGAACTCTTTATAGAATGCCCATCTTAGGCAACGTAACTAAATTTAAATATAAACTTAAAGGGTCTGGGATAGGGAAAAGTCTGTTTTCACCAGCCAGCATACTTCATTAATTTAGGAAATTGAATAAAGCTGAGATGAGGTACTAAATTTTGTGTCTCTATTAGTCTGTTTTCTATTGGCAGTTTTGTTATTTTTTAAATCACTTTTATGAGGCATGTGGTCAAAATCAAAATGCATTTAGCATTTATTATTTGCAGATCTCTTTGCATACACCCATGGTAATCTTCAGTTTATTTCAGGAAAAATAAATGGTAACTGATTACTCCTATTTGATTTGTGGCAATACTTGTAAGGATCAGCAAAATGTAGATTCCTTATTCAGTTCTTGGAATAGGAATTTAAACTTTTACATTATTTATGCCTCAGAAGTTTTTTCCTGAGATTTTTTTTTTTGCCTAGTAGCTGTGTTTCACTATGTTACTGAGAGAGGAATTCCTTAAAACTCCTGGGTCAAATTTTCTCCTCAGCTATGTTTCTTGGATCAGAATTTAGCACAGGATGGGTGCTCGGGTTTGTCTTACGGCGTCAGTGTGCTCTCATCCAACTTGACTGAGCCTCCTGGCCCTTTTCTGACCTAACTACCAACACAAATGGGTTGGAACTTATGAAATTAGTGAATTACTGTAAATGTGAGTTTAATGATTTTATTCATTTAGTCAGATATCCCAAAATACCATGTGTTTGTGTCTGGACAGACAATTACTAAATACCATTGCTCATGAATTCCTGTACTGCAGCCTCAAACAACTTTTGTAGACTTCTTCCAGTATCAATTCAGAAAAGGAATAGCAACATATGAGAAATCTAAGTAGTCTTTAGGTGGAGATTTCATTCAAATTAAATCTGCTACATTTAAGAGGGATCAGAACTGTAGTGACCTTGCTGTAATTTAGCATAATTCTCTTCTCAAGAAAATTAAACGAATAAAGTCTGGAATGCTGGAGCAAACTGCCCAGAGAGGTCGCGGAGGCTGCTTTGGGCCCTTTCCTGTGTACCTACTGTAGGGAACCTGCATTAGCAGGGAGTTGAACTAGATAATCTCCAGAGGACCCTTCCCACTCCTATAATTCTGTGGAAGTTTATATTAATTCTGAAGAAGGTCTCAAAAAGAGATTGAATTCATTTTAACTACTTCACCTTACCGATTAATTACTATTTAACTTTACTATGTAGTCTGTGTGCAAAGCTCCTCAGTCAGTTCATCTTAGTGAGGATGAGAAGACTTTTGATTTCTTTTATCAGCTAATAACTTTTAAAAATGCAAGCAAACAGAGAAGATTACATGCAAATTTAATGCCATAAGGAAAAGGGGGAAATGTAAAATAAGGCTTTATGTAAAAATGACCTTAAGGTTGAGGAGATGGAGGAAAGGAGGAGATGGAGAGGGAAGAAGAGACAGTACAAGTGGCAGTAGTATATAAAAATGTACGTATGTGCACAGATGCTGAGACAACTGTGTGATTGTGTACCAGATTCATCCTTGATGTTAAGACAGCAACACATTGGTACCCAGATGAGAGTTTAGACTAAGAGGAATAGTTAGGACACGGTGTGGCATCATGTCTTCAGTCCTACAACTTCGTGTGAGTGCGTCAAAATTATCAAGCTGATAATTTTTCTAAAATGTAACACGTAAGTAGTTATTTCTTCAAAACCAGACTCTCTTTTGGATTCACGGGGAGAAAGCAGTAACTACGGTCTCAGTCAGGGAAGACTGAAATGCTGGCAGTGGCTGACATTCACTCCTCCAGTTGTGTTTGGCATATCTGGCTGATGTGGTTTTGGAGGTGTCATCACAGTTAAAGCCCTCCCTTCTGGCTGCACACAGGTGCATCTGACTGCTATCACGTGTCCAAGTTGCTCTGAAAGTTTAATGCTGAGTGACAGATGTGAATGGAAGCAGCAGGGCATTCCTGCCTCTGTGAAGAACCACCAGATGAAGTGCTTGAAGCTCCTCAAATATCCACTGTAATCTATTGCGAGAAACTAATTGAATTGTATGTATTGCTTACAGGAAGTTCTGGACTGGTCTATTAAATTACTTACCTGTTGTCTGTGCAGGATCATACTGGGTCAGTAATTGAAATGCCATCCGTTTGAGGCAACATAGGAATACAGTAAGGCCAATTCTGTTGTGACTAGTCTGCTGAAATGTTTTTATTAATGTGGTCATACCATGAAGCAAAAAAATATGTTCATTTTTATAAAGGAGTAAACTGGCCTCCATAAAAGGGGTGAAATTCTCCTAAATATTTTTCTAGGCACTGTGAATGGGCAGTTTTCTCTGTGCCTTTTTTTTTTTTTAAGAGTGTGAATAATAGTTTATTTTTTTAATTATAAGTAGGGTTCATTTGTGAGAAAGAAAATACCATATAATAACAGAAAACAGAGTATCTAGAATTTTCGGGGCTTGTATGTTGTCTATATGCTTGAATATAAGGAGTATGTTTATCTGAAGCCTGACAGAGCAAAGGAGAAGAGGCAGAAATGGTTACACCACAGTGCATCAGTAACATGAAATGCAGACTGTAGAGGGGATGTGCAATGCTGAGGCTTTAGCAAGTTCTAAATCTAGGCCAAAGGAACTGGATTTGAAGGAAAAAGCCCTCCAACACACAGTGTCTGGAAGGCATGGAAAAGGACACTTATCATTGTAGTTAATAATTTATTATAGTACAACCTGGAATATATCAATTATCATAGAGTCATTTGAGTTGGAAGGTACTTTTAAAGGTCATCTAGTCCAACTGCCCTGCACTGAACAGGGACACCTACAGCTGGATCAGGTTGCTCAGAGTCCTGCCTATCCTGACCTTGAGTGTCTCCAGGGACAGAGCAGCTGCCACCTCTCTAGGCAACCTGTGCCAATGCTTCATAATGTATTGTTAATATACCTGGCTTTGTGTTTCAGTCCATGCTAAGTGTTGAAGTGTTGAATATGCGCAGCGCTTACAGCTCCCAGCAGATTGAACATGGCATAGGAAGCACTGCTGAAGACCAACAGTTAGGAAACTAATTAGCACTCAACTTAGATTTCCTTAGCTGAGTTGTTGGTATCCATTTAGGCTTTGTTTTGGCTTTTTCCTGTTAGCTGATAAAACTGATATATTAAGATTTAAAATCAATTTTCAATGTTCACGCTGTTTTTTTCAGGTAGGACAAGGCAGTTTACATGCAGTGAAGTGCTTTGTCTGATTATGCTTTCTGTGCTTTTTAGTCTAGAGACAGCACGATGTCTTGTGCTTTAAATGTCCAACTCCCTTGTGTTTTAACAGTTTTTGAAGCTTGCTCTTTAATGCTTTAATACTGTTGCAAAGATACTTAATGTTTTGCTTTTTTTTTTTTTTTAAATGCTGCTAAGCTAATATTTTCTTATTAGTCAAGACTAAGTTGCTATTTTTCAGTGTTTATATTCAGCGGAGAGTTCAGCACTCTGGAATGTAAGCTAAAGTTGTCTTTCCTAACTGCCTATTGCTAAGGTTGTCTACACTGGTCCATCTGCCTGCTGTCTTTTATCTCTTTGTTGCCCAGTCAGTTTTGTGTTATGCTTCTGCAGTTCTTGTGCTCAGCCTTCACTTCAGTAACAGACTGAATATCATGTACAAATTTAGCTAGCTTAATTATTCATCCTCTCTTTCTGAGTGCCAGGTATATTAACAATATATTATGAATATGTTGCACATCAGGAGCTTCAGCACTGACCACACAGGAACTCCTCCATTGTCAACTTCCTTTTCTGTGTGTCTGACCAGTTACTCCTACTCTATTTTCTGTCTTTGTCATTTTTTTTTTTTTTTACTTGTTTGTGAATTCTACTTGGTAGGTCATCTTTTTGTTTTGCTGCTACCTTATCAACAGCTGCAGCTATGAGAAAGCAGTGAAACTAACACATTAAGGACTGTCTGTCTCTAAAGTGGTGCCCCCATATCAAGGTTTATAAGCATCCTGAAGGGAGCTGATGCCATGAGAGCTGCCTCAAGAGATCATTGCTCTCCTTACATGCAAGCAAGCTGCTGCATGCCCCTTGCTTGATCAAATAAATTTAAAGTTCTTCATAAAAAAAAAAAGGTTATTTCCTCCTTTTAAAATTATTTTTATTTGATTTCTACAACAATAACAAGACATTAAGACATTAGTAAAGCAGACTAGGTCTGTGAAAGCCACTGTAAATTTCTTCCATTCTGGTCCAATGCTCTATAATACGCAATAATGTATTGCGAAGATACTCCAGTGGATGCTACAGGCAATCATGAACATCTGTCATGATAAAACAAGGAGTGGCTGACGAGAGAGATTCTTGTTCCACGTCCTGACTAGGACAAGTTATTTTGGCACATGAGTAAAGAAACTGAAACTCCAGTGCCTATATTCTGCTCAACTCCAAGAACGCTTTGATAAAACTGCTGCCTAACTGCCCATACTTCAGTCTTTTTTGCAGTCCTGGAGAAGAGATCATTCTGGTAGTACTGCATAGCTTGGTATTTACCTTAAAATATAAGGTCTTAAAATGTAGAGTCCAGTTGGCATTGGACTTCTGAAAAGTCCAGTCCAGAAGATATCTCAAAGGCATACACACATGTGCTGCTGTGCTGACATGTTACTCAATACAAAGTAAAGCTGCTGGGTCAACTCTCATTTCATTCAGTAGTGAGTGGCAAGCTTCCTTTAATGTAATTCTGTAGCAGTTAGAGCATTTCCTCATCCCAGCCAGGGGCTGGGTACCTCTTCTCACAAGGTCACCTTCCAGAGCAGTGTATTTGCTCTCTGGTCTGGCCGTCTGTTCTCTCAGGGAGGCTGGTGCACAGTATCCTGTCTCCTAGTGACACAGAAAACATATTGAGGCTACTAAAAATGCATCATGTGTAATTTGCCGTAGATTTTTTTTTTTTCTCCTAACTTCCTCCCCGGGCTGAGAGCAGTAGCTGTTGGAAATTGATTGCTTAAATTATATGGCAAACTATGATAAATTTCCAGGCATAGCTTCTGAAGCAAACTACTCATTTCCATTGCAGTTTGTAAAAATGCAATCAAATGTTCTGAATCCAAGATCAGTGTTTATTAAGTTTAATTTGTTTCTCTTTCTACTATGTAAGTATTATATGAATCAAATACTGCATAAAAGACACACTCCTCCTCAAAAAAAAAAAGAACCACTGAAAGCTCGCTCATTCTCTCTCTCTCTCTCTCTCTCTCTCACACACACACACACACACACACACACACACACGAACAGAAACTACATGTTCTAATGGATGGCAAATTAATGCGTATTTTTATTTTATTTTGGTGTGCTGCTGAGAAGGGTTTTCTACCTCTCACACTGATGCCTGTGAATGTTCCTTTGGTTTCTGCTATGTTACAGATGTCCTTCATGTTGCACTAAATTATGTAATACAGACTGGAATTCCTGAAAGGAAAGATGATTTGGCATGATAGGAACAGCAAAAAAGATTAAATACATGGGCTCTAGCTCAAGACAAGCATTTTGATGTGTTCCTTCCTATAAATATTCAGTATGAAATTCAGTATGAAAAAACAATTCAGTCTGGATATTTTTACCCATAAGGGCCATGTGTTTCTTTTTTTGTTGTTGTTTGATTGTTTTCCTCTGCATTCTTACAAACATGATTTCAGCCTTGATTTGTTGTATTTTTTTCCCACATCAAGCTACAAAATGGCATTATGATGACAAGTTGCTTTTGCTCTCAAGCATCTAATTAGCAAGCATCAAGTAAGAGAAATATTTCTAAAAAGGAAAGAATAGGCCCCAAATGAATGTCAATTACTGATATACCAGACATGTAAGCTGTCAACACTAGCGATCAGTATTCTGTGTGATTTCTCCTATGATGCACAGGAGTTTATACCCAGAAACTTGGCTTCCTTGTAGAACAGAAAAAAGTAGTTCAGTAGTAGGAAAATGGTGTAACTTGGTTTTCATTTTTTTCCCTCCATTTACTTAGGATTTTTTTTTTCTTGTGTGCCATTTTATTCTGCCATCACTAGATATATTTGTTTAAAAAAAAAATGCAAGGAGTTTAATAAAGTTGGGGGAAGAAAAAATACTGCTAATGTGTCATAAGGCATACTTAGAACGTTCCATTAGAAATGTTGTCTGAAATGTTGTAGGCCATAGGATTTATGTGTATTTACTGATGGGTTACCTCAAGTCTGGGATTTCTTTAATTATTTTATCAATTTCTCACATTCTTTATGAAGGTTGTATTCCAATATATATTGGATTACCTTGTCTAATACCAATTTGAGACAGTAGGGAAAAAATTAGATGCAAACTCTTAAGATCTTCCTTATCCCACATTCAAAGCAGATTCCAAAGATTTTGTCTGGACAAGGCTCTTTGGATATATATGTTTTCTGAGATTCTTAATAAATATCTCAAATAGAAGTATGTGCCTTATATAAGCCTTGTGCAGTGCTGTCTGTAACCTCAAAAGCTACTTTCTTTAACCTGTACTTCCAGCCCATGCTTATTAATCAGTTAAGAAAAAGAACTGAACAAACAAACAAACAAACAAATCTTGAAAGAAGTTTCTGAATATATCCAAAGTACTTGTTTTCATAATGATCTTGAAGAACTGAGGTATTGAGTATAGTAGAAAGATACAGATTTTCTTTTACATCCTAAATATTCAAACACTTTTGTATAGATACCATTCATTTTCCACATTGTTTCGCTGCTTGTCTTTTGAGGTTGAAATAGAAATGAAGGATTCAGTCCTTGACTCTTCTACCCTGTGCTTCTGGGTGATTTAGCTTCAGCAGCTGTCTGCTATATTCATTTGAGAGCAATCTGTTACCTGAAATGCTCTTCATATTTCTTACCCTTTTGGTCCCCTTTCCCTACACGGTGCAAGCATTTCCTTGATAAAATAAAAGGTTTTCTTTGCTTTTTAGCAGAGTAATGGCTCTTCTGTATGTGTATCCTTTCCAGTTTATTGTCATATCCAGTTTATAACTCATAGCTTAAGTTCACCTTCTCCTTAGTTAGTCCCTGCAAATCATGAGTTTCATCTGGCTCTATAGTGATTTTAACTTTCTTTGTGCTTCTATGGGCTAGTAGAACTCTGGCCATTCCGAGCAGCATTGTTCAGGAGTCCCTCATGGAATGATAATCATGCAAAGACCCTGTTATCATCTCTCAAAATCATCATCCTCAGCTAAGGAAGCAGTTTGGACATTACAGGGATGAAAAGTGGATGAAAAATGCAGTATGAAGCATTTCCTAGGTCAAAGTATATGCGGTATCATTCTGGTGTTTATTGTAGAGAGGGTCCCTAAAATTGCTAATTTTATGACCTTTTTTCTGTTACTGAGATTTGTGTCTTGATGGTAAGCATGTATTTCTGCTTCAGAACCTGTTTTTTGCATTTTTATTCTGACATCTTAATCTTAAACTAAGGCATTCTTTTTCCTTGATGTAAATTTATTAAGAGTATTCCACTGGTCTTTGTTTTGTTTTAACTCCCAGTGTGATCTGTCATGTAGAATTTAACTCCTCAGATGTGTGAGATTAACTGTGGACTTAAAATAGGCACGTTAGTTATGTTCTTCTTTAGTCCTTCCACCTACATATGTCTTCCTTTCTTTAATAAAATCAAAATAGTCATCTTGTGCCAGGCTAACTTTAAACTACAGGAGAAAACTGTAGGAGCTGTCTAGTTTCAGGATCAGCTATTGTCATTATGTGCCATTGAACCATTGGTGATAGGTGGATGGTTGGACTAGATGATCTTATAGGTCCTTTCCAACCTTAGTGATTCTGTGATTCTGTGATTCTGTGCCTTTGTTCCCACCTTGCATTTTTAGGAAAAAGTTTTTGAGCACTTTGCAACTCTATTCACTATCTCTACGGAAATTGCACATTCATTTACGAGAAGTTTTTTATTTGCTTCATAAGCTTAATTCTTTATACTAAATGCTATGTGGAAATTTCTCACAGCCAAGCAGCCTAACAATAGCCTTCTCCGTACTGTCTTTAGGGTGGTAAGCGCTTGGTAGCTGGAAACTCTCTAGAAGATGTTTCCAGCTGGTTGTATCAGCTTGTCCTGCTTTTTCCTATCCCTTAATTTACAAACCATCCTCATTACCTTTCTCAAAAACCTGATGTAAACAACTGGTCTTTCTGTGAATGCTTTGAAAGTCAAGAGGTTTGGGCTTTGTGCCAGTTTTAATTGAGGCCAATTGCTCCTCTGAGTTTTGGGTGAAAGAACTTGTTTTGCTGTTGATAAAAAGCAAGATAGGATGTATTAGTGCTTCTAGCAGCTTTCAAAGCAGAAAGGTCGATAAAAGTGCTTTGTCAGTGGCTCTCCTGTCATGCAAAGTGTGGATGGATATCTACATGAAAGGTGTGAAAGCAGAAAAGAATGAAGTACATTGGATGGGAAGCAGCTTTGAAGAACTTAAGTACTCAGAAAATCAAATAACAAGTCTCATTCCTACTGCCACCTGAAACAGGAGTTTCTTTTAGTGTTATATTTCTGCTTGTTTGAAACTTTCTTAGAATAAATGCCATTGACCCTTTGTTCTAAGAAAGAAGCACACTTCTGGCTACATGCACTGGATGTTTCCACAGACCTGTGGGAATAAAGAAATCCTACTGAATATAACAACATCTCAGGGAAGATGTCAGATTGTCTTTTGAATGTGATGAAATATAAGAGATTTATGGCTGCCTGTGTCAAGAGGTTGCTGTCTGTAGCTCAGTTCAGCAACAAGAAAATTCTGCTGTCTCCAGGACTGTTGGTGTCCTTGCTACTGTAAGATCCCAGTTTAAGTAAGACTTTAGGGGAAAAACTAAAGTATTTCCAAGTTGTTTTTCATAATAAGGCTTATAGTTATTGCTGTCTAATGGTGTTTCTATATAATTGTTATATGATTTAGCTCTTGAATTCTTCAGTGTACTTTAACTGCTCTGAAATTCAAATGAAAGAACAATTAAAATGAGAAGTCTCCTTTAAATCATAAAATTGTTACTCGCTGTTTAAATGGAGTTTCCTGGGTGAGGTCCAGTCCTGGGAAAGTCCAGAGTAGTTCTCAAAGTGTTTTGCAATGTATGCTGTGATGTTTCACAGTTTCCACTAAACTCAAAGTTTAAATGGCTCTAATGCTGCTTTGACACAAATCCACATATTCTTTTTTAGAAAACAGACACCTTAATTTGTCAAGCTGTCTTCTATTTTACATGATGTCCACAGAGAATATTATGGTTAATGAGGGCACCATTTGAGGCATTCAATTAATTGAGTAGATGCTGTGGTCATTTCTCAGTGGTGAACTGGACAGCTGTTCCCAAAATGCTAACAGTCCATCATTATAAGAATAACCCAATTAGTCTCCTTCCACTGTGAGATTACTGTTGATTTTTATTTATTTATTTATTTAATTTTGGTTCACTTTTGCATACTTTCCCCCTGTAAATCTTTGCTTTCCCTCGGGATCTATGGCACTTGCTCGCTTATCCTTCCTAACTAAAATCTATATTAATCAACTGTGCTGCAGGGAAGCTTCATTGCATCTGGAAGTGATGTCGTTTTTCTGGTTGTTCTACAGAGTTTACAGACAACTTGAACTTTTAACCGTCACTACAATAAACCTGTGCTTGATTCCACCACACTTTGGAAGCGACTGGCACATGATTTGTTTGTTCTCCATGAAACATCAGAACACGACTGTGTAGAAACATAAATAGGAGAAAGATTCAAAAAAGCTAGTACTAAAAGTGCAAATTGATTTTGTAGCCAGCATAGAAAAAGTACCATTCTTCTGTGTTACTGTATTTTCTAGTTCTGTGAAGTCATTCTTCCTAAGTGCTCAGGAATATTAAAGCCCTTAGTAGGGGATAATATTATGGTGTCTTTATTTAAGAAGGAGCTCAAATAGTTACCATTATTTTTGACAGTAAACTACCTATCTACTTCTGCAGCTCTTTATTTCCACAAGATTCTTCCACTGATACTACTTCATTTTTCATTTGGCATCTAGAGAAAGGGAGAGTAAGGGTTGCAAAAACGTGTCTGGAATCGTTTAATGCTAGCTAGAAAATAGAACAAATTGTATTTAAGGAAAAAAAAATACTTTCTTTAGAAATAGGCTTAGAAGTATACTAAGCAATCATTTTTAGTTTGAGCTTAAGTTACAAAATGCATCACAACTTATTTAAGGTACCACTTGCCAATACAAGACTAATACAAGTAAGTTATAGTATGCTGTAAACTAAAACTTGTAAGTCTTGTAAAGCTGATGGATGAAACGTCACAAAATGTTTGAAATAAATAAATGAAGTGTGTAGTGATGTTCAAGGTATGTAACTGAACGGTAGTACTCCCAAGGAGAAAGAATGGGAATCATATGCCAAGGAGAACAGATGGCTCTTCATGTTGACCTGCAAAATGTCAGGAAAATGGAAGAAGAATCCGTGGCTTGTTTTGGAGAGGCTGTAAATGACTACAGATTTTCAGAAGCGTGGGAAACAAGGAGGCTAAAAGGTCTTACAGAAAAAAGCAGAAGATAGTGGATGGGTAAGTATAGTCTCTAAATGTTGAGGAGCTTGCTGCACTTCTTTTAAAAAGCAAGTTAAAAGGTAGCAATTGTTCTAGCTATGAGTGAACAGATGTCCTATGAATTTTCATTAGACTGCGCTGAAGGGACATCCAGGAGATCAAGGGTTTAATAAGAGTAAGGAAAACAGACAACTGTGCACCTGCCCTGAAGTTACTTGAACAGCTTTTATCTGAAGAAAAGTGCCATTTGAGAATAAAGTCAGAATGGGAAAGCTTGATGGGCTCAATGGGGAAACAAGAACTAAATGCTAGCACGCTTGTGAAACAAAATGTAACCCCGTGATTGATGGGTTATTTTGTAGGCAAGAGTAAGTAAGTAGAGCTTTGGACTGAAGGATTCTCAAACTTACGCATTGCAGTTTTTTTTAATTTATTTTAAATTGTGTTGGTCAGCCACAGCTGATGATTTTTAGTGATCACTTTGTGAGCCAATCTTTGAGAATTTAAGAAGAGAATAAGAATAAACTCTTGGACATATTGGTGTGTTATTGCTATTTTCACTTTTGTGTTTTCAGATTGTTGTCCTGCTCGGTGGAAGTGACATATGTTATTAATTAACAAGTAAAATAAATTGCCTCCTGAGATGAAATGTTAACTTGCATCTTCATGAATTTACAAAAGCAAAAATTTTCTCTCCGTATCATTCCTATAATAAATATTGTGTATTAATGATGGATGCACTTTTCTGATATATTAAGCTTCGTAATAGATTCTTGTTGAAGTTAATGCCATGACTATGCAAATAGGCAAACTTTTTTAAAGGCTAGAGGTAATTTCAAGCCATAGTGAGATTTCCTTTGGTAGGTCTCAGGCCTGTAAGGGGTAAAAGATCATTCTACCTCTGTATGCTAATTGATGAGTTGAAGAATGAAGTGTGGTTTAAAAGTCAAGAACTGCTGAAAATCTGCTTCTTTTCTAGTACTCATAGTCTTTGAAGGTGCTAGGGAACTCTCCAAATGCAAGTGTTTTGTTTTCTTTTTCTCTTCAGCTGAGAGTATGCAGATGTGATGGATGTGCACCTGCTCAGTAACTTTCAAGTGAGGATCTTAAGGCAAACTGGTGTTGGCTTTGGCTGCTGGCTGGGCGTCTAGGTGCATTCTCTGGAGGCTGCAGGGAAGGGCAGGTTTGGGGAGATCCAGCTTCTGTGAGGTGCTTACTGCTGGTTGTTGATCCTGAGTGCTGAGCCCAGCTGGATGAAAAAACCTCTACTCCACAGGTTCTTGGGAAAGTGGCCCATAGGAAATCGTTACCTGATTGCAAAATTTTGCTTCCCCTAATTGTTGACCTTCACTTCTTTAACACACTGAGGGTGGTTAACTATTTCTAGCTGCAGCTATATAAATATAGGCTATGATTTTTTTCCAGCCTCATCCAATTTTCTCTTTTCTTTTAATTAATCTTTTAATGGTAAATTAAGTTTACTTCTTATGTGCCTACACTACTCTCTTAACTGCAGAGCCCTTATTTTAAAATACATGCCATAAAACACAGCAAACAAGTAGCTAAGCAATATGGGATAATACTGGTTTCAGTTATTTAAATTTTCTTCCATAGTCTCTTTTGTGCTATGCAAAATAGGGCAAAACCCTTTAAAGTGGTTTTACAGAGGCCTAGTTTATCTCTATTTAGGCTAAGGCTTTTATGTAGGCTATTTTTGTAATGAAGTTTAATGTTATTTTTTTTTTCCATTTAAAAATTCCTGTTTCACTTTTTAGCTGGTAAAATGGAGTAATGTCAGAAAGTAGCAGCAGGACTTTGCATATGCTTGAACCTTGTGTCACCCCCTGAAATATGTGACACTGCATATGACACACTGCAGTCGAATAACTGTCTTCACAGAATCACGGAATTGTACGGGTTAGAAGGGACCTGTGGATATTGGCTAGTCTAACCCCTTGCTAAAGCAGGCTCCTTAGAGTATAGAGCTACTGATGTCCCAGTTTGTGCCCATTGCCCCTTGTTAAGCTGCTGAGCACTATTGCAAAGAGCTCTATTTGAGAAGAATTGAAAATATTGCCCCATGCTTTAACTGTTTCTATGTTTTCATGAGCCAGTTATAGTTTGAATGGCTAAGTACTGTCAGTATAATTTTTTATAAATGTACTCCATTGAGGTTGGAGGTAGAATTCCAGAAGGAGCACACTTGACAAAACCAGAAGTAATTTTCATCAGGAGAAGAAATATCTGGGCAGGTTTTTGTTTATTTTTCAAGCATTGCAGCACTTTGTCCTTTCTAGACTTTTCCCAAGAAAACATGAGACGCTACCTTTCTCCTCTAGGACTTTTAGTTTAATAGATTAGGAAAAAGTAACCTGAGGATCAACCAAGACAATGTTTTGGCCTTTCTGTTACTTAGTTGCTTAGCAGACAAGACCTACAGAACTTCTCTCTTGGACTTTTTGAGGAAACGTTACTGTGTTCCTCGGAGCAGAAATTCACACCTACTCAAAATTCTATGAACCGAGAATGGTTTTAATATCAGTGACTTTTAACATGACTTTTTCTGAATCCTGTTCTGGCAGCTGCTTTACCCATGGTAAATCCATGGTCTATTAGTTCCATTACTCAGCAGACAGATTTCAAATAGCACCTTGTATGTATCCTTTAGAAGTATTGTTTCTAAATTTCAGTCATGCTGCATTTAGGAGTGTGTATGTGTACATATTTGTGCAAGTCTGTAGCTGTACAGACGTGTCATTACCATACGTTGAACATTTTGTATCTGTAACAGTTGCTGGTAAGGCAGTCAAGCACAGATGCTGTAATAGAAAATACTCTGTGAAATGACTTCTTGAATTCTTTTCTCACATTTAACAGCTGGTTTGGCAGCAATGCCGGGTTTCTCCTTAGTACAACTCAAAGAAAAATCTGTTAAGAGACACAGAAACAGCATGGAGTGCCCAAGTTAGGAGAAGAATTGCTTCAGAGGAATTAAAATGACAGCATATGCTACATGAATGCTCGCAAAAGAAGAAAACTGCAGAACCCCCTTGAGCCATATTTGATTGGGAAATGTAGATTTGCTTTGCATGAATGGACTTATTTTTCAAACTAGAAGGGTATTTTTTGTTTAAGGAAGTTGCTGAGTGTCACTGAGGATTATCCAAGTCTAGCAAGACTAAGATAATGGCATTAATGATTACAATTTTAAATCCTCTGAACATGTCAGTCACTTCTTAGAACATTTAACATTTCTTAGACCTTGCAATGCATGCTTATGAGTAGTATTGAAGGCTGTGTCTACAAGAATGTGGGAGCTGCACTGTTTTCACTGTGACCAGGTTTTCACCTACGATGAAAGAGCTGATTTCCAGAAATAGGTCCTGCAGCATGTTTCTTCTTTATAGACAAAGGATTTCCCTCAAGATTTCAGAACTGTGTCATGTTTAATCACTCCATTCATCTCATAAGGCCTTACACAAATGGAAAAAATCATGCCTACTATCAAAGAGGCTGAAGATATTTAAAAATTGTTATGATATATGCGTATGCCCTGTTAACACTTGAAAATGTTCAGCAAAAAGTTCTCCTTTGTTGCTTTAGACCATTTCATTCCAGGTATAAATCCAGTTTTCTTTACACTGAGAATTTTGATGCTATCTCAGACACAAACTAGTATTTGAGACTTAGAGATCTTTGGTGAGCCAGCCAGAACCAGAAGAATTCAGCCTTCTGGAAAGGGAACTAGCATTCTTCTTGCAGTCTCCAAGCCTTTCCACAATGGGAAGGATCTGATAACTTCCCTCAGCCTCTGTGGGGTAGAGAATATGCTGTTTCTGCTCTGTCCTGGGGTTAAATCACAGTAGAGTCTACTTGACTTCCAAATTTGCTCTTAGTTTTCCTTTTTTCTTTACTTAGCTGAAACAACAGATGTTTGCTGCCTTAACTTGAAGACATTTTACTTCCTTGTCTGCCTAGTGATTAGCATGATCTAAAGTGACTTTTTTTTTTTTCTTTTTTTTTTTTCCCCCCACTGCAATTAGTAACTTCAGCATGGCACCTACGGCATTTGCTATGCCCTATCAAGATCTGGTAGGACTTAGGATGACCTCTTGGGAATACCTAGAAAGGAGACTCAAGTTCCCTTGGTTCTTTCTGTTGTCATAATTTCTGAAGGTTCTTTAGCATCCCATTTTCATATGTAACTAGTCCATACACACTTCTCAGTGTGAGAATTGTATGTTATGGGTAATAAAATTGAGCTGATTTTCTGGCAGTGGAAGAAGAGGTTGAGAGGTCTGGAGTGAGAAAAACATGGATGGAGAACCTTCAAATAACAAGGAAAATAGAGGTGGAAAAAGATACAGCAAGCAACAACAGCAAGAGAAAACAGCAGTGAATACTGAAGCTAGTAATGACAAAATTATGCCAAAAAAAAAAAAAAAAAATGTGGAAAGAAAAGCAGATAAAGCAAACAGTGTAGAAAAAGGGATCCTGTGGCACTTTTCAACTGTTTAATGACTGTGCACAGAAATTCACACTTTTAAAAATAGATTTGGCCCTTCATATTGAACAATGCCCTTCTATATTTTAACTGAAGTGTCTGTTTTATTAAGTAGTACGGTTCGATGGTTTATTTGTCATTTGATCATTCACTGAGTCTCATGAGTTGGAATTTTCACCTCTCTTTCTCATTTATGTAAGGGCTTATCATAGCAAAAGTTCTAGACGGTTGCAGCAGCAGTGGTTTCCTCATTCTGGTACTTCAGGGTGTGCTTTCTGCTCTCTCACTAATAACTTCCTACACATGCTGGAGTTAAGACTCAAAAGAATATTTGAAGTAAAAAGCAATGCTAAAATCAGAAAAACTTGGACCAACTTTTATCTTCAAACCGCTGTTGCAGTATTGCCCTTAACTTTTAGGAGGATTATATTATGATATTATGTCTCCTTGGGTTTTCAAGCTAGTCATAAGACCAACGTGGGTTATATAAGCTATCTTGAGAGACCTAATAACCCATGGGAGACAACTGCCTATTGAGACTAATCTTTTTTTTTTTTTTCCTAGCATAAAAATATGACTTTTTCTTTTAAGCCTTAGATATAGATATCTATCCTATATAGAACACATTGTAACAGCTCTTGCATTTTTCACTCCTGCAAAGGGAAAATACATTTGCCATTACGGTAATGTGCTCTAGATGGGTGTTTTATCTTTTTTTTTTAAGAGTTGAAAAACTCGATTGCGTATACTGATTTTATACCTGCTTGATTAGAGATAAAAATAATTTCTCCTACTGAGAAACTGTTTCATCACACAACAGCGTCTGCTAGAACACATTTGCAAGCTATTATAAATTCAGAAATCCCTGAAGATCACATTTCCTTCCTGAAATGTACCTGGTGAATTTTGATACATAGGAAATAGTATATTTAGATCAACAGCAAGCAAATGCTTCTTGTTCCTTTTTCTCTTCATGAAAAAGTCTTGATCACATTCAGAATTACACTAGCAAAATCAACTGCGACCATGATTTAGAAACAAATCATGAGACACTGTTTTCCTATTGCATTTTTGAATAATTGTTCTAGTCTTTTGTTTTAAATGTATTTGACTCATCTCTTTCACTATGGTAGAACAAGCTTTTCCTATAGAAGAGATTTCAGTATCCATGTTGCCCTATTTTCCAGCAAGTGATGTTTTCTGTCAATAGGAATCACGCAGGAGACACTGCATCTCTTACTTGTGGTGGAAAAAAAATCTTTGCCAGTGTCTGAGATGCATCTAAGACAGAAAAGTGATTACTCTTGAGAGTATATTCTCAAAATGCTGGGCATAACTGCTTGGAAGTCGATACTTTCAGTGTCTACGGTCCTGTCAGTGCTCCCAGTATCTCCAAAATTGTCAAGGTAATTTTGGTTTAGATGTTAGTAACTTTAATTGGATGACATTTTTAATAAAATGATCAGTTAGTTGATGTTTTTTTTATTTCCAAAACACCAAGTATCTGGATTTAGGATATTTCCCGTCTTTGAGAAGAGTAATGGAAACAGTACATATTATTGGATGATTCTGATGTATTTTTTTTCATTCTATTGGGATTTGTACTAGTAGAATTACTAGTTTATGTTCATCAGAATTCCTTCTTTGTTGAAACATTGGAAGTTTAGCTCTTAGGGTTTAGCTCTTAGGTAGCATAATACAATCACTATGTCTTAGTTATGGAGGGAAAAATTAGGCTTTTATCTATAACTTTTCAAGTATATTTAAACTTAATGTAGTGCTGTACTGTTGCTGCATGTGAGACTGTGTATGTGAAAGCCTGTTTTGACTGAATTAGCGATTTCATGAATATGGTCATGGATTTTCTTATCTGCACTTAATCAGACAGCTCTGTTTTATTAAGTTACTTGCTTACCACTGTTTTTCTGATGTAAGAAATATCTCTCTGAAAGAAAACAGAGCAGCTTAAATCAGCTGTTTTCAGAAAATATTGAAACATACGAGCCATGACTTCAGTGTGATTCTTAACCCAGAAAATAGTATCAAGGAAATTTGGCACTTTAAGATGAGATTGGTAGTTAGTTATCAAGGCCTGTGGTACTAAATAGAAACTACACTGTAACCTTGTCTCACGAAGTTGGTTAGTGAGGTCTAAATGTGAGTCTGCCACTGTTCTGGAATTATCTCATTGCTGTTCTAACAAGGGAAGGGTG
The DNA here is from genome assembly GCA_016647715.1 of Pavo muticus. Classification (NCBI taxonomy): domain Eukaryota; kingdom Metazoa; phylum Chordata; class Aves; order Galliformes; family Phasianidae; genus Pavo; species Pavo muticus. The sequence continues at coordinate 1,150,548 of JACDJE010000238.1, read as the reverse complement.
CAGGTTTGGGTGCCTTAGCAGAGTTGGCTTAATTCCTTCAAAGAGAAGGCAGGACTGAAAGAAGGAGAGGTTCTAAATGGCTTTTTGAGAGATTGGAGTCGCGGGTCACTCACAGGAAGTGGGAGATATGGAGGATTCCAGTATTTAGCCACAAAGGAAGGGAAAGCATTTTAGTTGCTCAGACTTTCCATTCACAGTGATGCAGTCTGTATACTGTCTTCCTCGTGGTGTAACTTTGGTTCTGTTGGAGTGCTTCACTAAACTCAGTGTTATTCATAGTAGTGATGGTATTTTACAATCCTGGCATCATGTTAAGTGTGGTTGGGGGGAGTTAGAATCTTACTTACTTTGCAGGTGTTGGAGGTGTTGGGTTTTAGCTGCATCTAGAGTAATTTCATCTTGGTGCCCCTCCCCCCCAAGACTCCTTATGCAGTCAATCCTCTTCCCCCGTTTTTTGATTTTGAACCCAGACCATTATCTTAACTCTTTGGAATTGTCATACAGAGAAAATTGAAAGGTCTTAATTTTATTGAAGGGAAAGGAAAAAAGAGCTAAGGGTTTTGAAGTTATTCAGCTTCTGCTAACTGTGTGTCGCAGAAGTCATCTTGAAGTCAGACGAGATTTTAGCTGCTTTTTGGAGGTTTTATATGCTCCAGAACATATTTCCACATGCCACAGCAGCTTTTATTAACTTTTCCATGTTGGCTGCTATCATAATAGCATACCACCCCAAGTGCAAGTGAGCAGTTCCTCCAGGGATGTGCTTGTTCTAAAAAATCTGGCAGCAGTAAACCAGAGAGTAACGTCCTTCAGGGACATCAGATGTCTTGCATTCATAGGAGAACCATCCTCTGAAGTGCAAAATCCAGCGTAATGAGCATAATCCTACTTTGTTTGTATTTGCCCACCAGCCAGCTTCTCAGATTTCAAATATTTCACTTTTTATTACAATTATTTTCCAACGTCCTAAATGTTCTGTGATTCAGATTGACATTTCCATGTCAAAAAAAATCAATTCATAAAAACATATTATAGCACTTATAGAAGAGAAGGAATAAAATTTGATTAAAGTCTGAAATTTAAATCAATGGTAAAGGCAGGAACCCAACTACAAAGCCTGCCATAGGCTAAGTTCTGACTTTGTATGTATATCAATACAGGCTGGGGGATGAAAAGATTGAGCATAGCCCTGCTATAAAGGACTTGGTGGTACTGGTGGGTGGGAAGCTGGACATGAGCCAGCAATGTGCCCTCGCAACCCAGAAAGCCAACTGTATCCTGGGCTGCATCAAAAGCAGCGTGGCCAGCAGGGCGAGGGAGGTGATCCTGCCCATCTGCTCTGTGCTGGTGAGAACTCACCTGGAGTACTGTGTCCAGATGTGGAGTCTTCAGCACAGGAGAGACGTGGAGCTGCTGGAGTGCATCCAGAGGAGGGCTGCAAAAATGATCCACAGAATAGAACACCTTTCCTATGAGGGCGGGCTGAGAGAGCTGGAGCTGTTCGGCCTGGAGAACAGGCGGCTTTGGGGAGACCTGAGAGCGGCCTTTCTGTATCTATAGAGGTGCTGCAAGAAAGTAGGGGACAGACTTTTGAGCAGAGTCTATTGTGATACGACATAGGAAACAGGGAACATAGGGGAACTAAAAGAGGTGAGATTAAGATTGGATATAAGGAAGAAGTTTTTTACAATAAGCAAATTTATTAAAAACTGTCTGTAACTAGTCTTTCAAAATGAACTAAGTTCTTTCTGCTTTCTACACATTGCAAAGTACTATATGACACAGTGACCTCCAGCTCTTTCTCTTTTTTTAGAAGGAAACTAACTGTGGTTTTAAGATAACACTGTTTTATTTGCACTTTGAAATGTATTAGACCAAAACACATTTGTTGCAAGACACAAATTAATGCTGATTCTCACCTACACTGCAAAAAAAGAAATGAGTGATAGCAACTGTAGTATGACCATGTGCTTGACAAGTGAGTATTTATAGTCTTGATGTGTCCTTGATTTTTGCATGCAAGCTAACATTTTATGCAGGTCTAGTGAATACAGTGAAATTAGGTCAGGCCCTAAAACTCTATATTAAAGTTTAGCATTTGGGTTGCGCTAGGATGATCCTAGGATGACCAGAATGATGTTGCAGGCTGTAAAAGCGAGTGTGAGAGACAGAATAGACTCATTTATCTGAATGCAAAAAAAAGGTTAAAAAAAAAAATGGTTAAGAGACTCTTGGTAACACCAAATCTTCAAAGTTGCTCTTAATTGCACTGGAAGATCTTGTTTAATTGACTTTATTCATTCGTATTGAAAAAGAGTAATAGAAATAATTGAAATAACTTCATAACTAACATTTACATTTTGAAGTAGAAACGTGAAATTCCCTGGGCAAAAGAATCAATACACAAAACTCAGGTACAAATTTACAATCTGCCACAGATTTGAGGCCATGCATATGAAAATGAATAATGCCAGTAATTCAATGTACTAAGGGTCTGGATTCATCATACCACATTTTTTTTTTATTCTTGGTTGCCTGATGGGCACTGTGCCAAAGGGAGGAGGATGGTGTTGATTTGTTATTAGGAATTGGACTGATGACACCAGACAAAATTGAGATGGTTCATCAGCTATCTAATATAACAACAATTTTATATTACTATTCAGCTGGTTTTGAGTTAGTTTACAGTTACTGAAAATTGTTGTACTGTACTCAGTGGAGTTATTTATATACATAAATAAAAGATTTGTTCAAGGAAAACACGAGTTTGATCAGAAGAGGTCGTATCTAAATCAGCTTCTATAGTATTTTGAAGATATCACTGACAGAACAGAGAAGAGAGATTCAGTGGATTGAAATTGCTTTGGTTTTCTAAAGACCTCTGAGAAAGTTTAACTTTCAGATTAAAAGATAAAGGACTTTGACTATCAAAAATGATGCTGGGAAGAGTGACACCAGAGAAGTGTCCTTGTGTGCTAACTTTGCTTAAATTAAATTAGTCCTTTTGAGTCTTACGTTAGTGGAATACCAGTAAAATTGCAGTGCTTTTGCTTTTATTGCATCTTTTCCCAGTAAATTGTAGCTGTGAAGTGTCTATCCCCCTGGGACCGTTACTTTCAGTAGTAAGACTCTTGAATCTGTTTGACATAATAAACTATCTGCCTTTCATGTGTTTCACATTATTCTAGCTAAAGGATTTTTTCCCTCTCACTATAAATATTAATATAGGTGGACATAGCAATGTTACTTATTCTGCAATAAACATTGATGTAAATACAACCTCAGGCACTGTTGCCAGCAACTTCAGCCATTAGTGTCAGTAACCTCTGATATTCTTGCGGCTTTTTTTTTTTTCCAAGGTGGTTATATTTTGATATTTTAAGAGGTTTTCATTGCATCTTTCACACCTTTGTAATGTTGTCACCGGATGGATTGACAGGCAACTCTTAGCACTCATGGGTTTCTGCTGGGTGAAGGACAGTCAGTCCTAGAGGCTGTGGTTTGGTGCATGGATACAGTCCAAGCAGTGTGTGTAGGCAATGTAATGCAATGAAATAAAGAGACTACTTAAAAACAAAAGGCTTTACCTGTATTACTTCCCTGCTGCTGTTTTACCATGTTGAACATTACTCAGGTATATCCCACGCACTGGTATCATGGTCCATGTAAGTCTTCTGGCATGCACTAACTTGTCTCACCAGCAATTCCTGGACATCTTTCAAGAGATAAAGCTTTTCAGAAAGTATTCCCAAAGAACAGTTTGCATCCAGATCCATCTTGGAAGGCAAGAGAACGTGAGTCATTCCCCACCTGGAATATCCCACTTAGGGACATTCTCAGGCACTGTAAACTAGCAGAAATGTTCTGATTCCTATGGTGTGGTAGAATGGGAAAAGAATTAATATAGATCATCAATGAAGTTGTTTCTGTATGTAGTACAAATATAGAGTGACCCCACTCTATATTTTGAACTAAGTGATTTTACATCGTTTTATTATACAGAGGGAGTTGTACTGTGCCAGTGTCTGTGCTGTCTGTTATCTGCCTGCTGCTTTTGCGCTGGGTGATGTAACTAACATCTGTCAACTATTTGTTCTTCCATCCTCTTCCCAGTGAGAGAGGAGAGTGCAGTGAAGTGTAATATATATGGGGAAAAGCTATTGATGCAAGTCTTGTTTCTCTGAAATTCCTTTACCTGATCTATAATGGAAGGCAGCCTGGTCTTTCTTAACTGAAAGGCTTTCACATCCAAAAGAATGCAAAAATCATATTTTCTCTAGGAGCCATTTCCTGTGCTTCCGTCTCTAGGTTTTGCCTGGGAAACGTGAGTGCCAAAAATATTATTTCAGAGGTGACCTGAATTAGTTAATGTGGATACTTTCTGCTTTAACCTCTTTCTACTCATAAAACAATAAATACAGCTTGAGCATGCCTAAGATTTCTTAGATGCAGTATTAATTCAGAGTAAATGCCTGTAGAGCAGAAATAGCTTTCCCTATTGGTTTGGTCAATCTGGGAAAAATTTTGGAAAGGCTAAGGTTTGAGGATCTAGCTATAGAGTTCTGGAGAGGACCTGAGGACAAGAGAAAATGAATACACCATTAGGGTACCCCATGGATACTTCATTAGGTGTGTCATACCTATGCTTCTGTATCACAGTTTCCCATAGGATAGCTACTGGGGTCTCTCTACCCAAGCCTGGCAAACCTCCTTCATCAGTCAAAGGATACTAATGAACTTTTGATTTGACAGGTGATGTCTCCATTCCTATGTGTGCATTGGAAGTTCTGAGCACTTTTGGACCTCAAGGCATCAGACTGTTGCACAAGTAGCTCCATAGGAAGGACTTATGCATTGAAGGCAGATAGCTGCAAATTCCTGGAGGAGAGAGATTTAGGTTATGTCAACAGCTCATCAGCATCTCAGTTGTTCTGTTGCTAAAATCAATTCGTTTATTCTGGTTTTTTTTAGTGTTATGACATTTATTTACCTTTACTTTAAAGTGTGCTTTACTAGTTACTGGGTTGGCTGCGGAAAATAAATAGTAGGAAAGTCATAGAATGTTTTGAGTGGGAAGGGACCTTTGAAAATCATCTAGTCCAGTTCCCCTGCGATGAACAGGGACAACTACACCTGGATGAGGTTGCTCAGAGCCCTGTTTCCAGAGATGGGGCAGCCACCACCTCTCTGGGGAGCCTGTGCCAGTGCCTCACCACTCTTATTGTAAAAAAAAAAAAAAATTATTATATCCAGTCTAAATCTCCCCTCTGTTAGTTTGAAACCAGTTCCCCTTTTCCTATCACGACAGACTCTGCTCAAGAGTAGATACAGAAGATTAGCAATGAAAGCGATAAAGATTCTGTAGATACAGAAGGCCACTCTCAGGTATCTCCGGAGCCTTCCCTTCTCCAGGCTGAATGGCCCCAGCTCTCTCAGCCTGTCCTTGTAGGGGGGTGTTCCATCCCTTGGAGACCTCCTGTGGGATGGTATTTATCAGTTCTTACATTCAGCCATGATAATGGGAGGACAATAGCTGTAGATGTGTTCATTTCTTGTCAATCTTGAGAGACCAAGTCTGACAGCGCATCACCCCAAAGAAATACCATGAGAATGTGTGCAGTCATATATTCTGAAAATTGGAGAGATCTGCATTGGTTTAGGAAACAGATTCTGATGTGAAGCTTCTGCAAAAATAAATGTTTCCACTTTAAATGAAGGCTTCATTCTCCACCTAAAATCTTGGCTTGGAAAAATATACTTATAAGACTTGTTTCACTGTGTAGGTTTGTATTATATATCTGCAAGTACAGTGACAGAGTGTAATGCATGAGATAAAAAGTAAATTGAAAATGTATTGTAGACATACTACATAAATTCAACTTGAGAAAATGTCAGCTTTAGCTGTTAAACTAATAACCTTGTTCAGTGGATTGAGTCATTCTCTAAGATGACTGGCACTTTCTTAAAAGGCAGTTTATCAGTTTCAGTTTTTGTAAAATAAGAAAATTGAGACACTGATCTGCTGCAATTCACTTTTCTGCTTATTCTCTGCTGATACACTCAACAGCAAAACAGGATGAGTCTAAAGCAGAATGAATAAGCAATTGTCAGTGATGCTTTTGTATGGGAACCACGAGGTTCTGCTGCTGACATGTATTTAAAGGCTGACTAAGAATTTAATGGTGCAGGTGCTCCAGATATGGAGCTGATTGCATAGTTGTCTGTCTACCTTGCCCTGTTTCGACTGATCTTAGAGTGTAAGGCTGACCATGTTCTTTTTTCTTTTCCTGTAAATCAAGTCATGGGCCCTTAAATACTGAGAGAAATCAAAAGCTCTTCTTTCAAAAGTTCTGTTTCATCTTAAATATCTAAATTGCTGAACTGCAGACATAAGCTGGGACTCAAGAGAGATCAGGAAACTTAACTAACTCAAGAAAAAGGATCTAAGATATCAAGAAACATAAATGAGCCAACAATCTGTTGGGAGAAAATGCACTCAAAGGCCAGATGTTTGTGTTGAAGGAATGAAGCTCTTGCTGCAGCCACGGTTAAGCTTGCCACACTAACACTGCTCTCGTGCGTTCACCTTCTTTTGTTGTCTAACAACTAAAGCCGTATTGTTTCCTATCGGTAACAGAGCTGTAGCCAAAGACCAGATTTTCTCTTCAGCCAGTTTCTCACCTGTAATTAGCTAAACAAATCTGGAGATTTACATCTGAAATCTGGGCTGCTAAAATAAAAGTAATTTTGATAATGGGTTTTAAAGTCTCTGCTGCAGTTGTTGTTAGAGGATTATTTTGGGAATTCGCTCCCTGAGCTATTCTCATCAGGAAAAAGAATTCAGACTGAAGAACAACTAGCTTTCTCGCTACTTATTTTCTGATTGAACAAGTGATTTTAGAAATTTCATCTGAATGCACAGATATTCTTGCAATTTTCTCATTGTACAGGAACTTAGCAGCTCAGAATCAAAATAGATGTTTAAACCCTAAAATAAATTTTAATTTCTCAGCATCTTCTGACATAGCTCTTGGAAACTTTTATCGTTAGCTCTCATGATAGAAACATTTTCAAAGAGCAACACAAAGGGGGGCAATAAGGTTGTGCTTCAGAAGGTCAAGTAGTCTGTATTCATCAGTTGCTTGCTCTATATTGCTTCTACTTGTGTTCAAATAATCTCTTTATTATTTCTATGTCTTTCGAAGATTGCTTTTCATTATCTACTTTGCTTTTCTAATGTACATATGTATCTTTTATTCTTAAAGGGTGTAATGAACTTCATTTGCACATAAAAAAACATCTGCCTATTATTTAACATTGTTTTATGTGGATTTTTGATTGCATCTGTAACTTGTTTTCATTGCTTCTGAAAAAATGTTCCTTTTTTTTCCCCCCACTAAATTCTACTATTTTAAGGAGCTGTCTGTTTAATCAAGAAATTTGAAAATAACTTTTCTAGTTCAAATTCTTTTACTGCCTTCTAAAAAGTTTATCTAGAAAGTCATAAATATGTTAATTTGTCTTTCTGAGACTCTTTAATGCTATTTTTGTTCCAGAATAGTTAGATGTGTAGTTCTCAGTAGGAATAGTGTTAGTGGAAAATGGAGAAATGGCTTTATTGTAAAAAAAGCTAGATGTAAAATGAAAATCATTAAATGATAATAATGGTGTTTCTAAAGTTTGCAGCATTAATCCAAACATATCATTGTTGTGCAAAATGGTACTTCTTAATAAAGAACAATTTTTAAACTGAGTTAACTTTCTAATGGAAGATAGCTGTCTTTTAAATCATTGATTTTCAAGCAGAGATGAATTTGTCAGAGAAAAGCATTAAGCAGAAAAGGAAGACTTGCAGTGAGTGGGGTGAAGGTCAAAACAGGGTTTCAGAAAAACTGATCTGTACTCATACATTTTTGAGAGGTTTTTGCATTTTTTAATCAGTGAAAATCTATTTAGCCAAGAAGTAAATATATTAAGGGCATCAGACAAACTTAGAAAATAAATATCATTGTGTGACAATGAAGATGATATAAAAACTAATAAAAATCAAAATGGTAATAAAATGATGAAATGAGAACGTAACAACAGTGGTAATGTGTCAGACCAGGTGTTCACCCAAATCTGTACCTTTGACCAATCATGGAAATTGTAGGAGAAATTGAGTATGGATTTAACTTGATACTTTGATATGGCTTTGTATGTTCTAGAGAAACTGTTACACAGAAACTATTCTGTTTGTCTGACCATCCTCACTGTCCTTTTCCTCTGTAAGGCTATCTTTGTTTTCTTGTATTTCTCTAACAATTCCTAATGCTATACTTACTTTTTATCATTGTCAATCATTGTGATGCTGTTTTCTTACATCTGACCCCTGAATCTCTTCTGAATATGAGTAAACCATAGGAAATGACCATCCTTTTTTTTTTTGTTTGTTTGTTTTTTTGTTTTTTTTTGTCCTTGTTGTGTTGGATTTAAGTGCTTCACTCTAGTAGTTTTATTATTTAGCCTGCAAAGTCGTGTGAATTTCTGGACTAAGAACAGCTGAGCTGGAGTTACAGGATTTCTTGCCTCAAATTCTGATTCCTCCAATATTCTTTTGCAGTATTATTTCATCATTTTGTAATTCAGACTCTTATTTGTGCAAATGTCTTAGCAGTGGTAGCTCTTCATACCTCACAGTAGATTTATGAGTAACAAGAAGGTGATCACAGAATCACAGTGGTTGGAAGGGACCTCAAGAGATCGAGTCCAACCCCCCTGCTAAAAAGGTTCCCTACACTAGGTCACACAGGTAGGCATCTAGATGGGTCTTAAATATCTCCATAGAAGGAGACTGCACATCCTTGCTGGGCAACCTGTTCCAGTGCTCCATCACCCTTATCATAAGGAAGTCCTTCTGCATCTTAGTATGCAACTTCCTATATACAAGTTTTAGGCCATTACTCTTTGACCTATTGCTGCACACCACTGAGAAGAGCCTGGCCTCATCCGTTTGCCTCTCACCTCCCTTTAGGTATTTATAAACGTTAATCAGACTCTGTCTCAGTCTTCTTTTCTACAGGTGAACCAAACCCAGGTTACACAGCCTTTTCTCATCCTTTATCATCTTTTTGGCCCTGCACTGGATTCCTTCTAGGTGATACCTGTCTTTTTTGAACTGAGGAGACCAGAAAGGTGGTATATTTTTTGAGATGAAAACTGACAAAAAGCTTGGTCTGCTTCTCACCAAGGAGGGAAACTTTCACAACAAGTCATTTAAGGATTTGACTATGACCAGGCAGAGCATGCATATAGTAAGTACAGGTGACAACTTAAAAGCAAGAAATGTTAGCTTACAGTACACACAATCTTAGATTTTGGTAAAGATTAAATAATGATTAAATAGTGATTAATACCATAATGGAATAATTTGAAACTTTTTCCAGTGGCATTTTGTAAGCAATATGCAGTGACAAAATTGGGAGATTGTAATGGCAATTGTTCTTCTTTGTTTTGTGATCTTCTTGTATCTCATCCAGCAAACGCTGGGAAATCCATTTTTGAGAATAAGCCTTCTGAACAGTGAAAAAGGAAAAAAACTAACTCTTGCTATGTTGGCACAGTCTGGTGGCATCATAAATTCAGAAGTTTTAGACAAAGGCATTCTTCACTAGCAGTAAAGAAATAAGGTTGATAATCACACAACAGTTTATTGTTCAATACTGCATAATGCACGAACTGTTTTTATAAGCAAGAGCAATATAAAAGATATTTTCAATATCTAATGAAAATAAATTGTTTTCCAAAGTCTTTCAGCCTCTAATCTTACTGCAAGATCGCAACAGTTTTTATTTATAGATTAGGTGTTTTCTTCTCTTTATTTACATCCTTTCCTTGAAAATGAGGTGACCTAGTTCTCTGGTAGGCTGTGTTAAATTTATTTACTTGTTGGGCTTCACAGCCTACACTGTGACTTACTAGTCAAACATTTTATTTCAGCAGCTCTGAGAAGGTGAGAGGATTCTTTATTTCTCCTGTCTGCTTGGTCGCTGATAGAAAATGCCTCCAGACATAGTAAGGCCCTCTCCCCATTTCTTTTCGATTTCATGCCAACATCATATGAGATAGCAGAGATATCAATATTGTGCATAATTTTGTGAACTGTTTGTAATGCATAGTCATATGCATTACAATGCATAACATCATATAGATAGTTATTTTAAGTTGTAGCATACATCTGTTTACAGTCTTGCATGGTATTGACATAATGTAAATAAAAAACATGTTATCAATATGTGTATCATCACTCTGAAGTAGCTTGTAGTTAGTCCCCAAATTTTCCTGTCAAGTATTATTTTATTAGGCTGTTTTATCTGCAGTGAGAAATATTATACTCTTTTTGAAGAGCTCATGAGGGCCTATAGGCATATAAATGAGATTCCAGTTTGATATATAAATGACAATACAGAACATAAAAATCTCTTGTAGGTCAGACTGAAATTCATTAGCTCTATATCTTATCTCAGTCAAGATATTTAGAAGTAAAAAATAAGAAAAGCGTATCTTGAGGTACCCTGGGAATGCTCTCTGATTCCCAGGAATTTACAGTTCAAGGAATTCCCAAACAGATTAGGTTCTTGTATTTAATAGTTCTTGATATAATTCACTCATGAATTTTTTAAGCTTTTTTTCTTTTAAATTTATCTCTTTATTTAGTATCTGCAGCATTCTCTGAGAAAGAATTTTGCATCTTAACTGTGCCGTGTGTGAAGATGCTTCTTTGTTCACCTGCTAGTTTCATTGGATGTCCACTGGTTTTTCATCTGTAAGAGCTACTAAGCAACTATTCTTTCTCACTTCTCAAACAGAAATCAGTTCCTTTTTTTAATTCTTCATTTCAGGATTATTTTCCATTTAAGACAACTTCTCAAAATTTATGTAGCTGCTTTTGCACTTCTCCAACTCATTTCCCTTTTAAAAGAGCAATGATTGTTTAAACTTTGAAACTATTGCTCCGTACTTGTAAAATAAATATTCTCATTTTTATGTGTAAAACAAATATTTTTTGCAAGAAGAATTTGGGCTGAAAAGCAGATATCTTCAGATAGATTTTCCTCTTTGTTCAGTCATTACTAATGGTAAAGGATAAATCTAGCTTGTAACTTGATCTGTTTTACAGTGAATAGTTGACTTTTCAATATGTTATTGAATGCTTTATCCTTTGAGAGCATTTAAACCCTACAATTTATTTATTCATTTTGAATGAGCTTAAGCTATTTCACCTTTTCATTCCAGAGACATATTGAGAGATGGCACAGATGTATACATTCAAGTTACATTTGTGAGTTCTCTGACACAAACAAATTGAGATTTATTATCCTTTGTGGTCTACACTCTAATGTTTTATTTAGTTTTTAGTTAGTTTTTTTAGTCTCTCTGCAATAGAGATTATTTACATTTTTTCCTGAGGATATGGCTATAGATACAATACGAGAATCTTTCAGATATCTGGTAACCACATTTTTCTTATATTGAGATGATATTTGTTGATTTTACCTTCTTCATTCCTGTGCTTAGGAATTATTGTTTGATATGATGTAGAATAAGAAAATGGGAGTGGGGAGGCAGAAAATCAGATCTGATCATCCTTGGAAAGAGCCCAGCGAGGAGAAAATATAACTGTAAATATGATGATACTAAAAGTGATCCATGACTGGAATAGCAAAGAAAATGACATGAAGTAGTTCAATTGAGAGAAATATGTGTGAACTTTGCATTTGTAAGATTATTCCTAACTGAAAGGAAGCTTAAAAAGGTAGCTGCTAGAAAAGGACTTGCAATCACTTACTAAGAAAGAAATGCTTTGCCCTTGATGGACTGGAATTAGGAGAGTGCTGTATTCACAGGGTCATAACAGTTAAATTGAGAAACTTTCTTACATATTTCAGCTCTATGTGATGTTTTTTGTTTTGTTTTGGGTTTTTTTTGAGTGTTTTTAAACTGCTTGATGAGGTGAAAAAGTCATTAGAAAACCAGTTACTGTGACTGTTGTGCCAAAACTTACCCAGAATACATAACCCTAATTTTGAACAACTCTGTAACAGGGAGACTAAAGTCACCACGAAGGCTTGTGGGTAAAAACCTAAAATAATAGAATATCCTAAGCTGGAAGGGACCCAGAAGGATCATCAAGTCCAACTCTTGGCTCCACACAGGACCACCCAAAATTCAAACCCTTTGTTTGAAAGTGTTGACCCTTGAATTCTGGCAGCTTCAAGCCATGCCTGCTGTCCTGGGAAGTCCGTGCCCATCACCCTCTGGTGAGGAACTTCTTACTAACACCCAACCTGACCCTCCCTTGATGTAGCTCTGTGCCATTCCCTTGGGTCCTTTTGTTGGGCTCTAAGTACCTGATACCTGGTTACAGACGAGATGGACATTCCATTTGTGATCTTTCTTATAGCTAATACTGGACTGTTTGTATAAACCTGAGGAGTTTGCTTTACCTTTTAAAAAACTACAGTGCCTATGACCTATGTATGTTTCCTGAAATGGTTATAATGCAGTTAGTGCAAACACTGAGTTCTTTGGATTTTTGAGTTTAATGAAGTACTATGTTTTGTTCTTTTAAGGTGACAATCATGGATATATCAGATAAGCATAGATGCAATAGACTTCCGAGGTTATATAAACCCATCATTTCATTTACAACCACACGTACAGTCTTCACTGCTGTGATAGGAGGGTTTCGTGATAAAAAATAGTCTTTCTTCAAAAAAAAAAACAACTGTATTTTTAGTTTGGTCAGCAATTGAATCAAAGCAAATTTAAAAATGTTTTAGGCTTTACAAAGAAGGAACAAGTGTCCTCAGCAAGGTTTCTTTTTTACATGTTCTGTAAAAACATACAAAAGGAAGTGACTGAACCATACACTGGAAAGAGTGATGTGGATTCTCTCCTTTTATTTGCAAAATTGATTGAACTGCAGATCATTCAGATCAGTTTCTTATCCTTGTGGGCTGAAGTCACAACCTGAAGAATGAGGATCTGAACTTACTGCCCATCGCTGAGGGTAGTACTTAGTCCCACCAATGTGTAAAAGAAACACTTCAGTTTCTACCCCATATAAAACCGAACAAAAATTTGGAGGAGATTGTGAGAACTTAACAGCTAGGAGTCAATCATTTTACCTTTCTGTAACAATTTTTGAGATTTTGCGTTCTTGAAGTTTGAAAATTGAATTTTAAGCAAAACTATTCTTTTCTGCAACAGTTTTACAATGTTCATGTAACTTTCAATACTCTGTACCTTTCCCTGTTTACAGAGCAATGTGTCATGTGGCTTCTCAAGAGAAATGTTTAAGTTACTAAACATTAGATCCTTACAGCTAGATTAAATATTTTTTTAATTATTAATGTAATTTGCCAATTAAAGCACCCCTTTTTGTGTCTGCTAATAGTGATGAATAGGAATTAGGCTCTGGAATGATCTTTTCACAGCCATTTTACTAATTCTGTGGCTCTCGGTGTATTGCAAATTCTAGGGTAATAACCTCCTCAGATAAAATTATGTCTCTTGCCCCAGTGAAGTTTCAAGAACTCAAAGGAGTCTTCCATGTCTCTTTAAAAACTGTAGATTTGTCCTGTAGATATACATTTAATAGGAAAGTATCATTATCTCAAAGAACATTATTAAATGGATGACTACAGCATATCAACTTAAGAATGTGTCTTTAAAACTGAGTGTTCTTACAGAATTTCATTTGTAAATCATTATGTCCGCCCTTAGTAGTACTAGCTCTTTGTGGATACAGACTACTTGCTTCTTTGGAGTCATGATTTAATGAGCAGAATATAGAAATCAATCTTAAAGACTAATATACATTTTAAACTAGAATGACAGCTGAAAAAGACAAGGACAGAATGGGATAAAGGAAGGAAAAAATGGAGTAAAACCGTACAGATATACTATGAAAGTCAAAAGAGATTTTTAGCTTCAAAAAAGGGAAGTATTGCTATTACATTGTGGTTTTTTTTCCCATTCTAGCCACTTTTAAGTAATAGGCTCCACATCGAAGAATGATGTTAAGTAGTAATTCAGGGTCGGTTTTTATTCACGATATTCAGCATAACATAAGAATTCAGAATCTGAAGTTAAGACAGGCATTTATTGAAGTGTGTCCTAGAACACAACACTTAAAAAAATGCAATTATAGTGGAAGAATTACAGGATTTCCTTTTGAATATAGGTTAAGAATAATTCCAAATGTAAACTTTTAAAACTTTCAAATGCCTGTCCCATGTCACAGCTGAAATTTTTAAGTTCATCTCAAACACTGGAGGATCCAGTTCAAAACGTTACTATTGAAGTGCCACTCACCAAATCCTTAAGTTGCCATATGTAATTGGTTTCAATATCCTGAAAAGAAAAGCAGAATCCCTTATACTACTGCTTACCTTTAAAAGTATGATTGGTATAAAAATGAAGAGTTCATTGAAAGTAAATTGGAAGGACCATGTGCAAGGGTAAAGTATGTTCAGATGTGATAATGATATTTTAAAAATATCAGATTTGAGGCTCAGTAAAAGTCAACGCCACTGTGTCAGAATAGGTTTTAGAGAAGAAAGAAGTGTCATTAAATAGAAGAGACAAAGAAAATACTAACGGATATTAAGAAGGTCCAAGAAAATAAATGAGAAAAATCTATATGCGATGCTTAAATATAGAAGTATTATGGCATTCCAAGAAGATCTTGAAAAGTAACTTGCTAAAAGCATAAAATTATCAAAGTATTTGTTTGCAATGCATAAGTAAGAGAAAGCCCTACAGAGGAAAGGCCAAGTGAATGCATGTTTTTATGTTCATGTTTTATTCAGCATGAGGGAAGAGATCGGGCTCTCTCTCCATGCGAAGACGCTCAGTACACGCTGTGTATGAGAAGGTATGTTTCAGATTGCAGGGAAAGAGGAGAAACAAATGAATCATGACAATTTCTCAAGTGTTAGACTGTTAGGTCTGAAAGTATATGGCTAAGTGAGGTTTACAGAGCTTTTCTAAGGGGAAATCATGCCTTGGAAATCTGATTGATTTTTTTTTTTTTAAGTGGAGAGGAAATAGATATTCTCAGCGACAGGCCTGAAATGCTTGTGTTTTTGACCTCAAACCACACAGCTATTATTTCTAAAACAGTGGACTTGTATCATCAGGAAATTCTGTAGTTAGAGTTAGGATAAAAAAGCTTGCATCAATATTTCTTAGGTCAGTGGTTTCCTTAAACCTGGGCAGTGCCCTCTAGCATGGGAATACACCAGATGATATGACCTGCAGGGTGACTTACAGAGGTGCAGGCAAACCATCCTGGTGCCTCCCATGAACAAGAAGTTCTTTCTATTACACTCAGTATTCAAAGAACTGAAATGTCAACTCGTGGCAAAGGTGCTGGAATAAAATAAACAGAGGAGATTATTGAAGCAAATGACAGCTCAAAATATGACAGATAGAGGAGACAGAAGTGTAAGGTGGGGCTGGCAGGGAGGACTAGCTAACACAAAGTTAAACCAATGATCAGTTATCTTTAAAGGACTTTGCTACCCAGCATGGCTTAATCTTTAACATCAACTGGAGCGTTCTACAAGAGTAGAAAACAGTTCAGATAACAATTGACTCTCCAAAGGGATGGACTGTGAAGTTATTTCTGTAGTTATGCTTGAGGAGATCTGCATTAGCCCCTTTATCTGCTTTTTTTCAGAGACTTCTTTTTGCCTTTATTAAAAAATAGCTTTTCTAAACATTTGGTTCATAATTGCAAGTGGTGGAAAAATAGCGTAAGTTGCCGGAAAAGCTAAGGTATTTTCCAGGTTTTATCATTAAGGATTATAGTCAGTGTGTTTTATTTATTTACTTATTTACTTATTTACTTATTTACTTATTTATTATTTACAGTGGCCTCCTTAAATATAAGTCTCATTCGCAATGCTGCTATCACAATCCTGGACAGCATGGCAGGGATAAGTTCCTCTTAGGGAATGGTGGAAGGTCAGCAGTACAGAATGGCAGAAAAATGTTGAAAGAATACACAATAAACTGTCAGTATTCGTAAATGTAAAGTAATGTACATGTTAAAAACAGTCCTCCAGTGACATCCGCAGGGGTGTGCTGTGTTTGTCGTTTTATCACTCAAGAATGAGATCTGTGAATTATAATAGGTTATGCTCTGAAAATGTCACCTCAGCGCTGAGTAGCTATCAAGAAAGCAAATATGACATTAAAAATTATTAAGAAAGGAATAAAGAATGAAAGCGAAGATCATTATACCCTTGTATAAATCTGTTGCCTTCATCTTGAATCCTCTATGCTCTTCTGGTGTTTTATAAAGGACAAAATAAAGCTAGAAAGGGTACAGAGAAAAGCAGCATGAGTGATCAAAGGTATTGAAGGTTTTTACTATGAGGGTATGTCTAAGGTACATCAGGACTTCAGCCTTGGAAAAAATGAGTAATAAGGGGGAAGGTGGGAGAGGAGGTTTTAAAAGTGAATGTCATGAAGGGAAGTTCATTGTTTCTCATTATTAAAGTATGAGGAGTGAAATTATCAGGTGGCAGATTCAGAACGTACTGAGGATGTACCTATTTCACTGCACGTAGCAACTTATAAAGCTCTTCGCTAACAGATATTGATTTTGGCCAATGCTTAGAAGGATTCAAAAAAATCAATTTTATAAATTCGTGGGAAAGAAATCCTACAAAGCAGCTCTGCATAAAAATTTACTTTTGTTCAGAAGGTCCTGGCTGAAAATATCAAGGATGTAATGAGGGAACTATCACTGTGTTTGGTCATCTTATATAGCCTTTCCAGTCTTCCACCTCTGGCCACTACTGGAGATGGAATAGTAAGCTGAAGGTGTATTTTCCTTGCCTCTTTATAAAAACCAAATACAGAGTTGTTTGTTGTCTCGGAAGTCATGCAAGTTTGGGCATAATTCAGAATATAACTCCTGCAGTCTGTGCTAGCAGGTGAACAAAGAGAATTTATTTCTGTGCTCCGCCATAAAATACCACTGTGCCTTATGCTTCAGCTTGGAACTATTTCAGAGGAAAGGGAAAACTATTTGCTATCATTGATAATGCCTTTGATTGCTTTTCAAACAATGCAGGTTTGAGATCCTTACAGCTTTTCTAGATCTATGCTTGGTTTTTACAAATGGACTGCAAATACATTCTGTCTGGGGTTTGTGCAGTATTAAGGATCATGATATAAGGACGTGTATGATTGACATTAAAAAGAAAAAAAATCTTGACTTGTTTTCCTCCAAAATTCATGCATTTTGGAGTCACAAGAGTTTAAAATATAGTCGGAAGAAAATAGACAAAACCTTTGAGACAGTCTAAAAACAGAACCTAGCCTGCTTTCCTTTAATCATGCACTGTGGGCTTTAATGCTTCAGTCGTATATCTACAAAGGTTACAGTAAATTCAGTCCTCTAGCAATTGAAGGCTCATTGCCTCTGAGCAGACCTGGCATGGGAGAAAATTAGCAAGTGGAACTTGTCGTGCTTGACTTCTTTGCGCTAACCTGGGAATTTGCAGGATGTTTTCTGCACTGTTTTTTTCTGAGTGTGGTTTGAGGCAGTACAAGGAGGTAGGCTATTTTTATAATGTGTTATTTTTATTTTTTTATTTTTCTGAACATGGAAAAGAGGAAAAAATAGAATTATCACATTATCTGACATGACTTCTATAGTACTCTGAAGAAGCAGAGCCAGAAACAAAGTGATTAAAGTCATACTGTTGTCTTTCACCAGCTAAAAAAAGCTTTGGTTGAATAGGAGAACATTTGTGTTGTTGGTCTTTTAGCTATTATTTCCCCAGCTAATTCAGGGGAACTTTTAGCAAGAGTGACAGAGCCAATTCCCACCTTGTGGCCTATCTTTCCTACCCTGGTACTAGAGTAGGAAACAGGTAAGAATCTCTAGAGCAGTTGCAGACAGTTTTAGTAAGATGGAAAAAAGATTTAGCTTTTCGTGTTTCAGGTTCTTTGTTCTGTGGGAGTTCTCTATGAGAGCAGAGGATGGTACAACTGTGTCCAGCTTTGGGTTTCTCTTTACAAGAGAGAGACTGGCAAACTGGAACAAGTCCAGCTGAGGCCAAGAAGAGATTTTAGGAGCTGAATTCTATGATTGATTCTCAGCAGCGTCAGAGATAACTGGCCTTTTTTAGTCTGAACAGAAAAATGCTAACGATGAATGTACACTGATTAAGGGCTAATTGTAGCTGGATGGAGCTGTGCTTGTACAGTAAGCTGCAGCAAGGGAAACTGGACAGAAGGAAAACTCAGCTTTGAGAGTGATCATACTTGCTGGAGGAACTTTCTCAGGAAGACTGAAAAATCTCCATCCTGGGAGATTTTCAGAGTTCGGCTGGATGAGCTTTGGAGCACCCTGACATAACTTTTAAGCTGCATTTAACTTGTTGCTCTCAGCAACAGATTGGACAGGATCACTTCAGTAGGTTTATGTCCAAATTAGTAATTGTGAGTGTGAGCTTATGTAGTGTATCTCTTTATAGCTTACAGAAAATACACAGCTGTCACATTGCTCTTGGACTTGGAGTCAGTTTGCAAATCTTTTCTTTTTACTGGGGTGAAAATCCATTATTTTGTAGGTGCTGCCTCTCTTTGGCAATTAAAGTAATTCTGGGTGAGTTTTAAAGTGAGTTCCTGTAAATTAGTACTGTATTCCTGCAGATGTATCTCTATTGAAGAAAATTGACACTCCTGGCACATAAATGCCAGGAATAAACATTTTCCTGGTGTATTTTGTGAATGGCAGCATCTTCTGTTCCACCCTGTAAAAGAAACAAACAACTTTTGCACTGGTTTGACAAACAAATGTTTGTGGATTTTTGTGTGGATTTTCTTTTTTGTTAGTGTAACATTTTGCAGTAAGAGAAGTTTCTTCTGAAAATTATGTGGATGCTGGCAAAATATTTATCATAGTTTATTCCAGGATCATTTCAGGAATAAAGGTTCAGCTGTTCGGTCTGTCAATCCATCAATCTTTCTTTTTGTCATCCTTAAGAGACAAGTGCTACGTTTGCCCTTGTGTAGTCCTCCAGGATGTTCTCTGTCCTCCAGAAGCTTGTAGAGATAATCGTTAATGATTCAGAAATTGCTCTATTTTCTCTTGGGTGAATATAATAAGGCCCAGACAACTTTAACATGTCTATCTTATCTAAATATTCTTTAATGTATTATTCACATACTTCAATTTGAGATCTTTTATTTTCTTCTATTTTTTTTAATGTCTGGGCAAGATTCACCATTTTGGGAGGGATGGATGAAGGGCATTTTAGATAAGGGGATTAGATGATTAATTTTCACTTTTTTCCTATTCCTTTTTTCTTGCTGCTGACCCATTTTCTTTTTTTAATTTATCAGGTATTTTACAATAGTGCATTTTGTTCATTTTTTCCTGTGTAATTTGAAAATCATTTTATCTTCAGCTTTTTTTTTTCTTGTATATTTTTCTCTTCTATATTATTCAGTTTTATCTGATGTTTTTTTCTTTCTTTGTGATCACTTTTTGACAGCCAGTCATTGGAGATTTCCAAATGCAAGTATAATGCAATGCCTGTTTCCTTTCTTTTGGACAATTTGTGCATTTAATATAATGCACAAATTCTTCAGTAACTGCTAGCATATTTGCACATGTTTATCTTCAGGTCGTCTTTCAAAACGATGTTTAACCAGTTCCCAGAGGTTGCTGAAATGGTTGGGTTTTGATTGTGGTGGTGCAATGGGAGATTGTTTGTTTTATTTCTGTAGCTGTCGTGTCTCATTTTTCCTAGTGTTTACTGCTTTCCCCAGAAGACCTCCTTCGTATTGTTAATCCATTCTTTCCTGTTTGATAGCACCAAACCTAAAATAACCACTCCCATGGTAGCTTCTTCACTCTGAAATGAAAAGTTGCTTCCAATGCAGTGTGCTCATAAAATAACTGTCTTAGTTTTCTCATGTGGTAAGTAACTATGCAAAATACCTGTCATATCTCCTTTAGATGTACTTTAAGTTTCTCTTTAACAAAAAACAAACCCTTCTCTGACTACACACAAAGAAAAATACATGGTTTTCCTTGCTTCTTGGCTTAGTGTAGCAGAGCGTTTTAAAGCATCATGTCTGTTCCTTTCCTTTCTTATCCCACTTACTGAGATTTATTTTTTAATCATTTTTCACCTGTTTCTCTGCTTAATAGCATGTATACATGTTCTGAAACTAAGCACATTTTCACTTCTATTCCATTGTCAGAGATTGCTTAATAAGTGATTTGTCCCCTACATTTATGACACAAAGCTCTGTGATGCCAGTTATGTCTTAACTTGTGAATTAACATCTCCTTATTTTTCTATTTTTCTGCTTGATCTTAGCATGTATAGGTCCATCTTGTGTTCACTGAGTTGCTGTACTGTTCTTTCTGTGTTCCCAAGGCGACTTATTCATTGTGCTTTAGGACTATGACCCATTCAGTTAAATACTTTCAGAGTCTTTGATAAGTTTTGTAACCAGCAGGATGTCTCTGTAGTGCTGTATTAATGTAGGCATCTAGCATAGTTAATTAAGGATCTTTGTTCTGCTAGTCCTGTTGGTGATAGTACCAGCTTAGCTATTACTTGGCCGTACATTGACAGATTTACTTTTTTCAGTGTAGCTTTTTCTGTTACACAGTATAATTTTGGTGCACATTTAGCTTTAGCTCGACAGCTCTGGGTCCCTCCTGACCACCATTTTGCCATTCAACTTGTATTTCCTGATCAAGAAGTCATATCTTTTGGTTTTTATAAACCTTTCATCTACCAAAAACTTGGAGTTTTCTGTAAATTTGAAACTTTGAAAACTGTATAGAACTGAAGAAACACCCTACCAAAGGCAATGTCAAATGTACAGAAACTCGTTTTGGTAATAGAAGCTGCCAGAATGTTCTTAGTGGATCAGGAAGTGTTCTTTAGATGTCCTGCCAACATGGTTTCCCCATGTAGAGGTAAAAGTTTCTCATTTCTGATGTGTTTACTTAAGTCTTTTGGTTCCAAACATGGCCAAATTACCACCTGACTGATTGATTTGTTGTTTTTTTCTGTTCTTTTTTCTTCTTCTCCGTATCTTGCACATGTAAACATTCCGACCTCCTCAGAGTTATTTTGGTATTCCCCTAAGATGGCCACAGTGTTTCTAGGAGTGGCAATTTCAGAATAGTTGGTTGCCTTCACCTTTGCTCTGCATATTATTTATAGATTTTATCCAAAGCTGTAAGGCATCTACAAATGTTTCCTCAACTATTTTGTCCTTTTGTACTAAGTACATAGTTTAGATTAGAGTAAGAACCTGCAATGGTATTAATCCTATGAGTTTCTACCACAAACAGTTAAAAATATATCCAAATTTCAATGTAGATAAAACTTGGACACTAAGTTCTGCATTTCCAGCACTATTTTTCTTACCTTTCTTAATTCCTATACTACACTAATCTGTGCTCTGTTGGGCAATTAAAAATTTGCAAGTGCTCTTTTATTTCTGGGCTGCTGATGCACTCATCATCCACCATGACATTGTCTTTGCCCTTGGAAGAACCATTAGTTTTGATAAATCAGACTGTTTTCTCTGTTAGGGTTAGCTAAGTGCACCAAAAAAATAAAGAAGATTCTAGTTAAATAAAAAGCTACCTGGCAAGTGAGAAGTGAAGTGAAGAGAAGCACCTGAAATCCAGCACAGAGGGACAGGAATCTGAAGATCTTCTCCATCTCATGAAAGAAAAAAATCCAAAGGGACTGGAATACTGAGAACACATGCTTCTGCCAAAGAGCCCCTTCTATTGCAGGGTACAAGATTAAATAGTAAGCGCATCTTCGGTCATGGATAGATTTGTATGTTGTTTTGGGATTTCAGGCAGGGACACACATATCACAAAAGTTTTTTGAGCCCATTAGACAGAATTTTATTTCAAAAGAAAGCAAGCACATGTCTAATGACAAGGCATTTCCAGATTCCATATCACTATGTTTTGAGAACTTTGTGGCCATCATGACCTCTATCTGCAGTGTAGAAACTACATTTGCAGTACTTCAACTAAAATAAGTTATTGCTATTTTTGAAAGAACAATAATTTTCAGTATTTTTTTTCAGTAAAAATTGTCACAATATTACTCTTTATTTTTAGATATCAACATTTTTTAAGTTGTTGAAATTATGCAATTGAGGCTCTTTAATCATATACTCTCCCTTTATATATTTTAGAAAAAGAGTAATTAAATTTAGATTAGGAATTTAATTCATAATTCATTCTTCAGCATAGATTTTAGAGGTTGATAATTGTAGTATAATAATAAAAGTCCATTAAACAAAAAAAAGAGCATTAACAAATATGCATTCATCTATGCATTCATCTAATTTTTTGCCAGCTTTTATTCTTCTGCTTGATAGAGCAGAGGAAGCTGCTACGGATCTTTAGTCTTTTGGTAATACAGCATAGTCCTGAGATTCATCAGACTGTGAGATCTGTGAAACCTAGCCACATTTGAAGGGTGTTTAATAATTCAAAAAGGAAGTTTCCTTGTATCTTCACAGTAAAAGATGGATTTACTGGTTAGACCCTATTATTAACAAAGAATTCAAGATGTGAAAGATTGAGGTATTCAGTATTTAAACAGTCACTGGAGTGAAAACACCAAATATTTTTAAGTTCCTCTACTGCTCATAATATAGAATTATATTTCTATATCCTTTGTTACTTTACACTGGAAAAATCTTAGCTTCTTTCTAAGCAGAGAATTAGTATCAATTTCTGAAATTTTGTGAGAAATTCTAATATATAATGTATCTTTTTGCTCCATATTAGGAAAAAATCTATTAAATTTGTTCAAAATGATAGGTTTTTAGAAAATTTTATGTATGTATCAGATAATCTTGCTGGTACATTAAGCAGCTCATTTCAGCCTCAGCTGCTTTTTGACAACAGAAATTGATAGTTGTTAGCACCTTCCTGTCTTTTGCTATCAATTATGCAGACATGTTTTCCCATAACAAAGCCAGTCATTTTTATGGAGCATAATTTGTGAGATACAAATAATTTTAGCCAGACTCAGCAGTGGGCTATAAATAAAGCACTTTTGTGACAGCACTGTGATCAGTGCTAGACAACAATGCTGTAAAACAGTTGAGTGCTGTGCACTGTTTGCCTCAAAAGGATTCAGCATGACTGGTGGAGCACTTTCAAGAGTACTTGTCAACTTGTCTTCTGCCCAGAGTGCAGGAAGAAGTTGGGAAGAAGAAAGTAAATGTGGGTTAGCTGTGAATTTCTGCAGAAAAACATGGTTTTCTGAGAGGGAAATTTTATGGACATTCCCCACTTAGTGAATCAGTTATTTTTATAAATATGCAGTATCATTCAAAAAGACATACAAGTATCTGGGTGCGAAACAGTGAAACTCTTCAATTATAATAAAAGTGGAATAGATAAATATGCCACTTTGTGAAACATTTAGTGTTGGAACTACACCTACTTTTGGTGTCCTTTCTTAACACAGGATAAAGTAGCTTGCCCATGCTTAGCTATAGCACAGTGCTTGATATAGTTTATTTACTCTCTAAGTGTAAAGGTAATTATTCTTGGCTCACTCGTGCTTTTTTTTTTTCCCAGGATACAATTTTTTTTCTTCCAAATATATGAATATTCCTGACTTCCATTAACTCAATTGTTTTATTAAAAATGAACATGTGCCTTTATGTTTTGATCTGCTTACTGTTCATTTGCTGTTACAGAAACAAGGGCAGGGCTCATTAAGTATTACTAAGAGGTAGGATACCATGAAATTAGTAAATGTAGTAATTTCCCATTTGTGTGCTCTTATGCCACTGATAAATGTGAAGCGCACAAGAAAGCTGAAAGTTTTTAACCATGTAGAAAAAAAATGCTACTGTGAATAAACTGATGCATTCAGAGTTAATTTTCTGGTTTCCTACACAGTGGCATCTCTGTAACTACAGATGAACATGAATATTTTGTTATTCAAGAGTAATGACATGTACTTCAACTTATCCCGAAAAATTCATTTTGGGGCCTACATTTCTAAAGCTACCCTCCAATTTTTACAAACTTTTTTTCTCGATCATTACTTAGCAAGATCTTTTAAACTCTTCAGTTAATAAAATGTGATAAAAAGTACAAGAAAATATTATATTTTCATGTCAAGTAATGCTCAGATTGGCCCTGTCAGACCTACTTTTCTAATGTGGCAGGTATCATAATCACCCAGATCAATGAGCTAAAGCTAAAAATACTGAATCTTACCAGTGCCACTGTCAGCTCAGTCTTAAATTCTTTATTTTCTTCAGAACTGTACATTTCTTTTTAATTTTACAGCTGCTTCTTCAGAACAGCTCTCATATTATGACTATAGCTGGGAAGGGGGAAGATTAGACTCCAGAAAAAAAAAAACATCAACTCTGGACAACTGTTTAGATGCTGAGTGTTTTTCATAGTATTTAAATATGAATTTGAAATAGTCCATTTGAAATCATCAAATGTAGAATATGCTAAAACAGGTCTGATTGAAGAGGGCAGCTTCATAGTGAACAAACTGAAGAGATCAAGGATAAACCTCCACTAATGTTTTTTAAGATCTACCTGTCCCTTCCTTCAGTTATGGAGGAGTTGAAAGTTCTGTTACTCACTGTTCCCTTATTTGTGATTAAATAGCACTAATTGTTTGACTTGTGTGCTCTAATATAGAGATACTAATGATTGTCTGTTTTTCACTCTGATCCATAATATTGAGAGGACAAGGCACCACTTCCTTGCTGTAAATGTACAAAGGCATCCAGCAATGTCTGTGAAACAGGGGTGCTGATGACGTTGGAGAAGCCTACGTGTTTTTATATCTATTGTATACCTTGAGAGGGTGTGGAAAATAAGGCAGGGAGAACTAGCTTAATAAGGTTAAAGGAGCAGCAGTCTCATTCCTTTTGTGAAAATGGTACTACTATATACTGAGAGACAATAAGTAGAGACAGTACATATGAGAACAACTTATGGCTTTATAGTATTTTCTAAACCCATGTAACATAAAAATATTATTGCAGTATTAAACTATATAGAGTATATATTTCTATGTATAAAAAGTTAATTCCTAGACTAAAAGGAAAATACTACCTAATGAATTCTAGGTCTATGTTCAACATTTTGACTTACGTTTTATCTCTATCTTTTTCTAGTTTATTTTTTGTATTGCAAAAGTAGCTACACAATTATAAGAACTCTATAAACTATAGCTCCATAGCTATATTGAGTATCTATTTGTGGAGGCAGCATCAGCCCATAAAAGCATGTTGTATTCTGTGTTTGAGTGCCAACAAACACATGCAAAACCTCATATACATATATATATATGTAACTAAAAATATTTCCCTAATTCATTAAATCATCATATCCCCCTCGTGAAACATCATTCTTCTCCAGAAGAATTACAGTCTTTCCAAAGGTTCTGAGAGACATTAGTTCTTCCTCATGCAAGCTAAACCCATTTTTCATGAAAAGATGTTGATTTATACATTTCAAACTGAAAAACTGAAATCTTTTTTTTTCTTTTTTCTTTTTTCTTTTTTTTTTAAATCAGTGACCTTCCCTGTCCTGAAACTATTTGATCACCAAACATTGAGAGGATGGGAATGAAAATAGAAATTTAGACCTTGCCTAATTTGGGCCTTGTGTACAACTCAAAACCTTCTGTCTGTGTGTTGTTAAATTGATTGATAGTGATTTTGCAATGAAGATAATCTGTAAAGTAGCCAGGGAGCATTCTGTGGAGACATTCCCCAAAGTAACAAGGAAGGACTCAGCATGGCATGTGGTTGGTTGTGGCAGACTGTTTCACTGAGATGCATCTGAAGCACAGTAGGGATAACATGACTAAAAACAGCACAGGGATATTTTATGAGTGCTTGTTATGATGACTGCATTATTGTTTAGAAGTAACTGACCCAACTTTAAACAAGCCAGCTGCAGCATGCAGTGAGGTAAATGAGCTTGCATTCCTGAGGTGCCTGAGCTGCTTTGGGTACCTACAAATTTGTGTTTATTTGAATGCTAGTTTGAGTTTCTCTTAATGGAAAATGAACATGGAAAGCAGCAGCAGCAGCAAGAAGAGTTATAATTATAAGGTTTTGAGGCAGGCTGAAGACTAATTTTCAAGCCTGTTCCAACTCCTCATTAAACTCATGCAGTGATAATGTACAGTGCCTACTTGATAATCAGCCAAGTGGCTGAGCTAGTTAATCCTTCTAAAACCGTACTTTCAGTTGTTTGGTTTTTTTCTTTCTGTGGTTATCTTTTGTAGTAGAATAGACTAATACATAGAGAACTTTGGCACTGTGATGCTAAATTTGCTATTATAAATTTCTTTTTGCATAGTTTTAATAGTATATATAGTACCTCCAGGAGTTCATAAGTTACTAGAATATATTTACATGAAGCAGTATTTGGTAGACCCGAAAATAACCTGATACTTCTGAATCTGTTTGTAAAATACACGTCGCTGTCCAGCAAGTACATTTGTATGCATGCATGGATGTTGGATAGCCTAAGTGTGAGATTCCATAGGTGCATTATTAACAACTCTCTTCAATAAACAGCAGGAAGTATCAGTGGTGCATCCTTGTACAACATGGAGTATATGAATTATTCAGCATTCCTGTTAAATTCAGTATTTTCACGGAGTAAAGCACTTATGTTACCTAAATCTAAAACATGCTGGCTAAAAATGCCTATTTCAAGTTATGCCAAATGAATTTGAACTTCTGACATTTAATAATTGGCTTTTTAACACAAGCAATAACTTGATCTAAAATCAGTAGGTCATGTTATAGCTGTAAGCAACAAACAGGCAGCGCACATACTCTGTTCCTTTTACTTCTTTCATTAAATTTTCTGAAGTTAATTTGAAATGTTTTATAATATATTGAAGTTAAGAGCTGATTATAGATGACCTTGTAATAGTAGTTTTGTAGTAAATGGACTGAATGTCATCAATAGCATGGATAAATCTGATTTGTATCATTAAAAGAACCCTGTTCCATTACTGAAGATAAAGGAGAGTGACAAGACAGAAAGTCAGTATTGATTTACCACAATACGACAGTAATAATAGGATAATTTTTAAAAGACATTCTTGTGGGTCATTCAGTTTTGACATGCAATGCTGAACTTAAAAGCTTAAGGGAATTGGCTTTTGTTGTTGTTGTTGTTTCAGACAAAATCTTCCCCATCTTTTCAGGATTTGAGTGTAGACAAATTGTTTATTTCCTCCCACAGATATAAACATTAAAATTTAAGCGTCTCTTCTGTTTGATACATACCATTAGACTCTTTCCTCAAAGTAATTTATTACTATATTTAAGCCATGAGTCATAAGTCTTAGTTGAGAAATGAGCTTTTCTCATGTCACACATCATATCAATTGTAGTTTGTCTGAATTTCTAAAAATCCAAATTTTACATAATAAAATTTAGATTCATACTTAGAATGACTGACTGGTACATATGAAAGTAGATACGTGTTCCTATTGAGCACATTATCTTGAGATATCCCTCAGTAGTTTCAAGATAATCACAGAATCACAGAATCACAGAATCACTAAGGTTGGAAAGGACCTATAAGATCATCTAGTCCAACCATCCACCTATCACCAATGGTTCTCGCTAAACCATATCCCTCATCACAGCATCCAAACGTTCCTTGAACACCTCCAGGGTCGGTGACTCCACCACCTCCCTGGGCAGCCCATTCCAGTGCCTGACCACTCTTTCAGAGAAGTAGTATTTCCTAATATCCAGCCTGAATCTTCCCTGGCACAGCTTGAAACCATTCCCTCTAGTCCTATCACCAGTTACACGAGAGAAGAGGCCGACCCCCAGCTCACTACAACCTCCCTTCAGGTAGTTATAGAGAGCAATAAGGTCTCCCCTGAGCCTCCTCTTCTCCAGACTGAACAATCCCAGCTCCCTCAGCCGCTCCTCATAAGGCCTGTGCTCCAGACCCCTCACCAGCTTTGTTGCCCTTCTTTGAACACGTTCCAGGGCCTCAATGTCTTTCTTGCAGTGAGGGGCCCAGAACTGGACACAGTACTCAAGGTGCGGCCTCACCAGAGCTGAGTACAGGGGGACAATTACTTCCCTGCTCCTGCTGGTCACACTACTTCTGATACAAGCCAGGATGCCATTGGCCTTCTTGGCCACCCAGGCACACTGCTGGCTCATGTTCAGCCGAGCGTCAACCAACACCCCCAGGTCCATTTCCTCTACACAGTCTTCTAGCCACTCCGCCCCAAGCCTGTAGCGTTGCTTGGGGTTGCTGTGGCCAAAGTGTAGGACCCGACATTTGGTCTTATTAAACCTCATCCCATTGGCTTCAGCCCAGCTATCCAGCCTGTCCAGATCCCTCTGTAGGGCCTCGCTACCCCCAGGCAGATCGACACTTCCAGCCAACTTGGTGTCATCTGCAAACTTACTGAGGGTGCACTCAATGCCCTCATCCAGGTCATCAATAAAGATATTGAAGAGGACAGGCCCCAGCACCGACCCCTGGGGAACACCACTCGTGACCGGTCGCCAGCTGGATTTAGCTCCATTGACCACCACTCTCTGGGCCCGGCCCTCCAGCCAGTTCCTTACCCAGCCAAGAGTGTACCTGTCCAAGCCACGGACTGCCAGCTTCTGCAGGAGAATAGTGTGGGAGACAGTGTCAAAGGCTTTGCTGAAGTCTAGGTAGACTACATCAACAGCCTTTCCCTCATCCACCAGGCGGGTCACTAGATCATAGAAGGAGATCAGGTTGGTCAAGCAGGACCTGCCCTTCGTGAACCCATGCTGGCTAGGCCTGATCCCCCGGTTGTCCCGCACTTGCCGCGTGATCTCCCTCAAGACAATCTGTTCCATAACCTTCCCTGGCACCGAGGTCAGGCTAACAGGCCTGTAGTTCCCCGGGTCCTCCTTACAGCCCTTCTTGTAGATGGGAGTCACATTGGCAAGCCTCCAGTCTTCCGGTACTTCACCAGTCAACAAGGAGCGCTGATAGATGATGGAAAGCGGCTCGGCTATCACCTCCGCCAGTTCCCTCAGCACTCTCGGGTGAATCTCATCCGGCCCCATGGACTTGTGACAGTCCAGTTGGAGTAGCAGGTCTCTGACTGTTTCCTCCTGAATCGTGGGTGGTTTAGTCTGCTCCCCAGCCGAGACTACCAGGTCAAAAAGTGGAGTACCCTGAGGATAACTGGTCTGACCTTTAAAGACAGACGTAAAGAAGGCATTCAGGACCTCTGCCTTTTCCTTATCCCCAGTAGTCATATTCCCAGCCTCATCCAGTAAAGAATGGAGATTCTCCTTAGTCCTCCTCTTACTGTTGATATATTTGTAAAAGGGTTTCTTGTTTCTTTTTATCCCAGCGGCCAGGTTGAGTTCGAGCTGGGCTTTCGCCTTTCTGATTTTCTCCCTGCACATCTTAACAACTTCTCTGTACTCTTTCTGAGTTGCCCGTCCCTTCTTCCACAGGATGTAGATTCTCTTTTTCTCCCGGAGCCTCAAGAATAGTTCCCTATTCATCCACGCCGGTCTCCTTCCCCGCCGGCTCATTTTGCAGCTCAGGGGGACAGCCTGCTCCTGCGCCTGTAAGACTACCTTCTTGAAGAGCAACCAGTTGTCTTGGACCCCTTTACCCTCTAAGACTGAATCCCAGGGGACTCCCCCTACTAGTCTTCTAAACAATTCAAAGTCCGCCCTCCGGAAGTCCAAGGTAGCAGTTTTGCTGTTCTTCCTCCTGGCTCCACCAAGAATCGAGAACTCTACCATCTCATGGTCACTCTGTCCAAGACAGCCCCCGACCTCCACATCTTCCACCAGACCTTCTCTGTTTGTGAACAGCAGGTCTAGCGGGGCAGCTCCTCTCGTAGGCTCTCTCACCAGCTGCATCAGAAAGTTATCCTCCATACACTCCAGAAACCTCCTAGACTGCTTCTTCTGCGCTGCGTTGTATTCCCAGCATATGTCAGGGAAGTTGAAGTCCCCCATGAGGACAAGGGCCGGCGATCTCGCAGCTTCTGCCAGCTGCTCATAGAACACCTCATCTGTCTCTTCATCCTGGTTTGGCGGTCTATAGCAGACGCCCACCAATATGTCTGCCTTGTCAGCCCTTCCCCTGATCTTTACCCATAGGGATTCAACCTTATCATCCCCAGCCACAAGCTCAGTAGCATCAAAGCACTCTCTAACATACAGAGCCACACCGCCACCCCTTCTTCCTTGCCTATCCTTCCTGAAGAGCTTGTAGCCATCCATTGCAGCACTCCAGGTGCTGCATGGTTCAGTGTACTTCATTATCCATCCAGAAAGATTTTGTTATTTAATTACACTGTAGACAAAGGTGCAGGTAGTTGCCTTAAAAAAAAAAAAAATCAATACCCTAAATGTCAGATATCAGATCTTTATCTAAAATATTGCTTTTATTTAGCTGGTCAGACTCCACACTTTTAACTTACATTCACACCAGATTATTTCCTAATATTTAATAATTTTCTATTGTATCTTTCAGAAAATAAGTGGCAATATTGCTTAGTTTTCTTATTTGATATAACCATAATTAATTCTTTGATTAATTTTCATGACTATACAAAGACTTTCCCTAGATTAAATGCTTTGAATCATTCTGAATAGGAAAAACTAATGGTATTTTTTTTTCCTGGAAAAAATAGTTTTTTTTTACCTTTTCTGAGGCAATAACAATTTTCTTTTAAGCCTTTAAGAAAGTGAGATCACCACATTTAAGAAAGAATTATGCCCTTTGTCTTCAAACATGACAGAATAAGTAGAGTTCTTGAGAAGGTCAAAAGGTGTGGGTTTGCAGCATGGTTGTATAATACAGCAAAACATCATTCTACATTTTTTGTGAACTGTTTTGTATTTCAAGACCTTTATTATGGGGAAAAAAAAAAAAGAACTATTAGAAAATAAATAATTCTAGTAAAGTAAGAAGGCTCTGCAGTGATTTAGAATTCTAGAGCAGAGACTGAATCTTTCAAACATTGCAGTTCAGTGGGCACAAAGAAATCTGTGCACTCTGACTTCAGCTACTCATAACTTTCAACTGACTTAGCACAAAGTTCTGGAGAGATACAGTTCTTCCTCTGAAAAGGCTTTGCTGCCACTCTGTGGAAGAAATATTTATTCCATGTAAAACATTGTTAAAAATAACACACCAGCTCAGTTTTCTCATCTCCAGCATCCACCCCATCTTTCAAAAACCCCAGCTGAATAACTGTAAACTAAAAATAACAGTGTTGCATAAGCTAACAATGTACTTTCAGATTCAGCTTTGACCTTAGTTATATACCCCGGGGCGGGAAAACAATGGTAATAACACGAAGAACAGGGTTTTAAAAGAGGGCTGCTAGGAAGCAGTTGAAGGATTCATCCTAATGGTAAATGGCAGGTCCAGAAAAACAACTACATAGGAGAAATCTAAAGGCACTGTCAATGCAAATAGTAAGAGTAAATGGAAAATCAGTATTAAAAAAAAAAAAAAAAAAAAAAGATTTTATTCATTCATTCTAGCAGATTGATTAAGGCACCAGTGCTAGTGCTTGCTATGAACTTCAATAAAAAAGGCATTCAGACTCCATAAAATATTGATTAAAAATAGCACTTATTGGTAGTTTTTTCACTAGAAAGGAAGGGAGCATACTGTAGGTAGGTTTATATCCCTCCAGAAGCTGGGAATCCCCACTATCAGGTGGGCTGGTGGGCATCACATTGTGCAGATCCCACCTTTGAGGACCCTTACAGGATTTTCCTAGATGTGAGCAACTCTGGTAATTATTTCTGCAGTCAAGCAGATACTCACATGAGAACATGATGCATCATATTAAGATAAAGATAGGGACACACAAGTGATGTAAATGTGTGTGGACTGCCTGCTGGGTCCTTAGGTGTGACTAACCAGTGGAGTCTGTCCTCTTTTCTACGGTAGGACTCAGGCAGTGCAGCACCTCCTGCCATGGAAAAGTACTTGGGAAAAATATAATCAGCAATACACTTCATTTGTTACCCTGATCACATCTTTAATTTCACATGATGTTATTTCTTTACTTTCTACAGATATTACTTTATTTTCTCTCTTCTTAGTTCATTTTATAGTTATCTTTTAAACTGAACTTTCTCACTAAGCAGAACAAAGGAGGGCACTCCAGGCTATATGATTTTCATCAGTGTGTGGCATGAAAGTTGAAATTAAAAATGAGTTGCTTTCAGGCTTCAAGCAAGGACTGGTTCCATTAATCATAGGCTGACCCACAATATACAGGTGCAAGTTAAGCTGAAGATGACACAACTGAATTGTATTCATTTGTAACACTTTCAGGATATTGATATCTGCAACAAGTTCTTAGTAGAGGAGTTGAATATATGAAAAAATAGAAGGAAAAAATCATATGGCTGTGGATCATAAAAAATTAAATGAATTCTTAGATTCTTTAATCTGGTAAATGTAGCAACATTGTATTAGAAGAGCCAAATACACACTTAGAACAACTGACATTGCGTAGAATTAGACATTAGAAAGATTAGAACCAAATTTAACCACTTAAGTAACAACATTTCAAAACTAATGAAAACAATCCCTATCAAAATATCCATCTTACCTCATTTTTCTTTTCCTTTTTTTCCCTAACCTTAGCTTTCACAAAGTTCCTAAGAGGCCAGGTCTGAAAATAAAGTAGCTTAATGACCTCTTTGCAGAAAAGAACATAACAAGAATTTGTTCTACTGAAAAAATTAATCATTGTATCACTAAATTTAAAATCTACTTGCTATCTAATGCGTTATTAAGTGTTAAAGTTAGAGACAAACCTCAAAAACAAAAGTTTTTTTTAAGAGAAAATAAAGGTAAAAATAAAGGGAAACATTTGGAATGGTAATTTAGATACATTAGGATGCAACCTCAATTTAAAAAAAAAAAAAAAAAAAGAATAGTTTTATTACTTTAGCTACCAAAGGGATTAAATTAACTTCTCAGTAGTTAAATAAAGATAAAAATAGCATTCATCTTAGATTAGCGTGAGCATGTATAAGACAATAGAATTCAGTAAGTGCACTTTTCACATGCTTCCCTTAAGGTTAGGTTTCTTTTGGAAAGAGGTTTGGAACTGAGAGTATTTGTCAGTTAATCAGTAGGTGCTTTGATGAAATTTTCTTGTTCTTTATCTCGTGAATGTTTCCTATGGTGATTATAGTTGTAAGATATAGAAAAGCAGATTCTTCTGCCTGCAAGGACATGGGTGATGTTAGTTCTGGAAATGAGATGTATTTTACATGGATAAAAGACACATGGAAAGCAGTGGGATTTTCTAGGAAAAGATTATCTGCTTCCATGTTTTCAAATCTTCTTTCTACTACTGTGGAAGGAAAAGAATATTGTTCAATTATTAGCTAACGTTACTGCAGTAAATCATAATCATAAAAATTTAAGTGGAGAAATAGTAAGCTTCTAGTTATATTATACTGTATTAATTTGTTGTCTTAATTCTTTAGTAATTCATTCTAGAAAGCTATCTCCATACTGTAAAGATCTAAGGTTTCTAAACATTTAGGCAATTTTTCTGTGATTAATCTCCAATTTGAGAAGAATGACAATGTTCTCCAGTCTACTCTTTCTGTAATGAATGTTTCCAAACTGTGGAGAAGGATGATATCTGCACTGAATCAACATATTTTCTCTTTACCAAATAAATGAATAAGCAGCTTTGTTAGGGATGAACTTTTGAACCTTCTCACATCTTAGAACTAGTCTATCCATCTCAGTGGGAGCTCTGCACAGCAGCCAGTCTACCACTCCCCACCATTTGGTGTCCTTGATGAACTTGGTGGGGATTTTTGCCATCCCACCTCTCAGACAGTTAATGAATATATTAATCATTATTGTCTCCAGAATTTGTTCCTGAGAAACATGATTAATTAACTTATTTTGGACTGCTGTCTGTATGGTTAAATGCATGCTATACCAAAAGTGCCTTGCCACATGTTAATTCTCTGTTCAGTAGTGGGACACTGGTGCAGTTTCTGGACAGTAGCAGAGGGCTAGAAGGACAGGAGGGCAGTACCCAGGCAACAGAACTTGGCTCTGCCACAGCAACATGAAAAAGTTGATGCTATTGCTGTTATTTCAACAGTGAATAAAAAAATATCAAGGACTTTTAAATAAACAGAACATCATTGTAAAATTGAATAAAAAAAAAAAAAAGCAGACACTAGCTCATTTATGATTAGACATTAGCTTTCCTACTTACGCAAATGGTGATTAATTTTATAACATATATTTGCATATTTTAAAAAACACATTCCCTTCTCCTGCTTTCCCCATCAGTACTCTGGCTTCATCTTTCCTTGAGTTCATGTGCATTTCTACTGTGTAGTGTGATAAGAACATTTGCGGATAGTGAGATGAGGCTAACAGCAGTCGGAAATGATGAATGAGCCCATGAAAGCCTTTGTTTCTGTGAGAGTTGCTGCAACAGCAGCTCACCTCCAGAATGACCTATTTTGTGTCCTGTGGCTCTATTTTCTTAGGGAAAGACATAATATAAATATGCCAGTTAAGTTAGCTTTGTGTTTTTTCCACTAAGCAACCCACAACTAGAAAGCATTGTATTCTCACAAGAAAAATCTTGCAAAATTTCCAGTTGTCTGCTTTATTACAACCTTCCATCTGGACTTTAGTATGCGGATATATGTTGTTCTGGGAACTTTTGCATTTGCTCAAGCAGATAATAAGTCATGGCAATGTACTTGCTGTTTTGCATAGCATTTTCATACCCTGTCTTAGGATGAATCTAGAGTGCTCATTTGGTGATGCGCTTATGGTGGTGAAGGGTTGATGGTTGGAGTTGATGATTGTAGAGGTCTTTTCCAACCTTTATGATTCTGTGATTCGTTTAAGAAAAGCACTTTCTACCAGCCAATATAGACACAATTTGAAATGAAATTTGTGAGTAATATGCTAGCAATCAATAAGAGGATGATTCAGTTCCACTCCCCATCGTATAGGTTTCTTCTTTAATCTTTCTTTCCACTAGTTGTAGTCCTGGTTTTTGTCCTTGCATGCAGCTGTTCATTTGCTTTGCAGTAATTATTAGTATGTCAGTGGTTGCTGCTGCATTCATTGCTTTTTCCTGCACAAATTTCCTTAAAGAATTTACTATATTGGGAAAACAGCTGCTTCTCCATGCCTCTGTTTGCATTTCATATGATTGCAATGCATGGCCAGCCCCACACTGACGTTTCTTTAGCAGGTTATGTATGCAAAGACAAGTTGTACATCAACACTGTGGAGCAACCACATTAAACACACTCTGTTTCTAAGTCAAGAACTTGTCTGTGGCATATACTGAACTGGATTAAACATTTGTAATGAAATTACTGTGTTGAAATATGTTTTTTAAATTATTTTTTATGATAGGAAAAAATATCTACATAGGAAATTTAAACGCTAACTGCTTAGACTAAAAGAGAAATATACACCACTGGTATAATTAAATTATTCACAATATTCTTTTACTACTAGCATAGTGAAAGGTGAGTACGTAATTCTGTTTAGTATATGATTTTTGCTTTAGGAAGGTGGGACTATTGGTCTAGAATTTCCAACTGAGCAGCAAGATTTCTGCAGTTTTGACTTCACCATTTATAAAGACATAACTAATAGGGAAGAATGGAAAAACTGACTTCAGCAAGGACACTCTACTGGGGTGCTACAGACACAGTCAGGGTTGCAGGCAGTCAGATGTCCTTGCCACTTTCTGGGCTTGATAACCAGAGGTTTGGGTAGGACTATTTATTACACCAGCAGCAGTAAACGTTGTAATGTCACAGAAAAATGGCAAAGCTTTCATTTAAAAAAAAAAAGCACGAAGTAAAGCAAAGAAGAAAGAAAAGCTTTAAAATGAAGTAATTCAAGTGAGATTTTTACAGGCCAAACATGCACTGAAATGTTTCCAATAGTAAATCACATACATGTACATATATGAAAATGTACCTGCATATTTGCATATGTGCACTCCGCCAAAGAAAGGGTGTTTTAGGATGAACAATGCTAGAGAGTGTGAGGAGAGTATGTAGGACATTTGTTATTTAGCTGTCAAACATTTGTTATTTTTCAGGCAGCTCGACAGTTACCACAAAATTTCTGGATGTCACATAAAAAGATTGTTGTGCTTTAGGATCTTCCCCCAAGATATATAGCCCTCCTAAAGATATTTATTTTTTAAAGAGTAAATAATCTATAAAACCTGAGTTTTCGAAAGCTGCTCAACCACAGCTGTGTTAAGGCCCCCTTTGGTGGTGTCCTCTCTGTAGAGGAGATGTCTGTAGTGCCATCAATGCAGAGAGGAGGCACTGCATTCCCAAAGCTCTCAGAGTCTGGAAAAACAGAAAGAATATAAGGATTTCTGTCCATTCTTGCACTTTTATTGCAGTATAATTTCTTGCAACAGTTATTCATGTTTTAAATCTTTCCTACTGTGCAGCTAAATGGATCAGAAACTACTAAAGCATTTGAGGAATTTTTTAAGGAATGAAAAGGATATGACATGATGAATTAGATTGCAGTATCATTCACTCCTGGAAAAAATAGGTTAAATGAAAGTCAAACAGTCAGAACATTCCCTTTTCTTGTCTAAACAACACTGCTGCCATTTATGCCTTGGTATTTCAGAAATAACCACTAATGTCTTGTTAGCAGGAAGCCATTACAGTGACATAAATCACATCAAAATGTGAATAGGAATTCAAATTAGGTTTTTTAATACTAATTATATATAGACAGCTTTGGCTTAAATAATTGAAGTACAGAAAACCATTTTCATTAAATAGCGTGATGTGAGCTGACACAAAATAGCTGACATTTAATTCTCTGCAAATTCCACACTCTGTAAGTGCGTGGCTGAAACCAAAAGGAAGGAGGGAAGGGCTAAGAAAGCAACATTTTACCAGCTTTATAATATATGACAATATAAACTTTATATTAAAAACTTTGCGTGTGACTACAGCATTAAATATAACTTCCAAAGAATTTTAGAGTTATACTTTTTATAAGTCTTTAATGTCATCTTAGCTCAGCTGCTGACAAGCATGGCTCTATAATGACAGAATCAGCCCTTGGCATTACTCAGCAGAACACAATTATTTTGAGCAGGTTTCAGTTCGTTGTCATGTTATGTCAGTGAAGCCACAGGGACAATCTGGATTTAGTCCAGTACTATTTTTTTGGTCACCTTCATGCTACTTGCGGGAAGATGAATAGTCTTGGTTGTAAAAACATACTGTTGGAGATCCAATCAAAATCACAGCTCCTAGCATGAATTCAGCCTGCTAGCATTTTATTTTATTTTTTTTTTCAAAAAACTGATTGTCAAGAGAGACATTCTTCACAGTTGTCAAGAGGTTGTCAATGCTATACCATTTTTTGCATCCTTCTTACTGTCATAAAATACTTAATGAAAACATATAGAGGTATCTATAAGCAAAAAAAGTAGGCCATTGAGGCAAAAAAAAGCATAAGGACACTTTTTTCTCTAAAAATAAAAAAAGAAGAAGAAAAATGAAGCTATTAAAAAATTTTCCTCAACTTCTCCACCTTAAAGGATGTCATATCATGTTTACAGTCTTATAGTCACAATTTGCTTCATTCTTTCAAGCAAGCACTTTGTACCAGGCCTTCAATCTCTTTCTTGTATGTGCCAGTTCTTCTTCCTCTCAATTGCAATGTAAAGCTTTGATTCATGTGCAGACATTCTGATGGAGCTAAGTGCTGCAATCTGGCCTTCAGCAGGGACACTGCTGCACTACACATTTGTCATTATTTCTGGCAACCAGATGGCTGAGTCAAAATTTATACACCTGAACAGACCTACAGAAATGAATGGGACTACATGAGTGGAAAGGAATTGTTTTATGACTGAACTCTGTGGCTAGGCAGAAGTCAGTAGAAGTATTGCCATTTACTTTAATAAAATTCTGTTCTACCCTTCACCAGCCAGAATATCTGGAGGAGTGAAGAACCATTGTTCCCAGCCTAAAGAAAGAAAATGAGTGGGTTTTTTAATTACTTTTTTATTTTTCATTTTTAACTAAAAGCAATATATTTACCAGCAGTTCGTCTGCTGTGGAAGAATCTAAGCCTTACATTGTTGTTTTCGATGTCATTGTAATCTAAAGTAATCTTCAATTTCTTAACAATTATTAAAAATCTGTGGTGTTTGGTTAGATAACTGTTGTGTAAATACTTAATCTTTCAAGAAGTTTCTATCTCCATAACTCTGCCGTGTTTTCATGTTAATCCACTGAACATCTCAGATTAGTTGAAGAATATCTAGGCCGTTTTAGCCTCTTTTTCTAACTCCAATTTTATCCTCATTTTGTCTGTTTCCACCACTGTCTCTGACTGCTGGATTTTTGGAAAGAAAGATAAAAAAGTGGCATCACTAAGGAAACATGTAGTAAATGCCCTACATAAGTGTAGGTATGAAGAAATGCAAAATCTGAAAAATAACAAGAACCATAAATATCTCAGGCTGAGCTCTAACAGAGAGCTATGAAATAAAATGAATCTCTAGTTTAGATTTTCAAATCCTGAAATTGTAAACAGTATTAAATTATTGCACTAATAGGATGGATTCATACGAGTATGAAAAGAGTTATGAAGCATTTTGGAGCTTTGTCAGGATGAAAGGTAACCAGGTTGTCTGTGGAGGACTCTGTACTCAATGAAGTTGGGGAGCAGTGATGTTCAGTGGTTTAAAATATCTGCTAGGATCAACTTTCAACCAATGAACTGTGAAATGTTGTGAGAAGCAGAATGCTTGCTAATGAGTACAGGACCTTTAATGAGAAGTCTCTGCTTTAAGTCTGTGAGTGGGTGTCCAGGAGTAAATGATATATTTCTCATTCCACCAGTTCTATAAGAAAAATTGAGGCACACTGGGACAGTGCAGATACCGGGCCAGGACACTGAGCTGACAGTGGCAGTCCCAGCAGAGGATGTTCCCTGGAAAAGTCCACACAGAGATGTGGATGATGCTTCCTGACTACATATTTGGGGGTGAAATATCTAGGTAAATGAAAGCATGAAGGCAACTCCAAAAGTAATGCTTCCCGTTTTATTATGTTGGTCCGCAACATCAGAGGTGGATGCTGGTGGAATGGCAGCAGAGGTTGAACCTTCCCTGTTTCAGCAGTGGCGACAATAACAGTGGGGCATGTCCACTGGTGCAGTTTGTTATGAGCATGAGCATGGCTGTCGTTCATTGCTGGTGAAAATATGTAGCTAATGGTGGTGACTGTGTTTAGAAATAGTGTTTTCTGTCTGAGAATTTGCTCTGTCCAACAATGTTACTGTTTTTTTGTTGTTGTTCATTTTTTTTCTATCGTTTCTTTTATCTGTTTTCTTTAAGATGGAAATAGACAGGAGGCATTACTTTCGGAACAGTCTGTGAGGCAGTCATGGAAAAACATTTTCACAGGAAAACATTATCCAAGCTTTCTCATTTGATTCAGTACTTGAGAGGCATTTATACATTTATAGAGAATAAGTAGGAAAGACTGCAGTTGATGTGAGCATGTGAGAGTTGGTCTTCTTTCTTGGTCTTGAAAAGCATATGAAGCATACAGGTTGCAGCCCAGACCTTAGAATGGGGTCTTAGATGAATCATCTTTGTATTTTCTTGTGTAGTAGTCCATGAGTTTTTCTGAGACTTGCACTGTGGGTGTAGTAAATTCACAGCCTGATGTGAGATGGAGGTAAACATTAAATAGTGGGAGAGGAGCATTCAGTTTCCTCTTAAATCACCCAGGACATGACACGTCTAAGCTGAGATAATGAAAAAGCGAATCAATAATAATAAAAAAGGGCAAACGGAAAGAATGAGAACTACATTGTCTTTTTGAAAGTGTTAAAATAGACTCACACAAAGTTTCTGGCAGCAGCTCAAATATCATAGGCACAGCAGTGAGTCAGATGAGATGAAAATTAAATAGTGAATGAGAAAAAGAGTAGCACAGCAGTTCAACATGACACAAATGCAGCATTTGGAGAAATCAAGGGATTGCATGGTCCAGCAAATAGGGCTATCTGCTGGCAGTGAGTTGTACTGTTCAGTGTAGTATGTGCTTTTGTTAACGAGTTTCCTTGGTGATTCATTGGCAGGTAATCCATTGAGGGAAATGCGAAGGAATAGCACATAGCATCCTGGAGTCAGGTGGCATCCTCCAGTGATAAACAGTTCTTCAGGACTGCAATAATGGTGTACAAAACTGACAGACGTAAAAGCTTTTCTCAGCTCTAAAAGCATTGAAATGTGCCAATTTTAGGAACAGGATTTCTTATGAGCCTTTAAGCCATATGGAGCGTCAACATGTTTTCTGTCATCTGTCTGTCAGTTTAAAGAGAAGTAGTAAATTTGTAAGCCATAGTAATTCAGCAAATACTGCAGGGGCTGTGTGCAAACAAAGAGAGTGATATCTTGGAATCCTTTGCACATCTACAGACAGTTTGTGCTTTAACTTGAAAAATGAAATAAGTGCTGGATAATTTTGAAATTTGTAGCTTTTATCTTCTGAAGCCTTTCTGATCATGCTCTGTGTGACAATACCAGCTCTGGTCAAGAGTTTAAGTGAAATTGAATTAGCTTTGTTTCCTATGGAAATGATATAGTATTATTACTCAGTGACTAAATCGGATGCATGCAAGCATTGTGCAGCGCCTGTTTGTGCCTCGATAATATTTATTTCAGATTTGAAGGAAGGTAGCTACCTCAAAGGTATTACATTCCCACCTGCTTCATGAAGATATGTGATTGTGAGAGGGGAAAAAAGCTTGTCAGGAGCCACAAAGAAGGAAAAGCCAGGATCAATGAAATACCACGTAGGAGTGTCCAGACAGCTGTGAACTGCAACTCATGCAAGTGACTTGTATTTTTAATATTTTGCTACGTAATTACAGCTGTGTTTGCCTTGGTTAGCATACATTTACTTATATCCCAGCTGAACCTAATTGAGTGCCTTCAGCAGAATGAGCTGAGAGGTATTGTCTAAAGCAGCCACATCACCCAGTCACTTTGTCCTCATGGTTACAGAGCGCAGCAAGGGGTGCCGAACTGTCTGCACAGAAATCGTAGACCGTAAGGTCTCTCTTGAGCCCCCCCTTCCTCAGACTAAACAATCCCAGTTCCCTCAGCTGCTCCCCATAAGACCTGTGCTCCATGCCCCTCACCAGCTTCATTGCCTGTCTATAGACATGCTCCAGGACCTCAATGCCTTTCTTGTAGTGAGAGGCCCAAAACTGAACACAGTACTTGAGGAGTGGTCTCACCAGTGCCGAGTACAGAGAGATCACCTTCCTGCTTCTGCTAGCAACACTATTTCTGATACTCACACACACAAAAAATCTTACACAAGTTTGGTTTGTAGCTTTCTTATTCATTCATGACTGTAACTATCTAATTATTGAAATTTCTTGAAAGCAGGTGGATCCTAAATCCACTGCTTTGTCCCCCTGCTGAGCTCTCACACTGCCAGGCAGTACTGTTGTCATTCATTTATGTATATAAGCAGAAATCAAATGGCAAATCAGCTGCATTATGCTGAACTAGGTGACAATATTAGAAAGACTTTTTTGATGAAAAATCTTGCAAAGAGGAGTCAGTGTTTTAAGCTAAGGATCTAACAGCTCTTTGATGATAAAAGTTATTATTCAGAGAAGATAGGGTTTCAGAGTGGTTACTGGAAATTAAAACACTAGGTGGTACTGCTATCTGATTTAATTTATAATCTCTTCATCGCACTGAAGGAGTGAACATGGTATTTCCGATTCAGTAGTAGTAATCTAATGTGCTGTGATACTGCCTAATGATTTCTCAGATATTCCATATTCACCAGAGCTTTTGTCTTTACATCTGCTTTGTAGATGAATTTGCATTTTAATTAAAGGGTTTAAATAAGAGATATTAAAGCCTGGAACAGAAAACATAATTTTCATACCCTCTCAAATGTGATTTTAAGTACTGGATTGAATCTATTGAATGGCATTATTGGTAGAATCAATTTATGTTTATTATATTCCAACTTATTCAGTAGTTGTTCTATTTTAATTAAGAACGTTAAATGTAAAGATATTTGCTATAAAAGAATAGCGTTTAAACTACAGTGCTGTAGAATAGCTACTACACTCTGTAAAATGTGTGTGGGTTGCTCTGAAAGTAATGCCCGCTATTTATTTCCATGGAAACTACAACAGATAAAAGGGCACAATAACACTTATTGATAGAGCAAATTCTCAGCTACAAAACACTAGTTTTCAACATAGACACTACTATTAGCTACGCAATGAACGAGAGCCTGCATGCTGCTTTCATAAAAATCTGCATGGCCATCTGGAACATGGCTTGTCTTTCACATTGCTGTTGCTACTGCTGAAACACACCACGACCACCTTACTGTGCTCACATCCACTGTTTGGCCTCCATAAATGTTCAGGAAGTGTCAGTGAATGTCAGAGGCGACCATGTTATCCACATGGAGGAATTCAGTGACATACCTTTGCTTCATACATGCATCCATGTCAGCTGCCTTTCTGTCAGACTGCCCCTCTGCTGCCATCTGTCACACAGCAATAACATGTAACGGAATATTGGTGGGAAGGTTCAGCCTCTGCTGCTATTCTACCAACATCCACCTCTGACATCAAGAGTCAACATAGTATAACAGGAGGCATTATTTTTGGAGCCGTCCTTGTATGTATGATTTTCCGAATCTTTAAGAATCTGCTACCATACAATGTTCAACAGAAGAATTACAGAGGAAGGCAGTCAACTATTGTTTAGACTTAAATATAAAACTAATGTATGTTTTCAGAGTTTCTGGATGGCCTTGATCTAAAGCTGCTAAGTCCCCAGTTTCATTATCTTTGTCCAGAAAATCTCTAACTGGGATCTCCAGAAATTTTGGTGGAGGGCCATTAAGTTGGCCACATCATGTTCATTCCCTTCTATTTCCCTATTAAAAACTTTTATTCTACATATTTTCTTCTTGAACAGCCTCATTTATTTTTTTTCTATCAGTCCAAAATATATCTCTCATGTTCTAGTGATGCATTCTGTCTACAAAGAGAGGTGATAAAAATCACCTATTAATCATTCAAGTAATGAGGGACAGTGGTAGGTACCTAAAACAACTCACCTGTGAAATTCTTCATTTGTACGTATTCTTCTAGGAAATAGGCTTACGCTAAAGCTCATGCTTCTAGTATGTCTATTTAGTTTCTCTTCCCA
This sequence comes from Pavo muticus, assembly GCA_016647715.1. Classification (NCBI taxonomy): domain Eukaryota; kingdom Metazoa; phylum Chordata; class Aves; order Galliformes; family Phasianidae; genus Pavo; species Pavo muticus. The sequence goes on along the minus strand of JACDJE010000238.1, from coordinate 1,107,166 downwards.
GAATAGATTATAAGGGCTTCTCTATCTTGATCCAGGTTAGAATCTGTTTACCCTATGGTAATAGAATTTACTGATGTGTGTCTGTAAGGCCCATCTTCCGCCATCACTTTGATAGTACAAATGCAGTTCTTCCCTCTGTTTCTCTAACCTTCGAGTGTGTCAATGTTTAATTTTTATAATGCAAAGCGAATTTCTTTTGGCTGATGCACAATTTTTACTTGATTCTGAATCATTCAAATGGAACTCTTAAGGGAATTTCAGAATAATCCTACAGACTCATAACATGATCTTATACTACCTGAACCTCTAAACAGAAAGCTAGTGTCAATAAAAAGGCACTGCAAATGAAGTTCTTAGGTGATCTGTAGAATACATTTTTGAAATTGAAGTTTGAAATCATCTCACATACCATTTCATCAGCCTTCTGGATGCGTAATTATGATGAATTCAATAAAATGCTTCCTTCAAAAATACCTAATATTCTGAAAGATCTGATGTTTCAGATTTTTGCATTTAGTTAAAGATATGCCATTTCTTTAGTAAGCATTCCTGTGTAACATTTTTTAGGTCTTATTTTTAAACTGCAGTGCATGTTTTTGCTTAAAACATATTTCCAAAGCAAAAATATACTTTTAAGTGATTAAACTCTGTTGTTGTTGGGAATTCCTTAGCTGTAAAAATGGAGTCAGAAAGCTAAATTCACTTTGTGCTGGAATTCTTTAGCTTTATGTTTTTGGATGGAACATGGATCAGGCTGATCCTTATCACATGATTTAGCTTGAAGAAGTTCAAGAAGTTGTGGGTTCCGTGCTGGTCCTTCAACTGCTGCTTTCTCAATCTACGCCTCACGAAGTGTTTTGTTAATAACAAAGAAAACAATGGATATGAATCAGTCAGCAAAAACTCTCACTTTGAGGATAAAAACAGCTTTTATGCTATTTGCAAGTATTTACAATGTTCTTTGCTTCTGTGTCATTAACGAGTTTAGGTTTTCATGGGATTTAAAAATGGCAAATCAATTAATCATCAGCTATTTTTACCTTTCCTGAGAAAGATTGGAAATGTTATTTGAGTCTGTTTTACTGCAGGAAGATGTACTGTGAAATAAATTTGTTGAAGAAATAAATTAGAGAACAAAAATTAAAATTAACTCATAATCTATATATGTGAAGAGAATATTACAAAAATAACAAAAATAGCCCTAGTCACAGTTGTTTCTTTTCTCATTTTGTTATCTTAAGCACTTCCTCGTTACCATGCCTTATAGGAGCTAGTACTAGAAAGGTTATGTTTATCACACAGTTTGAGAAACTTCTGCTTGGGAATTCATTTTATATAATCATAAAAATGTTTCTGCTGTAAAAAAAAAAAGCAGAAACTCATTCTAACATGTTTTGCTGAATGTGATACGGTTCTTTTCATTCATCTCTGCTGTTCTAGCAAAGTGCTTAAGAGGGCAGCAAAGAAGCTCCTAGAAGTAAAAATACGTATACTAGGGAAAAGAATATAAACTAATATCCATTTTCAGTGAAAGGATTTAACTTATAAGGTGACTGAAATATAATGATTGTGAAGCTAATAGAATGTTCTTGGAAATGTGTTTTTCTACAGTCAGCGTCATCTTCCTGCTATGTATTTACCACTAATAGGAGTATTGGAATACAGTCAAATAATGCTGTTTGACTTGTTGAATAAAACATACAAAGAATGCAGTCAAGTGAATGAGGGGTGAAAGTCCTTTGCCAGATGCTGATATGAGCTGCAAGTGGGTCAGGTCTGCCCTCCCGCATCTGCGTCACAGTGAGCTCCACTGAGTCCTCTGCACTTCTCACAGTCCAAACTGAGGGATCTCATTTGTTTTTTGGAAACGTGAGCATGTCAGATTTAAACTGGGACTACAATTTCAGTGGCCTTTAGTGGCCTACCCTGAGTCAGTATTTGTGCTGAGGTAGGATAGGAATGTCAGTCTCCCTCAGAGGAGTTTAAGTTTTCCACTGTAAAATTTATCTGTAGGTAAGCTTTATTTGCCAGGTATCTTTGCCATGCCCAAAATGTAAACAAATGAAGCGCTATAATTACCAAGATTGGCATGTTACTATATTTAAAACAAGATAAAGTACTCTAAAATGCTGTTTTACTACTAAGAAAGCCTGTAGAAATTCAAATTTTATCTGTATAAAGTTCTGCAGTGCAGGAGAGCACCCTGTCAAGACTGAGTTTGCTCTGTGATATGCACCTCTGGTTCTGAACTCCATCTGTGCTAACCTGACCAGTACAGCCCTTATTGGAGTAGCTCACAGTATCTTGCTGTGTCTTTCTTAAGCCATTGAATGTATTCTTAAACTCACTAGGTTGATTCTACATATCATCAATTAGACTGAATGACAGCTGTGGAGACGTAGCACTTAAAAAAAAAAAAAAAGATATATAAAAAGTTATTTGCAACTTTAGGCAACATGTTATAGGATTGCTGTTCATCTCTGCTTTTCTTTCTGATGCTGGTCATGTACAACCTGTTTGAAACTATCTGATGCTGTATCCTTAGAAGGGCTGTGCAGTAAAAAGGATCTTGCCTTTCAGTACTGCTTTTCTGGAAACATTTGTTCATATGAAATAACAGTAATAATGAAAAAAAGGATTATAGAAGAAGAGACACTGATGAAAAATAGTTGTTGGAAAAGCTTGATTCACTAGTTGCTCTTTTTCAATCATAAATCTAAGTTTTTCTTCCAAAAAGTAAAACAAACAAACAAAAAAACCAACACAGAAATTCTAAATTTTGAACTTACAGGTGGAGAAACAAAAGTATTCGTTGAGAAGTCTGAGAAAATCATCTTTCCTGGCGTATGCCTTATCTCTCCTCAAACAATGCATGTATCATAAAGGAGATCTTGGATATTAGAAAAGTCACAAATCTATTATACAAATGCACCCAGTGGTAAATAATTGCTTCTTGTCTTGTGGCTTTAAAAGTTTTTGTTGCTTGTTGGCTGGATCTTTTTTCTTTTTTTTCTTTTTTTTGAACTTTGGTGGTTACTTCTTGTTGTTTGTTCTAAATATCAAATCTTAAAGTTATCTGACCTCAAAGTTATAAGAAAAATTATAAATGAGCCCATATAGGTTACACTAAAATTCAGGAATGAAACAACTGTATGGTTTTTCAGTTAAATTTCCAAGCAGAAGAAATTGTCTGACATTAATTTGAATCCTTTTGTGTGTGTTTCTGCTGTACTAATACTATTCTTCATTTGAAAATGTGCTGTAATATCCCTAAGTAAGTAATACATTAGGGGAGCAAAGTCTGAGCATTCAGTGAGTGATTAAATGGCATTCTACTCCATGCACTGTTCCAATTGCAGCATATCTGCTGATGAAGGAAGACCTGGTTGTTCCTTAGCTTTGGCCTGACCATGACAAGATAGATTATGAAAGAACATGCAAGAGAGATGATAAAGTTGAAACAGTTGGAGAGAGGCTGCTAGAGCTGGAATATGTGCTCTTGCCTAAACCTATATGAGAAGAGTGTTTATGCTTACAGTACCTAAATCTCCTAAATGAAGGAGATATTTACATACCCAGCAGCTATTACACATGCATGCAAGAAGGCAGCCTGGCAGCTACCCCCTATTGGAGGACTGTTGCAGCCCCTCGCTGCCAGTCTTGCAGGAGACAGGCTGCTGAAGGTATTATTTTGAAGGGTTATTGTTTTCCATTGCGCTGTTGGAAATCGTAATGCAGTTTGATGAGCATAGTAAATTACACTGCATAATATTTAGTGACCGAGATGACCTCTAGTTAGGCAATGCCTGTTTTTTAATACCGCAGTACTCCAATATCTGGATAGTAAATACCTTAATATTTGCCTTACTGGAGTTTAATTAATATACTAAAAATAGCCTCAAGTTGCGGCAGGGGAGATTCAGGTTGGACACTAGGAAATACTTCTCTGAGAGAGTGGTCAGGCACTGGAATGGGCTGCCCAAGGAGGTGGTGTAGACACTGTTGCTGGAGGTGTTCAAGAAACATTTATATATTGTACTGAGGGATATGGTTTAGTGGGAAATATTGGTGATATGTGGATGGTTGGACTGGATGATCTTGCAGGTCTCTTCCAACACTGGTGATTCTGTGATTACTTCCCTAGGGCCAATACTGTTGTTTTTGTTGTTTTTTTCTACATGTTACTTAAAAGTTCAGTCGATTGGATTAGGTTTTTCTCTGAGACTGCATATAGTCAACATTATTTTACTGTGGGTATGGGTTGTTTTATTTTGTTACATACTTTTGTTACAGGCATAGTGGCTGGCAAGCTGCATGAAGGAAGAGGATCTGGGGATGTTAGTTGACAGTCAGCGGACAATGAGCGAACAGTGTGCATAGGTGGCCAAGAAGGCCAATGGCATCCTGGCTTGTATCAAAAATAGTGTAGCCAGCAGGACCAGGGAGGTGATTGTCCTTCTGTAATCAGGTCTGGTGAGGCCTCACCATGAGTACTGTGTTCAGTTTTGGGCCCTTCACTACAAGAAAGACATTGAGGCCCTGGAATGTGTCCAGAGAAGGGCAACAAAGCTGGTGAAGAACCTGGAAAACAAGTCTTATCATCATAGTGGCTGGAGGAGCTGGGATTGTTTAGTCTGGAGAAGAGGAGGGTCAGGGCATACCTCATTGCTCTCTACAACTGCATGTAAAGAGGTTGTAGCGAGGTGGGGATCGGCCTCTCCTCCCAGGTAACAGTGATAGGATGAGAGGTAGTGGCTTCAGGTTGTGGTAGTAAAGGTTCAGGTTGGATATTAGGTAAAATTTCTTCGCAGAGTCATGAGGCAATGGCATAGACTACCTAGGGTGGTGGTGGAGTCACCATCCCTGGAAGTTTTCAAGAAAAGGTAGAAGTGGCACTGAGGTGGTGATGGGTTGATGGATGGACTGGATTATCTTAGAAATCTTTTCCAGCCTTTAGGTATAGTGAAGCATTTTTTTTTCTGAAAATGTCCAGTCCAAAGAGCATAGTCTTGTCCACATAACCAATCATGTCTGTTCATTATAATTTGAAGAATAGATAGGCATCCTGCAGTTTTGAACCTCTGGAGGTATTTGTCAAATAAATAAAAAATAGGCTATTGTTCAGATACCAGGTGTGTTAATAAAAGGTAATTATGTTGACTGAAATAAAGTAAAAGCTCCATCCAGCAGACACGATTTTTTCCATCACCCTCAGAAACAAATGCCTTTTAATACAGTGGAAAATTACTAGGCAAGTCTGAAATAACTAAGCAATTACTGAAGGCTTTGTTTAAAGTTCCTCAAGAGAATGTCACAAAGAAAATGATTACCATTATTTCAACAATGAATACAGTACAGTGGTTTCACATGAAAAATAAGCTCATATTTAACTATTAATTAGCAGCTTTTGATACTTTGAAATTGTTTCAGCATTAGTGTATTGATTCATGTATCTGTCGAAACATGCCTGAGGAAAAATAGGAAGAAGTACAAGTTCTGAAGTACTGCATTTTGAGAATGTTGCTATAGAATTTCATTTTTGTTTAATATATGACCTACCATGTTCCTTTTTTACATTGCCTAAAAATCTCGCTTATTGGCAGGTGTTTTTTTCTACAGAAATATTATCATTCAAAGCAATAATTTAGGAATTGAAAAAAGGAAGCAATATACTAAATACCTCTTTTTGTTGTTGTTGTTAAAAGTCAGATTTTGAGTTCAAAAATAACATTTTAAAAAGGGTCAGGGAGGCTTTGTTTACATCAAATGCACTTGGTACCAAGTATCTGTAGCCGTTGAGTTATGTGCTCAGTGCTGAAGAGGTCTGTCAATACATACAGCTGGCATACCAGAAATAGAGCTTTCACATTTAATTAGGTAAACCTCAGTTTCTTCCTCCGTCTTCTGTAGCACGTGTTGAGATTCAGTGCTGGGACACAACAGGAAGCATTAAAAGCTCCTGCAGAGGATGCATGTGTGCAGCTTACCAAAGGTTTTCAACCTCAAAATACTTCAACTACAAAATAGAGGTAAATGAGGGCAGGGCTGGTTTTTGCGCCACTTTGCACACCTGCAGCTAACAGGCAGTGGGGTGGAGGGCACTAGCACAGGCGGCAGTGCCATTCCACAATGTGGAGTAAGGTTAAATGTTTCTCCTTTCTTCCCATCTCAAGCAGCCTACCAATTTAGCTGACAGGAAGAAGACTGCCAAAATAATAACAAACAACGAATGTGTCTTTGATTAAACCATTCCTTCTGCCTACCAAGTAGTAATTGTGCATTCTTGTGTTAATCCCTCCCAAAATAATGGACATCGCACCTAAATTTTTAAAGCGATGATTCCCACTGTATGTACATGCCACTGTAATTCAGTGCACACCTCTTTATATTTCCAGCTATTCAGCATCAGCCTTAGTTGTTAAGAGCAGTAACTATGAAAGTGAGTGGAGCAAGTGGGAGAATAACTTATAAATTACAGAGTGTTAATGTAGTGGTGACACACTGTCAACAACAACTCGTACCATGCTCCCTATCAAAATTTGACTTGCTTCTGTGATTTTTATCCCAAGTGAACAATGTCCTCTGGAGTGAAAATAAAATAATTCCAGCATGTCAGCTGCAAACACTTAAAATCACCACAGTTTATTGCGCCAGAGAAATGTTCTCCTGATACCTGTGTCAAAAAGTTAACTAACTGTAAGGCCTGCATCCATAAAAGCACTGCTGTGAAAAATAAATCCACGTCTAACGATTTACATGAGACAATTATCAGGAGAGCACTGTAAATGTTATTTGAAGCTTTTGTGTGTGCATGTGATGCAGTAGGTAGAAACAAGTCGGTGGTAGCCTCACACTGTCTATCATCAATGCCACCAATCATACTAATAAGAACTTCTCATTTAAACTTTCTAACCAAACAAGTGAGGTTTTGGATCCCGTCACTGAGAGAAGATCCCAATAGAAAAGCAAGCAATGGAGTGTAATTACAGGTCTATTTTGCCTCTAAAAATTCATCACCTCAGATAATAATTTCTAACTGTATGTAAACTCATCCTTCTCCTGTCCGAGAAAGGAGAAGTTAGGTTTTCCATTCAACTCATCATTTTTATAACATAATACCAAGAAGTAGCATAGATGTGTACTGCCCTGCTTTCAAAGTCTGTATCTCTTTTGGGGTTGTTTTGTTTGCACGAGTGCCCTGATTCTGACAGGATGGGTGTGAACAAGAGGTCTCTGGTCAAAGGTGTAGTTTTTATATCTAGAAACTTTCATATGCATCCTGCTGGGTACATGCAAACAAAGATAGGGTTACTAACAAGGAGAAAAGAGATTTCTGTACTTTGCACAGCAACGGAAATTTTATTTAAATCATTAATGTTTACTCTCCGTTCTGTCACTACATGAAGGAAACTCTGAACTCCTATCAGTATTAAACAAACGTGCTGTAAATAAAAACCACTTTGCTAGTCATCTGCAACATACTCTTTTAATCTCTGTATTATTCTTTCGGTATTGATAAATGTTAGTTTGGCAAGGTCTTTTTTACTACCTCTTTCCTAGTTCTTCATTGAAAAGCCATTCCTAGGATTTAGAAAAAAGATCTTTTCTAAGAAATTTGTTTGCAAGTTAGTTTGCCCAGTCCTATTCTTTCAGTTTGCTTTTTTTTTTTTTTCTTTTTTTTCCAAATTTACACAGGTCTCTTTACCCCCTTTTCAGTGTTTAAATGATGGTTAACTGTGAAGGAGACAAAAATAGATGAAGTAATTGACACTTTTTCCTTTGTCGCATTGTGTCACGCTGTGCTATAAATGTATTTAATCTGGTCGGAACCAAAGGAGTAAAACCTAATTTAATAGCTATTAATCAGAGGCAGGAAGCCTCCAAGAAAGGCTGCAGGGTGGACTCAAATTTAGTGAAGGGGGTAAAAAAAGTAGTATGACTAAGACCATGAATCCTGAGGAACACAAAACTGGAAGGAACGATCAGAGTCATTGAGGCTCTCCCTCTGTGAGTGCTAAAGCACAGAGATCCTTTCATAAGTACACCTAGCTCTTTCTTAAAAACAATTATGTCGTTTTGTAATGGCAGCTCCAGTTGCAAGACCATTCCTCTCTGGAAATCTGGAATCTTCTTCTGATTTCCAGTCAGAGTTTATTCATGGGCAGTGTAATCACTGTTTCTTTCTACATCTTAAGTAGCGTGTCTGTACAAGCTTGTTTTTATCCGTTCTTATTCAACTATGGCCAGAAATAGTGTAATTAAATATCATTTTGTTATAACAAGTAATCAAACCTTTCCTGACCTCTCGCAAAGAGGAAGTCTGCAACATCTGGAAGATGAAGAGAACAGGATTTTAAAGAACAGTGAAAATCCTCTGCTTTTCAGCTAATCTGACCAAAGTTATTTTTTCTTGGATTTGAATGCTTAGAGATGTGTGCTGCTTTTTATATGATAACCTGTTGGCTTCTCATTCTGTGGTATTTCAGTATCCTTCTTGGCTGTGAGTTATTGTGCTTCCACATCCTGTAATCATATATACTTCTTTTCCTGTGTTCTTTTTCAGAAGTGTTACTTTTACAGATTTTCTCTGATTGCAAATAAATTGTCATACCTCTAGAACTTTAATCTTCAGAAATCTCAGTTGAGAATTTTCTGAGAATCTTTGCGTAGTATTAGTTAACTGATCATACTTAAACATTGAAAAGACCATATAGCTCTGACGGCTTTACCATCTTCAGATAAGAATCCTATGCAAGTAAAATGGTAAAAAAGATATTTTTTCCAAAGGAAATGTCATGCAATTCATGGTTTTCTTACTGTGAAGCTTACCATCATTTTATTTTATATATTTTGATTTTAGTGATTAATAAAAATGCTTGGTTTTGTATTGTTTCTGAATGCATGCTTAATATAGGTTGGAAATACGTCTGCACATATTAATTTTATGTGGGTATCAACCTGAAAATGCAACTAGCTGAAAATACCTGATTGCATCTCACTGAATTGTTAATTCATTAATAAATTTTCTAGACTTCAGTCAAAACTTAAAGAAGCGGTGCTAAATAATCAGGAATAATTACTCAACATTAATAAAATCTCACAGATTTTACAGAGAGGTTTTTTAATTTCAGTTAATTTGAACAAGTCAAATAAAATAAAGAAATATATTGTTAGGTCTGCAATAGTACAGCAGTAGCTTAACTGCCTTAGTGTTTGGAGATGAGCTAAGGCTCCACTGTCTTTTTAACATCACGCACTCTGTAATGAAGAAAGTTTTATAATTACGTTTTTGAGAAGCAAGACCATATTAGGAGCAGGATGCTTTGTCCCTGTTGCATTTGTTTTGATAGGGCTTGTTGAATAAGTAATGGAAAGTATCATTCCTTTTCTACACAGCACAGCACAAGTCACAGAGATGTGAAGAAACTGGTTGTTGAGCTGAAGGGCACAGTACTTCCTTCAGTTCAGACAGAAATAGAGAGGCAGCAGGAGATGCGGTCTGACATCAATTTTCATGTAGCTGAGTCTGTGGAGAAGGGAGAAGAAATGAGGCATTTGATTCCTAATTTTGTTCAATGAGTGTGGAATTTTGATCTATGAGTGTGGAAGGTATCAGCTTTTCACTCAGGTCCCTACATTTCTACATGTGTTATGCTGACAACTGTGCGGACAGCCCCAAGAGCTCCTGCAGCACAGTAATTGCGTGCTTCTGTTCTGAAGTGCTGAGAGTGAACTGAAATACTTGAGAGGGAGGTGATTTCTTTGGCATAGTGTTATGATAACCCCTTTTATGAGTTCTGGTATTTCAGCTGATCCAGAGATGACTCAGTTTCCTGAGTCTATCAGCCAGCTCAAAATTCATTTGATTAAAGTCAAATTGGTTGCTGCTTTCTATAATCATACTCAGTGAAATCTGGTGTAATATAGAACTGCTGCAAATGTGCCAGTAAGCCACTACTAGTCACTCACTGTTGTCAAATATATAAATATATAATAAAGCTGTTATATACGTTATATTTTTTCCTACCAAAACAGTAGGCAACTGTAGTGATATACTGACTTAAACCCCCTTCTCCAGTTCTTTACTCAACAGCATAACAGCTGTGTAATGTCCAGCTTTCAGAAGCAAAAGAGCATTTCTGAGTCTTCCATGTAGGAGTTGTTTATGATCTCTCTGTATTCTGTATTCTATTTTGTTTAATTTAAAAAAAAATATTTTTTTCATATCTCTGGATTGGTAAACTATGAAATGAAATGGTAGCAGTTTTTATTTCTGGCCATTTCAGATAGGACTTTCAATGTGGAACTCCACTGCCATCAAGCTTGTAAGCCTGCTGGGAATGTCTTTGTCACTGTGGCCCTGCAAAATACAGTTATTTCACTTACCTTCAAAAAAGATGAATTGCACTATATTACACTACAGGAATTAATCGTTGAAGCCACAGATAATTGTACAGAGAATTCAAGAACTATGTTTCTTCTGTGTTACTATTATTTACCTCCCTACTTAAATATGCTCACAGGTCAGATTTGTTTTATAGAGAAAGCTTTGAAGAGGTAGGAGAAAATCTAAGTGGCTTTAAGTTTTGGTACTGAGTTTGTCCAATATACATGAACAGTGTCCTTGAAAGCAAATTTCTCATCATTATGTTGCTGAAAAAAAATGCCATCATCTCTCATCAACACAGAAAATGGGAGTAATGTCAGTAGATAGGTCAACGAGTCCAGTCAAAGTAAAATCTAAAAAGCCTGAGAAAGTGATGTCATCACCTTCAATCATACAAAGGAAAAGACAGCTATTAATGTGAGCATATTTGTTCGTTTTTACCAGATGAAGAATGAAACCAAAGCCGCAGTCAGCTCCAGTGCTCTGCCGAATTTGTAGTACAAGGATACGTCAGAATGCCTGTGTGATTAGAGAGATGAAATGTATGAAGAAAATGCCAAGGTACATGGAAAGAAAAAATTAAGAAATCCAGAAAAGATATTTGAGTGCCACTCCCACTAGTTATCTTCAATATTTTTTGTCCTCTTTTTCCCCATTTTTGCGTATGAGACATCGCATTAAAGCTTCTATCTTAGAGACAAAATGAAGTAGTTCTTGAAGTGCTACAGGAACAGTGGTCAGAATGGACTGGATTATTATTAAAGAACAGTAGCTACAATTATTCATTGATTTATTTGCATATGCAAAATGTGGTGACAGTGCTGTTCACTAAATTCACTATAAACCTATGAGGAAGAGAAGGTCCGTCCCTTCATAGGTCTCATTTCCTGTGGAAAATCTAGTACTAATTTGCCAACCATCAATAACCTTACTGAGTGGCCTGTATCATATACAAGAATGCAGAGCCTTATTTTTGAGAAGTCATTAGAAAGTGGGACCACTGCTTTTCAGAGACTTAGCCAAAGAAAAATTATCAAATTATTTACATATCACCTGTGCCTTCCTGCTAGTTTTCAGGAATTAACACAATGCATGTCACAAAGCATGTAACTCAAAATAGTTGCAACACTTTAATTAGCACTGAGCAATTTGAAAATATTCTGAGAACTTTTTCTTGTCGTGTAAAAAGAAAATCAGCTTTTCTGGCAAGAATTCTGGAAAATAGACTATTCTAATGATCTGCCATTCACTTCTAACAATATGCCTTAGACTGAAGTCTGCATAATGATTAGCTAGTTTTAGGAAGTGGTGACTAATAATTCACTTGCAAGGAGATCCTTCAGTTAGATATTATTACAACAGATTTTATTCATTTTCATACACACATATATTTCAGCAACAGACCTAATTTAAAAAACAGAGTTTATATAAGAAATGAACAGCAAGCAAAAGTCCCTTGCTGTGACCGATGGCATTAGTTACAGTATTGCTTCGGGTGTAATCAGGACTATTTGTCTTTCTGACATTACCGCAATGATATGAGATACGGTATGCTAATATGCCTATCTTGTTTTATAAGGTGTTATTAGTCCTTTGTTTCTTTCAGTCTCTTAATTAGTGACCATTGTTTAAAATCATCCATCTTGGCTCACATTTATGCAAATATTCCTAATTATTAACGATAGCATCAACTGGGTCATGTTTATCCATTTGTATAAAGAAAATATTTTTCTAAAGTCTCTTGTTACTACTCTTGTTCATAGGGAAACTTATTCTGTTAATAAATCTAGCCATTCAGATGGGCAAAGAATTACTGTCTGTGAGTTGCAGGTAGATGTGTTAGGGAATTTAAATTAAAAGTATGTACTGTGTCAAGAATTCTTAAATTAATTCTTCCATTAATTGCACAACAGTATTTTCACAGCATACTATGAAGAGGCACACAATATACTGTGCTGACAGAAATGGCCAGCATTCAGCTGATCATTTATAATTAAAAAAAAATATTATAATTGAATGTATCAGAGAGACATGGAGATGCAACAGAAAGACCGGTGTAGGGCCACCAAGATGATGGTGAGACTGGAGCACCTTCCTGTGAAGAGAGACTGAGAGAGCTAGGCCTGTTCAGCCTGGAGAAGAAAGGCTCAGGAGGATCTCAACAATGTCTGTAAATACCCGAAGGGAGGGTACAGAGAGGACAGAGTCAGGTTCTTGTCAGTAGTGCCTCTTGGCACTGGACACAAACTAGAGCACAGCAGGAAGCACTTCCGTGCTGTGTGGGTGACAGCACTGGCACATGCTGCCCAGAGGCTGTGTGATCTCCTCCTTGGAGATCTTCAGAAGCTGCCTGAACGTAGGTGTGGGCACCCTGCTCTGGTGTCACTACTGGAGCATGGGTGAGACCAGGTGACATCCAGAAGCCCTTTCAAACCTCACCCATGCTGTGATTCTATGAGGCACCTGACTTGAAGGCAGGAGGGAGCATAGAGGTGAGAAGATCAGGATGACTGTTCTTTCTTCCCATACCTGTGAGTAGCAGGACAGCTCTCTGTTCTCCACTTTTCTCCTTTCTTTCACTTTTTTCTATTTATGGCTTTGACGGTGACAGTGAGAACAGCTAGCCAACAATTTGCAAAGAGAGATGTGCAATCAAAGCATTCATTCTATGTAATTCAACATCCTCTAACAAGGGGTTACAGGGATACTGTAGTTCTTTTTCTTCATGAAATGGTGTTTCCTAGGAGATGACCACTTTAAACGTCTGTGGGTTGGCATAGGAAGTGACTGTGACGAGTAAACCTGGTGCCTTATAAGTATGATGAAGTGCCTCTGCCCTTGTTGATCCTACTGATGAACAGCATGCTTATGCTGCTACACCATTATGTCAGCTCAGGGCCCAAGTGACATTTCAAGACCGAAAAGAAAAATGTAAACTTTTAAAAGTGCTTTGAAAGTTAATACATGCTGGTGCCAAAATAATATATGGGATGGCTCAGGGAAAAGTAATTTCACATAATTTTACTCATAAACTAAAAGAACGTTGCATTTGGAGGAATTAATACACTTATGATTAGCTTGTAATTATCATTTTTATTAGTAATTATGTATATGCACCATCTCAGTTTAGAGAGCTGCAAGTGAACCATTCTTATGCAATATCTTTAGCATAACTCTAATCTTGGTGCTCCACAGTAGCATGGAGACAAAAAAAAACGTTTTCTTAAATGCTAAAATTAACTTTTTTTGTAGTTGAGGACCACTTCTTTCGTTGAAGAAAAACAGCAGGGTAAATTTGATGAAGTTTTCCTTGACAGTTCAGATATAGTCAGTTCTGCAGTTTCATCTATCCTTTAAAAAATAAAAATTAGTAACGTAAAAGCTAAATAATAACAATATTTGTTTGTTCATTTGTTTATTCTGAGAAGGTATTTATAAAGAAGATATTATTAAAAAAGAAGTTTATTCTGCTTCTGAAGCAAGAACAATACATTGGAAGGGAAATGTATTGGCTGGTAGAAACAGCTCTCTGCTGTCACATAAACAGGCAGATTAGCAAATGAAATAGAAGAATTCTAATGACATTACTGTTCTCATTTTTCAGAATGTATTCTGCCTATAAGGAAAACTGACTAAAAACTGCAGTTTGCTCTCCTGGTTTTAATAAATGCATTGATATATACACACAAAGATGTTTAAACACTGAAAGGAAATTGACTTTATTAAATTAAAAATAAAAATAAAAACAAATAAAAACAACCAAACCACAAAACTTACCAAGTAAGTGTGAAATTCCAGTAATTTGGAGACTGATTACAGTTTTAATAATCTACAGTCCCTTCTCCACAGGCCTTTTTCTCCTTTTTTTGAATAATATAATGTTAATGGGAATAAACAATAGCTTTAATTTATTTGCTGATAGTATCCTTAACTAATCCATCCTTAGAAATGATAAAGCTTTGAATCTTCATGATATATCACTGAAAGATTTAGTTGGTTGGGTTTGTATATAAAAGTAGGTCTGGAAGTCTAGCAGGTTATTCTGAAGCATGACAAAGTGCAAAACATTTAGAATAAGAAGTGATGAACATCAAACAGAAAGAGAAGCAGATCTATGAAGAGTACTGAAAATTAGGTATTCCTTCACTTCCCCAAGGTGTTGTCATCTGAGACTCTGAGGGTATTTTAAGTTGAACATTTTATGCTGAGTTTCCCTGTCATGGTATGATGTGACTTCTGCTGGTTTAGTTTTGGCCACATAAGGCAAGACTTTATTTTCATGCTTCTCCTCCCACTAAATGGCCCTATTTGCCTATATATATATATAGCCTGTTTTGTTGCTGTTGCAGGAGTGCAAACACAGCAATGAATGCTACATCATAAGCAATTTCTGTTCATAATTTGAGTGTTAGGTGTCCCATATGAACAGAGATGTTTCCCAGAGAAATACTTTACTAAAGGTTCCATGTTTGCATTCATTGTGTTTAAGTACCTGCATGCATTGCTATTTAATGCATAAAGGGAGAGGTACCTGAATTTAGATAAGGCAATATATAAATGCCTCTCCCTTGAGAGTCAGTATTAGAGGTGCTGTCCCTTTGGAACAATTCACAAAATAGTTACAACATATTTGGTCACATTTGGCACAGATTTTGTTTGCCTTTAGTCAGGAACAAGCTGCTGCTAAGAAGAGCAAAGGGCAATTTGAATGAAGCCTCGGGTCTGTCTTTCCTGAAGATCAGCACCTTTGTCACGGTGTTTTACTCCAAAGCTCCAGCTTACTTTTCAGATGGAAACAGCCCTTTCTTTGACCAGCTTGTATCATATATCATTTTATTGGTAGCAGCTAAGGATGCTCTAAAAATAGATGTGTGAAATGATGGACAGTTCATGATTTGTTGGCATGGAATCAAGACATGACAGCAGGGACCACGCAAGGCAATTGCATCCTCACTGCCCAGGTTACCATGGAAGCTTTAACTCTTTAAACTCCTTTTGTCTCTCTTGGTCACGTAACTTATGCAGTACATTTAATTGTTATGGATGAAGTGTATTTCATAGTGTAAAACCCACCTGCCCACGTTAACTGAAGCTGTCAGACATGATTTAGGTAGCTGTGTATATTCCATAAAATCTAGTAGGAGAATGCAGGTACCTCTGAAAAGGTCTTCAAGGCAAAAAAAACCAACCAGTATATATGAGAACTTGAAATGTAAATAAGTGCTAAATTTTAATATTTTTACATACAATGAGAATTTAGGGGAAAGGTCCTCTAAGAGTGAATAAAAAGGAAAGAAAAACTAAAGAAAATAATAAGGAGAAGTGAAATCTCTTATTCAGATTTCCTCAGCTAGTTTCTATGTTGTCTTAAAGTACTCCATTTCTCACCCACCCTTCAGTTCAGGTATACTTTTATTTCTGAAATTTTTCCTCTTCTGTCATTTCAGTATGATTTTCTTCCTCAGCTACATACAGTATTTAATTTAAATACCTTCTTGCTTCATGTGACCATCTCTTAGCTTCTTCCACAAACTGCTCCTTACTTTCTTCCACACCTCAACACTGTATTCTATGTTTTCTTCTTCAGAGATAGCAGGGGATGAGGATGTTGGGGAATAATGGCTCCTAGGGATCCCATGCACTTTCCTGCTTGTTGATACCCAGAGTGGATGCATTAACAGGAACTTATTCCTTTGTATTGTCCTGTTTTCTCAACCAAGTTGCAGAAAAGCCTGATAAGGGCTGTAGGCCCACAGCTCTCTGTAATGCTTTCTGCTTTCAACTTTTTTTGTGCCATAAGCCTCAGATTACAGACAAAAGCAGCATGTAAGTAAATGATAGTACTCAAAGTCTCTCATTTCTGGAGCAAATAATTTTTCCTCTTTTCTCAGTACCCAAGTCCCAAAGGAATTTTCCTTTTCTCATGACATCTGTTGGCCATAACCTAAATAGGAGAGGTGAAACTTTCAGTCAGATTCCCTTAGACCTCTCTGATATTACACAGAAGAATTCATCATAATCTGTCTCTCCGCCATACTTCAGTCTCTTGCTCCCTAACACAAAATCCTTAGAGATTTTCAAATAAATGCCTGTGGAGGTGGTGGGGAAGTAAATCTACATAACTTTTCAGTAGTTTCAGTCTCAGAAATGTCTCCTCTACTTTAATTTTGACCTGCAGGAAATACACTTTCTATCTGAATGTTTTACACCTGGCATAGTTATTACTGCTCGTCTTGCCAAACTGTGCTGTAATTTTAATTGGTGTATGACTACCAGATAAAGCTGGAATGGTCCTATCTTTCTCTGAGTGGAATGTATTGCTGCAAGATCTGTTTCTTCTGTGGCTCAAGAGGTATGTCTTTGCCTGAACAGTTTCACAACTCTGGGACCTGCTTGGAGCTCTCAGTCTTGTAGCAAGCCATTAATAATCTGGGAATTTTAGTGAGGATGGGGAAAAAAGGATACAGCAATTTGTTCTAACCTTCTGAATACCTAGTAGCCCATTTAACTATGTCGCTCCAATCACGCTAACATCTGGATAAATGACAACCATATATGCTCAGGTCAGCTTTTGGACAGCAAGTTCTCACCGTCTGACTATCATGTGGCAGTTCAGTGCTAAAGGCCACAGGGTTCTTCTTGTCATGTAAATTACTGTATCTGTGTAGATCAACAGCAGCACAGACATGGCCGGCAGGACATCTCCTAAGCTCAGTGGTCTCACTATATGTGTAACAATGTGTCACTTTTAGGATATGCCAAAATCCAGGTTTTTTTAATTAATTATATAAACTTTAGGGATTTGTATTATGCTTTTGCTATAAAGTGTTTCAACAACTTGTACAATTCAAATCAAAACTCATCATACCAGTAGATTGCATGCATGAATTTAAAAGCTTATCAGCTTTTTTGTTATTTCTAAGTGCTTCTAATCTTTCCTTTTTCACATTCAATATCAGTAGAGAGCTACAAACTTAAAAGATTTGGATTTGTCAGTTCCTAAGAGATTGTGTTATTAAATTGCCTGTTTATCCTTCCCAGAACATAAAAATCTGAAGTTTGTCAACTCCAGTGCTTTATGTAGCCCCGTTAATGCAGTACAAAATGAGGAAAGAGGTGGGTAATAACAGTCAAATACTGGTTTCAGCTCCTTCAAATTTTTCCTCGGGAAGCTTGGATCTGGATTTGAAATCACATTAGGAAGAGGTTGGAATTAAGGAAATGCTAAGCAGTGCATTCCTGATTATTTATAGCTGCAGAAGTCTCTATCTTATGTAGCATCTTGTGCCATGTTAGCCAGAACGTTACTTTTAATGTCCAATGGAGAACTGGGAACTTAAGAACCTGTTATTTTTTTCTGTCCTCTATTTGACATGAAGAAGTTCAAGTGAGTAAACAGACATCACTTTCAGAGTGAAAAGAATTAATGAAAGAATTAAAAATAGAAGTTAAATTATTAATTAAGATTGTGCTAGAGAATACAGCAGGTAGAAATAAATGCACAATCATCAATCTATGTAGTCAATTTTTCATACGTTTGATTTTAGGAAGTTTATGAGCTTCAGCAGTTGATTAAGCCATAACCATTCAGACTCCTTATGAATACACTCTTAAGATGATAAATTTCAAAGAGCTTTGGAGTCTCTTTAATCTTAACTCCATAGTTATTATTTAAAGAGTCACCATTTGCCTTTTCCAAATCGCATTTCTGCACAGCAAGAGCTGTACTCTACCTTCCCTTTTTCAACCTTTCACAGTAGACTAATACACTCAAAGCAATTACAGACATTACAGCAAGAAAATTAAAGTGTTGTCATAGATACTTTAAAGATATCTTATAGTGTAGCAGACAGACTGAATACTCAGATTTTGGGATGGATATCAAGGTCTGTGTATTATTGCTTACAATAGATGAAGTAAGTATATATAGAGAGATAAATGAACCAATTTCCAGAATACACTAAGAATGGATTAGTGAAGTAAATTCATACAAAAAATTGACTTTTTCATTACATATAATCCGACTCATACACAGAAATGTTTACCCAGTGAAGTGTTATTTGCCAGTATTCCTCTTGAGGTAAAACAATATCTGTTTCAAAAAAAAAAATCAACACATTAGTAATGAAATCTGTTACTTCTTACTGTGTTAATATTGCTTCTATCCTGATCATATGAAACAAGATTAACTATGTTCACAGGAGTTTAATAAGGATGCAGCGACATGTACAAATAATGTGTTATCCTAAATGTAAAATACGAGAGCAAAGAAATATGATTGGAGGGCTGTGACTCATTTCTCTTAAAAAGATGAGGTACATGTCTATTCATGTACCTTTATTTTTAAAAATGTAAAGGCACTGTAAGGAACTCCAACACTGTGTTAAAGGAAGCAGCGAGCTTGAATTCTGTTTGTGAATATCCTTTGCTTGATATTTTTTGTCCCATTAAAATAGCCCAGTGTAGAGAAGGCATTGTCTTTCAGTCAGTCAAAGGTTTTTTTTTTGTTTTTGTTTTTGTTTTTGGTTTTGGTTTTGTTTTGTTTTGTTTTGTTTTATTGATTCTGGTAATTCCAGATAAGAGACTTTCATTAGATCCATGACCCACAGCCATGGTAGTCAGCAGTTCTGCCCGTAGGAGTAGAGGACACAGATCTGTTCCCTACATGAGTTAATAACTACAACTAGTAGCTGTAACACAACTGAGCAGTCCCCCTTAAAGCCCCAGCAATGCAAGGATGCTCCACAGAACAAAGTTTAGTATGACCATATGATCCCCAAAAGCAGAGCCAGTATGCCACAAGGCCAGATAGTTCTGAAGAGAAAAAGCGCAGAAAAGCGACTGTTACCATCACCTTCCAAAGAGTTCCCCTTGATTTCAAAAAGAGAGGAGCCTTTCTCTGCAGGCTTCTGCTTCCCTGATCACCATCTTTTGTGTCCAGCTCTGGGTTCCCCAGTTCAAAAAAGACAGGGATCTCCTAGAAGGAGTCCAGTGGATGGCCACAAAGATGATAAAGGGCCTGGAGCTTCTCCTGTGTGAGGAAAGGCTGAGTAACATGGGTCTGCTCAGCCTGGGTTAAAGAAGACTGAGGGAGGATCTGATTGATGTTTATAGATACCTAAAGGGAGGTGGGAGGCAAATGGATGAGGCCAGGCTCTTCTCAGTGGTGCGCAGCGATAGGACAAGGAGCAGTGGCTTAAAACTTGAACTTAAAAAATTCCATACAAACATGCAGAAGAATTTCTTTATGGTGAGGATGACAGAGCACTGTAACAGTTTTCCCAGTGAGGTCTGCTTCTCTGGAGGTATTCAAGACCCGCCTGGACGCCCACCTGTGCGACCTGGTGTAGGGAACCTGCTTTGGCAGGGGGGTTGGACTCGATGATCTCTGGAGGTCCCTTCCAACCCCTACGATTCTGTGATTCTGTGATTCTGTGATCTTTCTTATTCTGTGCCCCACATGGGGCATGCCTCTCTTTACTCCAGTGCTAAATAAAACATTTATCATTTCAAACTCCTAAATTTTGCACCTTTGTTGTACTTTTGAAAATGACCATATATTATAAACAGATAGTTTGTATTTGTAACTATGTCCAGTACCTTTGAGCCCTGCAGTTTATCAAGTTGGTCTTGTTGCTTGCAGGTTGTGTCACACAGTGCATAGGATTTTAATGTGTTTTTGTTTGTTTGTTTGGCTCTTTCCACTGTGAAATGAGGGAGAGACATTATCTCACACATACTATTCTCCTGACATCTATGAAATCTCTTGTAATGCTTTCTCAGCACTCAAAATGGGATTGCGTCTACACATCAGAGACAACAGTGTTTCTAGATGATTCTTAGTCCACTTACTTGGGGCATCATTTTCCCTGACTAATATGACAAGTTCCAACCTCAGCGAAACCATTTTATTTCCTAAAAACAGATGCTGTCTTTTTGGATGCTCTAACGGATGCTATTTTTCTTTCCTGTATTTCTTTGAATTCTGCTTTTCTACGACCCGTGCTTCATTTGTACTTAATTTTCATTTAATTTATCCTGAACCTTGTAATAAAACTCTCTGGTGTTCAGTAAATTACATGGAATTGAAATCCAGCCACATCAACTGCTAACATGCCGTGAGACAGTTATTTAAAGCCCATCTCTGCCCAGAGAGCAACATGTTCAGGAGCAAAATAATTTATATGTTGAGAGTTTGGCAGCAGCTCCCTCAACACAAAGCAGTTTATCTGCTGGGATTCTGAACAGTTTAGTGCTGAAAAGATTTCATGAGGTCAGAAATATTTCTGATAAAAATTTCTTTACTTAGGTCCTGGCTTAGACACATATAACAAATTAAGTGGTCTGTCTACTCAGAAGTACCATATCAACACTAAATTGATTTCATACAGCAGATACTAGATTTCTTGAGTAAATAACATATACATGTAATTGTTTTCACAGGTCAGGAGCTCCATGACTACCCTTAATTTCATTTATCTTTAGGCTAATACAGAGCTCAAAATTTGCAAGATTTCTGGTAGGACTTTCTTTTCCAGTGCACTGAGCAAAAAAATAAATGCTTCTTTCATGTGCTTTTTTTTTTTTTTTCAGTGCACATAGTCACAGTACATACTCGTAAGAGTCAGGGACACATGCTGACCTCTGCTGAGGACCATATACCTAGCATAATATTGCTGATCAAGCATGTTCCCGTAAGACTTTTCAATTCAGTTATGTTCTACTTAAAAAGAAAGCCTGGGTAACTTCCTTCATTTTACTGGCATTTACTATTTAGATTACGATGCAGCTGGGATGATTTTCTGAATTTATACAACAACACAGTCAATGCCTAGGGAAGCTTTTGGCCTAAATGAAGAAAAATAGAGGAATGAATACAACTTAAAATTGGTCAGTTTTAATATGAATTATGTTTTCCACAGGATGTGAAATAATTTAGAATTTGTTCTGGATTGCTCTAGAATTTCTACATCAATGAGTATGGATTCAAAAATTTTTTTTCCTTTTTTGAAAAACTGTTTTTAAGAAAAAGCTCAAACATTTCAGATTTTTTCTTATTAAAAAAAAAATCCCCCCGAGGATCACTTTTTCCTTATATCTAGGTTTAGGTTAGAACAGGTTGCCCAGAGTTGTGGTTGATGCTCCGTCCCCGGAGACTTTCAAGATGAGTCTGGATCAAGCCCTGGGCAACCTGATCTAGCTGTACATGTCCCTGTTTGTTGCAGGGGAACTGGACTAGATGACCTTTAAAGGTCCCTTCCAGCTCTAAGGATTCTATGATTCTATGATCATAAGAAATTTATATGAGATGTATGTGAGAGAACTTACAGATGTTATATTATTGCTTCAAATATATTTTCTAGGGAGAAACCTGCTTGTTTTGACGAACGGATTTACAGAGCTGCATGATTAAGATGAGAAGAAATGAGCTCAAACAGCAGCAGGAGAGAATGGAGAATTTAGGGCAACTACTGGGACGGTGACTTTGCCAGAGGGTGAAAAATTGCTGGAGTACTTTGAAGGGGGCTCAAATTCTTTTTAAATGCCTTTCAGGAGTCATATGAGTATAATGCAAGAGATTGGATGAGGCGAATTCATGAAATCCTTTAAAGTTGCAGATCCTTAAAATTCTGAGTCTGCAGAATTACCTATAAAATATTTTTATTAGGTAGCTGTTTTTTGCAAGCTTTATTTTAAGTCTGCTTTCCAATAGCAATGTTTTTGATTTGTTAATAGTTATCTTGTATAGGTGGTGTTTTACAAGGATTCATTCACTTTCAGTGATCCTATTTGAAACTTGAAATGTAAGGGCTGCGTATATATAACTCTCAGCAGAGGTATGTGTATCATTTCTGATGATCACTAAAATATTGCTCTGGTTTCAGATAATTATTACATTAAATTTTCACCCTGACACTTTTACTGCTTTTGCAACAATATAAAATAGTGAATTGGGAATAGGAAAGATTTCAAAGCTTCATGAACAGAACCAGTTTCACTGATGTAAGTCATGAGAATGAGGAATGACTCCCTCTAAATTGTGCAGTTTTTCAAAATGTCTTCTGAATTTATTCTGTATCTCTGAAAATTGTGCCCATGTGAGAGGAAAAAAAAACCAATGCAGTCTGCTAACTTGCCCTGTGTGTAGCACTTTTTTGATTACAGGAATATCCCAGCTCTTACACTTACTAAGTACCAGGTAGTAATACACCATGTTTGGTTTTCTTACAATCCATTTGATATTTATTTTATTTTTTCTTATTTTTCATGTGAAGTTATGAAATATCTAATATTGATGACATTTCAAAGCTTCTACTAAGCAACTGCTAAACTCACTAATTAATGGATCAGCTTTATTCTGATGTCACTAATATAATATTTTCAGAGCTGGTACATAAATATTTAGCTTAGGGTCATATCATCACAGTCCTAGAGTCCACTGACTTTCATAACATCAGTTCACAAATTACCTATTACAGGGACTATAACCAAGTTGTAAAACATTCTAGATACTCCCTGAATATTATGTCAAATCAGTTTTTGGTATTTTCCCCTGCATTTATTAAAGCAAATTAGTTATTTTTACAGAGACTAGCAGTTTGGTTAAGTTTTCTAATAAGCAAGCTATGTTCCAGACTTTCTTTCGTAGCACTTGATCCTATGTTCACTTCCTATGTGACTTAGTTAATTAACATGTAAGACCAAGTAGCAAGGAAATGATGTAAATGCATCTGTAAGAAAGCATGTTTTAGAAGTTCAGTTCTCCTTGTAGTCCAAACCAGGATATTATATCTTTTTGGAAATAGGAAGAACCACCCTATATTGAAATGGCAGAATTATCAAAAAGATAATGATGAAAAGCCACAGCAAAGAAGGTATCATTGCAGGATATTGAAGATGGTATATGTAGCCATAGAGTGGAGACAGTAGAAAACAGTGATAATATTGAATGGATAGAAGATCACGTGCAGTTTATACTGATATGTTATTTACTGAGAATTGCAGGTGTGTTTCTGTAATCAATAACTGCCAAGAGGATACTTTGTCTTAATGTACTAGTATGTCTGATCCATCCATTCTTTGGCACTTTGATGGTGAGATGCCAGAACGAAGAGACTGTTAACGTGTCTGAATTGGTCTGAGATCAGTATAATTTGGCACACAACTACAGTGTCAAAGTGTTGCTCAGCTGCAGCAGGAGCAGATTTAAGCTTGCAATTTGAAAACAATCTCTGGCCAGTTTAGAGAGTGCCGATATGAAGCTATAGAAATTTGGCCAGTGATTTTTTGACAGTGAACAGTTGTAAGTGAGAAAGTTAAATGATCCAGAACAGTGATTTCTGTCCTGAACCCTGAATATGGGAGTAACTAGATCAAGCCTTTCACAGGAAGTAAAGGAAGGAAAGCTTTATCACCATTAACTAAGCTGTCCATTAGTAGAATTGTTCAAATGTTGAAAGCATTAGCCTAATTTGTATATAAAGTGGGCTAGCTACCTGTTAAGATCTAGACTGATACTACAAATGTGTAAAGTACAAAAGTAAAAGTTTCAAAGCCAAAGTATCCAATGCATCATCAAATATGTATTTGGTTGCAGAAAGATTTATAGGTAATCTGGATAATTTAACAGAAAAATAACGATTCTGAGTTATGCAGTGTACTCAAAAGAATAATCTGCAGTAACAGTTTAGAACAGAACCTGAAAAAGCAAAGGCAAACTTTCACCTTTTACTTTAATGTTCACATTTGAAGTGGTTAGCACCTAGGACAAAGGAGGACAAAGGAGAACAATGTGAACAGTGTCCAAAAGCAGAAGCTGCAGACTGACTGATGCCATTTATGATTGGCAGTGTGAGCAGGACATACTGTAAAGCCATAAAACAACTTGAGAAGATGAAAAATTATACTGAAGTGAAAAATCCTGCAACCAATGAAATATTTCATCAGAAATAAAGTCACAGAAAAGTCAGCAAGCATGCAAATAGCCAAGCCCACAGGCCACGACAGGCAGATAACAAAACCACAGGTGTCGCAAAGTCACTGCTTTATAGCTTGTAGGGTTTCTAAAGTATAATCATGGGAAAATTCCTAAAACTGCTTCTGTTTCTGGGAGGTGGAAGATAAGCACAAACCATTGCTATGGCTGCCTATTCGTCTAGCTTATCCACAATGATATAAAGAATTTGCATGGATATTGCTGTCATTTTCATGATGGAAGAGAATATAGGGATTGAACAGCAATCAAACAACTGATCAGATATTCAGAGAAAGCAACAAGAAAAACAAATAAACAAATACTGAACAGCAGCAAAGGTTTTCAGGTGTCCCACTTGTTTTTTATTTTGACAAGTGAGGTGCATTAAATGTCATATTTCATATTGTTTTGCATTTCTGAACTCCTTGGAATATTTTGAACTCTCTTTATCATATATTCCCAGTGAATAAAAAAGCAAAGTAAATATCTGGCCTCTCTTAGAACTTCTTATAAGTTATTAAAATGAAAGAGCAACACTTTATAGACATGTTTAAAAAAATATGTAAATCTCAGTTTCTTGTGTATTTTGTGTGTATCCACTGTGTATCCACATACGAAAGAGTTACTACTGAATACATGACAAAGTTATTTGTGTTTCTTCAGCATGTGAAAAATGGTACAATCCTTGATTCTCTAGAAAACCCAGCCCACACTTCATTGAGTTTCTCTCGCAAGATGACAGCATCACTCAAAACTCCTTCATGTGAATGTAGGAGCTTTGGTTAGGCACATGGATTTGTATGCATTGGGCTCTTATGTGATAAAGGTCTGTAGTAACAAAAAAAAAAAAAAGGCGTTGTCAAGATGTGAAGAAACATGTTGGGCTCCTTCACAGTGCTCCAAGTTAATTGGGCAGACTTGGAAACAACGTCAGCTTACTTATTTTCTTTATAAATGTTGGTTAGCTTTATATAACCAGCCTGAAAAACAAGACATTCAACTTGTCACTTTTTTTTTCTTTTATTTGCCTTAATAACAACTTCTGGGAAAAGTAGGGCTCACTATTTGAACTAGGAATACACTCTAACATGTCACTAGTGCTTAAGTCAGACTGTAAGATTCAGTAGGTGTTCCTATTTCTCTAGCTTCTTGGCTCTGCTTTGTTTTGTGGGTTTGTTGTTGTTGTTGTTTGTTTTTTATTTTATTATTATTTTAGGAAGAAGTTCGAAAGGTACTGCCTTGTTGCAGTCTCTCAAGTTGTTTTCTATTGTTTTCTGTAAGTGTATGAGCTAGGCTTTCCTGTGACTTTTTACTGTTGATTGGCATAAAAGTCCTTTGTTGTCTGCAGCAAGCTACTAATGAACCAACAAGGGATTAGGAGGAAAAGTCTGGCGAACATCCACATGCTACCTCAGCTGAACTGAAGGAACCCTTCTGTCAGTCTTTTATTTTGAGACTGTAAAGAAGTTTTCTAAACATATTTATGATGAAGTTTGCTTAACGCAGTGTTCACAGCTAAAGCCCACAGGAAGCTTGACAGTTTTCCAATAACATGCAGGAAAAAAATATAGCAAAAAAATAAGTATATTTCTAATTATTAGTGATATATTTTCTCCCTTTGTTATCTGCATGAAAATTTTAGTATATCATAACAAAATTTCTCCCTTCCATCCAGGTTATGGATTTAAAAATGTAGGCATCCATATGCTGTGTACCACTGGAACTATGCATCTGCCTCTTGTGCTAGAAATTATAGAAAGTGATGAAATAGATATACTTACAGCTAGTTTTTTTATTGTAGTCTCTCAGAATAGTTTCTTAATGGATTACAATTTTGGACAAGAGTTTGAATAGCTGTGCTTGGCATAGTTGTGTTTTTTAGGAAGACCTAGTATAATTTTAGTAAGTTTTGTTAGCAAGACTATCTTGTTACCAGGATATCTATTTAGTTTATGGTGCGTGGTTTTACAAACACAACAACTGAACATAATATGTGAATGCTTTGCCAGTATAATGTGAGGCTCTCTATTTTGCAGAGCTAAATAGTTCCAGAGAAAATGTGAGTAGGTAATAGTATCTGTGGTTTTGCAGTTTCTCTGCTGATCATTGTAAAAGTCCTTTCTAGGGTCATTGCACCCTATGAATGAATGAAAAAAAGATATCCCAGAGTTATATTGAGAAAGCTGTTCTGGAAGACAGAAAATGGTGATCAACAGCGAGGTCCAGATATGCTAAGGAAATGTTTTTCTGCAGTTTGTGCAGTTTTCATTTAAATTTGTTATTCCTAAGTGACCTAACATTTAAGAATAAAGTAAGGCTTCAGAAGTGGCGGAGATAGAAGAACAAACAAACACGATTATGAATAGGATGCTTTGTGATGGTCACATCACTCTGCCTTGTGAGGTTTTGGCAGGACATTGTGGACTTCCATTACTCTAGTTTAAGGAAGAATTTGAGAGAGAACAGACGTAATGGTATTTCAGAGTATTAAAAGGCTGTACTAGAGCCAGTAACAGTTCTTATGAATAAAGTTTAATTTATGATTAAGTAAGGCGCTATTGATTGAGAGAGTTAAAAGCTCAATATTTTCTGAAATTCAGAAGTGTGTGTGTATGGCAGTATTATGGTAAGACTGGCCTTGAAGGTGATGGCAAATACTGTATATATTATGAATTGGATCCACTAGATGAATGCAAGGAGATGGCTGAGATAATTAGAGCGACAAGCCAGAATGATAGTATTTGTAGCAGTACCCTGAGTGGACTGAAAAAAAAGAAGAAAATTAGCACTTCACAAGAAAAGCAAAGAGAAGGTCACAGTAGTTGAGATTCACAAACATGAAAGTCTAAATGAAGATTTTTGTTCTTTGATGGAAAAAAAAACAATCATAGAATTACAGAATCTCAGAATCATAGGAGTTGGAAGGGACCTCAGGGACCTCAGGGAGATCACCTAGTCCAACCCCCTGCTAAGGCAGGTTTCCTACAATAGATTACACAGGAAAGCATCTGATTGTTAGAGCTATTGCACTGCTGGCATTATATATATCCCTAATTGGAGAACATAAGGGGAGAAATAAATAAGAAATACCCAGGCTGAGGGTCTACAGGACTGACATAGCTAGAAAAAAAATCAATGAAATTACCTGTCTCACAAGTTCAGACACTTACACTTTGGTGTAATAACACAGTCTCTTGATCGATACTGGTTGTAATGGAGGGGTGGGTCATACTCTGCTAGGAGGCCTAAAGAAGCACGGTGAAAAAAAGCTGCTGGGCACCTGGTAGCACCTGTGGCATCTCACAGTTGTGAAGCATTAGACATGAATGTATTGAGGCTGTCACTTAGAGAAAATTAAAGCAAATATAAAACATCATGACTGACTATCTCAAAATTCGAAATAAAAGAATTGCTGCTTCATTACTGACGATGCACAGGAGATTTACAAATTTGGTGTTTAGATGAGTGGACAGTGAGGTGGGTTGAGAACTGGCTGACTGGCAGAGCACAGAGGGTTGTCGTTGGTGGTGCAGAGTCTGGTTGGAGACCTGTAACTAGTGGTGTTCCTCAGGGGTCGGTGCTGGGTCCGGTCTTGTTCAACATCTTCATCAATGACCTTGATGAGGGGATAGTGGCCACCCTCAGCAAGTTTGCTGATGATATGAAGTTGGGAGGATTGGCTGACACGCCTGAAGGCTGTGCTGCCATTCAGTGAGACCTGGACAGGCTGGAGAGCTGGGCAGTAAGAAACCAGATGAGGTTTAACAAAAGCAAGTGTAGAGTCTTGCACCTAGGGAGGAATAATTGCATGCAGCGGTACAGGTTGGGGGATGACCTGCTGGAGAGGAGCTCTGCAGAGAGGGACCTGGTGTCCTGGTGGACGACAGGTTGGCCATGAGCCAGCAGTGTGCCCTTGTGGCCAAAAAGGCCAATGGCATTCTGGGCTGCATTAAAAAGAGCATGGCCAGCAGGTCGAGGGAGGTGATCCTCCCCCTCTGTTCTGCCCTGGTAAGGCCTCATCTGGAGTACTGTGTCCAGTTCTGGGCTCCCCAGTACAAAAAAGACTCTTGGAGTCTTTTCTCTTGGAAAGAGTCCTGCGGAGAGCCACAAAGATGGTGAAGCGCCTGGAGCATCTCCCCTATGAAGAAAGGCTAAGTGAACTGGGTCTGTTTAGCCTTGAGAAGACTGAGAGGGGACCTGATCCAGGTCTATAATTATCTAAGGTGTGGGGGGCAAAGTGGCGAGGCCAGACTCTTTTCAGCTGTGTGTGGAGACAGGACAAGGGGAAACGGCCAGAAACTGGAGCATAGGAAGTTCCGCACAAATGTGCGCGAGAACTTCTTTATGGTGAGGGTGACGGAGCACTGGAACAGGCTGCCCAGGGAGGTTGTGGAGTCTCCTTCTCTGGAGATACTCAAGACCCACCTGGATGCCCACCTGTGCGACCTGGTGTAGGGAACCTGCTTTGGCAGGGGGGTTGGACTAGATGATCTCTGGAGGTCCCTTCCAACCCCTATGATTCTGTGATTCTGTGATTCTGTGAAATGACTCTGGAAATTCTTTTTGAAAAGATTTCCTCTGTAGTTTTGAAAGTGATCTCTATATTCTCTCAAGAAAAATTCTTGCTAACAAATAAGTAGCACAAACAGATCATGAGAGCAGTTGAGCTTCATCTGTGAAATTCTAACAGCCAAACACTTTTCAGCTTCAGTTTCCACAAAGAGTTTGAAAATACTGTTGTCTGACATTTTTATGACATTGAACTTTTTCATGGCTCTTACTTTTTAATGAGGTTTAAGGATTTACAGTAAAGATGGAGTTATCTGAATGACATTTTTCCACATGATGAAAACATGTCTGTCTTCTAATGACATGTAATTCATGGCCACAGTATGATGTCTGCTTCAGCTTCCAGAAATACACACTAACAGATTCGGGAAGCCACGTTTTCAAGGGATGGACTAGAAATATAATTCAATTTTAAGGACCAACAAATACTCAAAAGAGTATTCAAAAGACTGTTTAGAATTAGTAACATCTTGTCAATTTGTATGCAGCTTCTGACTTTCTACAGCAAATCAAAACTTCTGAGCAGTGGTGTTAGGATAGTATCCAGAACTTCAGGTATACTTTTGAATTAGGACTAGAACACAACTGGTTGGTAATTATGTCTTATGTCACTGAATTTTTGAAAAGCCTATTTATGAATATTGCAGTACATAACTTTTTCTATTTAATCACTTCTGTAAAAACATGAGATGTATGTGTTGCTATTTAAATGCAAAGCAGAGTGGGAAGAGCCAAAACTTCTGCTTCATGACTATGTCTTGCCCCTTGTCCAAGACTGCAGACTCTTTGAGTGAGATATATAATCTATGCAAGCCCATAAAATTATTGCTGCCTGCTAATATGGGACTAAAATTCTTGTTCAGGGCATTACAGTACATATCATTATTCTGTCTTCTGAAGGCAAGCCATACTGGTGTACTGCCCAGAGGAAAGCTGCAAGGTGTGGGCCATTACAAGATTTAATGTTTATAATAGCTGAATACATCACTGCTGAATACATCACTGCATTTTGCATCTTTTTTTTTTCTTCTTTGATTCGTTAAATATTTACCAAGAAAGAAGGTTACATTCAAAGGATTAAAACTAATCACTTTGCTGGTTTTGTTCAATGATTTGATGAACTAAAATATATACTTGTTATATATATATATTCTTTACATTCATGTTTTGTTTTATTCTCTTTTTCTTATGCTAGTAGTAAATTCCAGAGAGTGAAAAAAGTAAACAAATGAGTTACAGGGACAAAAGTTTAGCAGCAGACATAATAATCCATTTGTGTCAATTATGATCCATCAAGATTTTCTGGCCCATTTCCTTATTTAGAAAGAATTTTACCCATTTTAAAGATAAATATATATACATTATTTTTGAATAGCTACTCTTGTAGATATATGTGTTCAAAGTATATTAAAAATAAGTTATAAGTACTTGTTCAAAGCTGTTCTTATTAGAGATAGGAAAAAATATTATTTTTTCTTTGTAATAAGTTGCAGGGACTTTGCTTTTAAAATGATCCTGTAGATTTACATCATTATTTGTATCTTCATCATATGCATGCTTAAAACTACTATTTAGATTTTTCTCAGTCAAAATCAAGAAACTCTAGCTTCTGTTAGAAATTCTGTTTTCAGTTTTCCGTATTGCATTGGACTCCCACTGGTGCTCTGAGCTTTCTGGACTGGACTCCCATTTGAGTTTTCTCTTGCTTTGCACAGATATCTGCATCTAGCTCTACCAGTGGAAGAGACCATTAGCATCTCCTGCTATCTGCTGTCCTACCAATGATAGCCTTCCCCAAAATCTGTTAGCATAACAGTTTGTAAATACATCCAAGTTTGCTTTAGGCAAAGTCATGAAGGTTAGCTCAGTTCACTTATCTGAACTTCTTAAGGAAATCCAAGTGATTTTAAGTGATGCAGGGCAGGCTCCCATAAACTGTTTCGTTAGGTGGTAAGGAATGACAGAGGATAATCATCCTCGCTTGGAGCCATGACAAAAAATGGACAGTGGCTTAGTGACAGCCGAGTGAATGTGAGTGCATAAGAAGAGGAAATGTAAGGAAGAAAGATAAGCATTCCTGGGAACTCTCTCTGTAGACCCACTCATCAATTTTCAATCCAAATTGATTGGGCCTTTTTTTAACATTAAGATTTCATGATATACAATATTAAGCAATAGCAGTATGATTCATGGTACCTAAGATCTTAGTCATAATAATGTAAAAAAAAATTCACTGTATTGTAGTGTAAAGCTGCATCACAAGATAAGAAGTGATCATTTAGATATGTCCCTAGCTTGAAATATTACCAGTGATTTCAATTTCATATATTTACTCTCATGACAAAGTTGTATATTAAATGCTTTCTTGAATAGAAGACAGCAAGAGAAATACCTTTTGTAAGGTTTCACAAGGTTTTACTAAAAAGTAATGAGCTATAAAAGGAAAGAATCTTTATTTGTATATTATATTATCTCTATATATGTCAAAAAGAGAAAAAATAGAGATTATCATGGCTGGTTCACAGCACATGAGAAAATGAACCACAGAATCACAGAATGGTTGAGGCTGGTAGGGACCTCTGGGCCCATGTGGTCCCATCCCTGCTCCAGCGGGGACACCAGAGCAGGACCTACAGTCATTAATGCCATTGATAATGCAGCTTAGCAGATAAGATTTTCAGCTTGATTGAAAGAAAGATTAAATGAGAGAAAGAAGAAGAATGTGAGGAAAAAGTTTGCAGCACTTAAAAGCAGCTTGCCAAGGAAAAATGGCCTGCAGAAGAAAAATGAATGCAAACTTAGAAAGATTTGCACTATGTCTTAAGCAGAGCCAGCAATGATCTATTTCAGTATGGTTAGGATGGAGCATTTAAACCTTAGGTTTTCTAACAGAAAAAGTGTTAAGCAGTTTCAGGGAGTTCAATCTTGAGGGAAAAAAAAGCATGTGATAGTGACATGCAAACATTGATCTGGATGGGTTTATCTATTCACAGTAGAAAATGTTGTGGTTTTTTTTTTTATTTATTATTCTATTTTATTATTCATTATATCACTCCTCTTATTCTCACTTCTTTTCACTGTTTTCAGTAATGATAACCCACATCATAATGCTAGTGTACCTGGGGGATTTAGAAGCTGCTGCCAGTTCTAACGTGACACAAAGATGTTTTTTGAACATAATCCAAAGAAAGAAACGGACAATAATGGATTCCAGCCGTGTGAAGGACAATACTCTACCAGAGAGGATTAAATTTATTGCAGTTGTTCCTTGCTCATTTTTGTTGTAATAGAGTTGCTGTTTTTGTAATGGAAATTCCTCCTTAGATGCTAAATTATTAAGGATTTAAATAGTGTTGCCTTTGCCATGCGTGGCACTTAGTGCTGAGTGAGGCAGAGCTGCAGAGCTCTGCAGGAGTGCAGCAGGTGGGGGATACCTGGTAGTCCTCTGCCTGTATTTGTGTTGATTCTCTGGGAAGACACTCCATTTAGCACATACTACTGAAGTGAGAGACCATAAAAAATAACGAGTGTACTTTTCCCTCTTCCCCTCAGTCTGTTCTTTCAAATGTTTGTTTTCCAAGTCAGCCTAAGCACTAAATAACGCTTAATAAGGCAGGAAAACTAAGAAGTTGTTGTTTGCTGTTGTTAATTATGAGAAGCAATTCATAACGAATTGCACTGCATAACATCTCGTGCGTTGCCTGCCACATGCTGTACCTCTCCCTTTTTTCCCTTCCCTCGGAGAAACTCGCTGAAAGTTGGCACGTCGCACCCCGGCACACGCAGGGGGCCGTGCCCCGTCCCCGCGTCCCCCCCGGCTCCTTCCCTCTTTTTGCTTCCAGCTCTTTTCTGTCCCTCTCTGTCCAATGCGAGGCCCGGTCCCCGCGTCTCCTAGGCGACGTGCTACCCACACCGACGCTGCCAGCAGCCGCGCGGCCACGCCGGCGGCTCGCCGGCCCCAGGTGGTTCTTTGCCTCGTTCTTCCCGGCCCGGGGGCTCCTGGGGCATCCGGGCCCTCCGCTCCCCTCCGCTCCGCCCGGGAGTGGGGCTGCGCCCGGCGGGCCGCGGCCAGGATGTCCGCCCCGCTCCCCCCTGCCCCCGCGTAGAGCGATGGCTTCGCCGGGAAAGCCGAGCGGCACTTTCCTCAGTGGCTGTGCTCAGACCATGACCTAACTCACCATGAACTTGGAAGGGCTTGAAATGATAGCGGTTTTGATCGTGATTGTGCTTTTTGTGAAAGTGTTGGAACAGTTTGGGCTGATTGAAGCAGGTTTAGAAGGTAAGGGAGTGCTTTTTGGTGGCTTGTCGTTTTTCTGTTCCAGTTATGCTCTCGTGGGCACCGGTGAGTGGGGTGTGCAGTGCTACCTGGGTCACCCCCAGCCCGACGGGCACACTGGGGCCGCACTGTCCATGTTACGGCTGTGGAGATTTTCTCTTGCAGGAAAAATAACTGACATCCTGCACACTGCTAAGGTGTCCAGCAGGGATAAATGCCGTAAAATCAGAGTGTCTGGTTCCTGCTGTAACTCTGCAATTTTAAATCACTAGGTGTCAAAGGATGTTTCAGGATGCTAGCAATATTGCCTTAAATTTTTCTTGTAATCTATTCATGCAAGCATCTGGACTGGGATTGTTGAAAATTCAAGACAGCTATTTTGTAGTATTCAAAACCTGTTGCATTTTGAATCTACTGTTAAAATGTGAAAATGGTCTTGAGGAGGAAGAACTGTGATGCTCAGATTCAGAATAAGCAACTTTAACATTCACTCGGGGCAACTGGGTGCAAGTTTTATTGCTTGATGCTTTATCTCAGATCACCTCCTCCCTTCTTAGAAGTATAGTTTGTGTGTAAAGCGGTAAGAAAAAAATAGAAGCTTACATTATTTGTAGTGTTTTTATTTGTAAAAGAACACTGATTGCAGCAAAGTTGATAATGTACTGTTATTCATTACATCCCAGTGTTTTATCAGGTTCCAGACTGAAATGTTCTGTCTCAAATATTGAAAAAAAAACGTATTCTCAAATCTTCCTTTAAGCTAGGATTTAAGTATGATGTATGTACTTGTGCCTGTGAAAAGGAGAACTCTGTTGACTGAGAGATTATAGTTACTTGTGTTAAGGAGTGAGAATACAAGCAAAACTTGCTCCCGTGAAATGATCTAAGGTAATGCTGTTCATGTTATAGTTTTGAGAAGTGCAGTCTTTTCTTCAAGTGACTCTCAGTAAGGAAGTCTACATAAATGTTTCTCTGTATTGCTGTGTAATTAAAACTAGGAAGTTTTAATTACAGAATCTGGAAACCCTGAAGGTACTCACAAAAATGTGTTATCAAGTGCATTTTCATAGAGAAGGAGTGTATCTACTGGAGTGCATTACGTTGAGTTAAAATGACAATAGATTCCTTTTTAATGTATTAACTTAAGCTTTTATTTTGTTCCATTGTAAATAGAAATGTCAATCAATCTGAGAAATGCTGTGATAAGAGTTATCTACAGCACTAAAGGTGGCAGAGATTCTGCAAAATAGGCAGTATTTTCTGTCTAGATAGGCTGGCAAGTCTCTCTGTGTTCTCTTGAGTCTGATTGTCACACATGGTTTAGTTCCTTGGTAATATTTAGCACTTGATTATTGTCTGTACTTGTTTTTATGTCTGGGGGAGTGGTAATGGGAAGAGAATTAGGAATATAGTGAAGCTGCCTGTTAGTGATTGCAAGATTTCTGCAAGAAAGAGGTTGATCATGCAGCTGCCTATTTTGTCTGCCTCGATAGTCAAAAGCCTGTCTGTCTGCATATGCATGCAGTCTTTAAGTTTCTTCTTCCCTAGTGCTGTACAGCTTCCCAGCATGGCAGCTAAATGAAATCACAGGAAGATGTGTATGTCCCATTTCTCTGTGATGTACAAATGGTGTAAATGAGAAAAAAAGGCATGTTACATGAAAATCAAGCAATGGATGTAAAGTAATAAACAATAATGTATGAAAGTGGCCTTTAGATAAATAGCACAGACTTAAGAATTCATTTGCTTGTAGTTCAGGAACAGTGCAGGTTTGTTCCCAAAGTATTTCTTAAACTCAGGAATTAAAGACTTGTTCACAACAGAAAATGGTAGATTTATAACTTTTTACTGGGCAGTTGAACAAAATTTTATTTTAGTAAGTATCAGGACTGTTCAATTCTACCCATACATAGTGAAAGGTATATGCATCATAAAAGTGTACACGTTACAGATGCTTTTAAGTAAAATGTTAGGGAAAAGGGAGTTTTATAAGTGTACTTGTGACTACCTGTATGCTTTCCTGGAAATTAGTGAGGGAGTTAGTGGCAGCTTCATGTAAATGTTTGTTAAAAGAAGATCTGTTTTTCTCTGATTTGAAATAGCTCATATCCTTTCTCCCCACCCCCTCTCAAAGGTTAGTGTGTCCCGATTAAATCTTTTTGCATGTTTCGTACAAATGAGTAGTTTTACATACTTGTGGCATGTGAAACACATCCTACATCTATCTGTAAACCATCCATAGATTCAGTAACAGTCTGTACTGTAGTACACGGAAAGCAGGATGCTGAACCCTCTGAAGTTTGCTGCAGCTTTGGTAGAGATCTGATCATCAGAGTTGGTCCCTACTTAAATCCCTACCAAAAGCTTGAAGCTAGCCATCTTCTTTCCCGAACTGGTTTATCATGTTTCTGAATGTTGTGAACCACATCCATATTTAATTTGAAAAATTCAAGTGCAGTTTATGTAAATCAATAGCAAAATCTCCTTTCTCTCATGGTAGTCTTTTAATAACTGTCATGAGTAATACTCTGCTTACTTCATAATTGTAATACAAACTATATCTTTAAGATAGTGCAGAAGGACATTATTTCTGAAAATAATGTTTTCAGAATAAAATACAGTAAAGTATGTGCTTACATTTATTTCCTGGTGCACTGAACTCACTTAAGTAACAGTATGCTTCTGCAGTTTTGAACTGCTGAGTGGTTCTATTGTTATTATAAAAGTATTTTCAATACTTTTAATATTGTATGACAGCTGCTACACTGATAAGTAGCAGAACAGATTTATATACTTCTGTAGGTTGTGGGTTGCTGAGCCTTTATCTGTAGATGATGATGCATTGCTCTCAGGTAACTGTGCTTTCTGTGGTTTTGCTCAGTAGCCTTTAACTGCCAAATGGTTCTACTGTTGTTACAAAGCTGCTTTCAAAAATATGTTTTTAATATTGTTTGACAGCTCCTAAATTAAAGCTCCTAAATAAGTAGTAGAATAGATGCATTCACTCTCATGAGTAGTGCAGTCCTTGTCTCTAGGTTAAATATTTAACAGTAGCTAGGTTACATCCTCCTTAAGAAAGTTTACTGAGTCTTTAAAAAAATGAATTTATTAGATTTATGGAAAATACATAGCAAAGAAATTTTGTGTATACAAATTTAAAATCAATTATATTTCTTCTTGTATGGAAAGCTTTTCCAAAAGTCATTCACAAATAAAATTAGATACAAGGACTGAGCAAATCAAACATACAGTATGCTTTCATCTTAAGTGCTTTTCCAAAAAGATTGTGATCTTCATAGACAAACATCGTATGAACTTAATCAAGTCATGGAAGAAACTTTGCATTTCAATATCCTCCACTGACTGCAGTTATTCTGGGTAAGTTGTTGGAGGCAGCGTGGTTGAAACATCAAGAGGTCAGCCTTTTTCTAAGTTAGAATGGTTTTTTAAAAGTGTTTCTTGGAAAATGCAAATTGTTTTTCAAAAGCTAAATCAATCCCTCATTAATAAGCAGTAAAATAAGCAACTCTTCCTCAGTGTAAGCACTGAAACCAGTACCACCGGGGATAAGGTTCAGAGAAGAAATGTAGAGGATATGGGTTATTCAAAATATTCACATAAAAATATGCCGTTCACGAAGAAATGCTTTCATAGCAATTAGTAGCTCCAACTGGAGAAAAAAAAAGGCATACCAGTACTCATACATGTTACTGTTGAATGTGGGTTCTGAGTTTCTATGTTATTAATATCTAATATGGTAATTTAAAGATTAGTGACTGAAAACCCTACTTAGGAGCCCAAAGAGTGGCAGTAGTGGAACTTTAGAGATAATATTGTAATAGTTGAGATATATTACTGAAAAACATTATTCTTCCAAAATGTCAAAGCAGCTTTTAATCCCATTTTAATAATCCTGGCTAATGACAGCTTCCAGGTTGTTGTTTGGAAAAACAGAGGAAAACCATGGAGTTGTTTGTGATATTTACAACTGTTTTTGACAAGGGCTGTGTATGACTGGAAATGACACTGAAGTTACATGTGGTTGCTCTGAAGCAAGCAGTCTCTGTACATATTTTCTGATCTGCTGGAAATTTCAATGCTTCCACAGTGATATTACCCTTCATCATGATGTTCATGATTAGAAATGGAGGAATATTAGTTTCAAAACATTCATAATGACTAATATTTCATACCAGCGATGTTTGTAGTAAACATAGGGGCTTTTCTTGCCATCTTGCCTTTCTTAAGATCAGTCTGGTACACTCTTTGTCCTTGATGTCAAAGAGAGTTATGTGCAGAATTATGAAGTGTGAAAGCAATCATGGACCAATATGTGAAATGACTAGACAGAGCTGACAGTGTTCAAAAGAAAAAAAAGAAACGTTAATATTAGCAATTTCAGGCATTCCTTAGAAGTAATTTGTTCAATTAAGTCTCCATATATAACAAGATAAATTGAATTAAAACCGCTGTTAAAACAATTACTCTGATGCAAGCGAGTGAGCAATAGATAGGTATCTTTAACAGCACTCCAGTGAAGTTTTCCTTGGTTAAGTATTTATCTTCAAACAGCACTACTAAGTCATTCTAGACAGCAGGCAGGCTGTCTTCCACACTAGAAGCTTCAGTCTGATTGCAGCATCAAAAAACAGAGGTGGGTAAGCAAGTTTGGTAGCCAAGGGACTTTGTGATAGGTGCCCTCAGTCCTTAGCTGCCTGCTTTAAAGCAGTCTGATGTCTCTGAATACCTTCTGAATACTTTCTTGGTCCATTGTTACTGAAAAAGCTTTCCAGTGTTCCCAGGTCATTGTCTACTGAAGAGCTGCTTTCTCAAGGCTGATTGTCACACTGATGACAATATGCATGTAACTTGTATACTGTAACTGCAAAGGAAGAAGAGACGTCAAGAAATAAGTGAATAAAGACCACTTTGCTCCACATTACAATACCCCTTGCAAACTTGCTCATACATAATAAACTTTTTTAGAAAGTAGAAGGACAATAATAGAGCCAAACAAGCTATTGATCAGAAAACTCTCAACTTTCCTCTGTGATGAGTAGTTGGGATGAATTTCATGAAGACAAGGGCCTCATTCCTGTTGCAGTTTGGTTATTAGTTATCTTCTATAAAACTGGACATTGAATAAATAGAAATTACCTCCACTGCAAAATGGAAGAAAGCTAAACGTATGGATCAGTTTTACAATTTTGCAATTTTAGATCATAATCTTAAAAAAATTAGGAGAATTATGTGGGTAGGAGAAAGATATATGACTTTGGTCTAGTAAAACTCCACCAAGAAGACAACTTTTGATATTCACCTACTCCTACTGGCTACTCAGTATAGAATTTATATTTTGAAAGTATCTGTTTAATTTATTTAATTTAAATAAGTAAATTTGACATTCTTGCTGTGAAAGAGCCACCATAATCAAAAGAAAATTATACACAGGACAGTGTTTGCCTATCACTATAAATTGCCTAAATTTTTACTTATTCTGCACAAGGTTCAATTCCCTTTTAATGAAAATCTGTAGATGACCTCTAGAAATACTTAATGACTCTTTTTTCTTTTTCCACTTCTGGCCTGTATATTAGCTAAGAGCAAATGTGGGTGCTACAAATTGACGTATGCGCAATCTATACCAAGTTTTGAGAACATTTATTACTTTTCAGTACTTACGGCTGAAATAGCAAAAAAGAAATCTTTATTTCTTTTCTTTTTAGTTTTGAAAACAATAGAAGTTAAATTGATGTTATGGATTTTTTTCTTGAGTGTTTAGAACTAATGAGTTTCATGGTCTACTGAGTGGAAGAGTTTTATAAGAATGTGGTTTTGTCAGTGAGTAGCAGAAAAAAATGGCATACTTTATAGGCAGAAGAAAATCTGAGTCATAATATCAGGTGATACCATTCTGTTAATAAATATGTTAGTGCTAATAATACTTTTTTTTTTTTCCGTAGAGTTTAAAATATTATGCAACAGTACAGAGAATTATCTCCTGATACATAGAAATACATGAGGAAAATGAATGCAGAGACTAGAGAATTTCACAGGTTGATTCATGAAGTGAAGGATTTATCAGATCATGTGCTCTAAATACCTGTATGCTACAGGGCAATAACTTTTATGATGAGCCTCCACAGCATGTTTGACTAATGCAGGAAATACATGTGATGAAAGGAGAGAGCAAGTGAGCACAAGTGATGTTTTTTTGTTTGGGATCCATCTATCTGGGTCAGTGATATTCTCAAATTAAGAGAGCTTTTCAGGGTTTTCTTGAAGTTAGGTTGGGTAAATCCAGAACCTAGATGTGCTCTAAAGATGACAAAGGATGAAGGAATAATCACTTAATTTCACAACTTCTTTCTTTTTCATATTGTTAAAAAGTAGTGTCCAATTCCAGTTTTTCCTCCTAGCACTACTTTGTAATTCATGTTGTTTGTTTCTCCAAATCATTCCCAGATTTATGCTCTTTTTAAAGTAGGCAGTAGTTGTTTTTCTAGCTCTGTGTCAATCAGAGGAAGAACAACTAAACCTGTATTATATCTATGATGCTATCTTTGTTCATATGCTTACTTCTATTCGTAAATATACTAAATGCATTTTAATAATAACCAATGCAAACAAAAACTCTGAGAGTTTATCCCCAGAGCTTTAGGCTTTTTAATAATGGATTTTCTTCTTTGTCTTAGTTTCCTGTTTAAGTTTTTTATACATTCAAATTCATTCAGATTATTCCCCTTTCTTCCATGTGTTCCCTGTTGTTGCCGTATTTATAACTAGTGTAGCTACTATGCCACAGAAGGAAAATGAGTTTTTAACCAAAGCTTCTCTTTATTATTGAATTGCAACACTTTTGCCATCTAATGCATCTTCCCATAGAATTACTACTGTTCTCCCATCAGTTCATAGGATCATAGTATGGCCTGGGTTGAAAAGGACGATAGTGATCATCTTGTTTCACCCCCCCTGCCACAGGCAAGGTCTCCAACCACTAGACCAGGCTGCCCAGAGCCACATCCAACCTGGGATCCGGTTACCTCCACTCAAAATATTCCTTAGCTTCAGAAAATCAGGCTTTTTGACACACCAATATATTGAGTTAGTTATATAGATATCTACGCTTAGAATTCAGACTGAATTCAGTTTGTTCACATGCAATCCAATTAGATGCTCAACTCTGATTCAGTTTTGACCTCTTGTCTTTCTAGTTTAAGAACATTTAATATATCACTTGTATAATATTTAGCTCAATGTCTGCTTTAGTAGAAAATATTAACTCCAAATATTTGGAAATTTATTTCATGTTATTTCAAGCACGTATCTCCCTTACATGACAGCTTACATACATCATTGTATTCTGTAGCTTGATTCAGTGGGTAAATAGAATTTCCTCTGAAAAAAGCTCACTAGATCTTGCATCGTTGTGATTATGATTTTTGCATTATGCTTAACTTAGACATTCTGCTAGTTGCTTTGGTTCAGTTCTGATCAGTATACTGTCTTCTGTACTCCTCTGTAAGACTCTGTTGTCAGATTCAGGTAGATCCATGTGGATTAACCTCACAATAATCACGTTGTAAATGGCTTATTTCTGGTTGTCATGCTCTCACTTGTGAGGTAAGAAAGATTACTTGAATTTTCCAAGTTTTCCTTCCCTTCCCCTTCCCCTTTCCTTTTTTTTTTTTTTTTTTTTTTTAATTTCTTTTTTCTTTTTTCTTTTAGCAGTTGATTTATTGGGTCTGTTGAATTTTCAGTCCTATGCATCATATCAAAGGTGAAAGATTCAGCAATTACATCGTGTGCTAGACAGCCCTAACATCTAGAATGCTATAGATTGTATTATGACATTGCCCTGTGGCTCCTTCCTGAATTATCTGCCCAAATTTCTTCATGTAAAGTTTCAAATGATTGTATATTTTCTTAAGATTGAAAGGAAGATCGTGTGGTTTAGCTTTTTTTCTTTTTTGTATTAGCAGAGTACTTCCTTTAGTTATCTGATCTGTTTCACGAGTAGCTGTTGATGAATTGTTCAGCACCTGGTAGGAAATTTAGTCCAGACAAACTAAATGCTGCCTAAACCTAACGAGGCAGATGATGTAATCAGATAAAACACCTCTGATTTTTGCTTTCTGCCCTCATGGTATCTCTAGATATCAGTTCCAGTTGTTGTCCAGTCTTTATTTCAGGTAGCACTTATTGTTACTTTCTGATAATTCTGCAGAAGCATTAAAAAATACATTTCTTCAGACAGATTTTCTTTTTTGGGTAAACAGCCCCAAATTATTCTTCCTCAAGCAGACAGATAAAACTTGTTTCATTTAAAGCAGTCCACAGCAGCCTCCTCACTGTAGATTATGTGAAATAATGGAAAAAAAGATATTAAACCAGGTGAAAGGTGAATACTTGTTTATTACCCAGTTATTTATTTCTCTGATTCTTTGGTCCCCAGTTACACTTTTCAGTCAGGCTGACAACCTTTTGTGGTCAGCTTTTTGTTGCAGTGGCAGTCATGCCTGACATGCACAGCTAAGAAGAAGCTACATCTTTTCTTAGAATTGTTAAAATCATTGGTGAAGGTGATGAAATGTAAAGGTAAGAGTTTCTGTACATGTGTGCAGTGAGATAGTCTGGAGGAAGTCCTAATGACCCAGAACTCAAATCTGTAACATATCATTTTCAAGAGGAAGTAAAAAAAAGAGTTATTTGCAATATGTAAGGAGTGCCATACCTCACAGTTGCACCTCTAGGTGCAACACTTGCTTGAACATTTACAAAAATAAATGCCTTTTGGACTGTTTACGTTGTCCATACACACTATCTCCCTGACTTAGCCCACTTGAATAATTACTAAGTGAAGAAACTTCTTGTAGATACTACTCCTCTTCTTCCTAAGCCATCAAGAATACTTTTTTTTTCTACTTAAACTATCCAATTTACATATGTAGTTGTAAAAAGTACCTACACCTTTGAATACTCCATCTCAGAGGTTCACGTTGTGCTCATATTACAGCATTGTCAAAATGCTGCTGTTGCTGAGGTTAGCATTTTCTTGAAAAACATGGTCTAATTCCACTAATGTGTTGTAAGAACACTTTATATTAAAACATTCTTATTACCTAGTTTACAAATATTTCAAAGCTAATGTAATACATTTCAAGGTTAATTGCTACTATTATCTCCATTTAGAAAACCTTATGCCCTCACTTGTACTGAAGATTACTTATTATACAAAATGTGTAGGTATCTGCTATATGCATTAGCAGTAGTGAAGCACTTTTCTTTTTTCCAGAACGTTCTTTAGCGCCTGGACTGATGTAACTTCACTGTGGCCCAGAAGAGAACTCTTCTATCCTTTCAGCCTCTCTTCAAAGTCTTCTAAGATCAGACATTCATCTTACAGCTCACACTTGTTTGTTGCTTACCAGGCCAATTTCCTTGGCAAATACCTGTGTTGAAATTTCAAATGTAGAGAACAAGCCGTCTACAATTTTGGCATCAGAAGTTCCTCCATGGTCAGCATCTTTTTGACCGTGCTTCTGCCAAGTGATGGGGTGGATGTAGGGCACCAGGAAGGACAATTGCTGCTGGCAGAATAAAGCATTTATGTGCATTTCTTGTCTGTATCTCAGTAATTTTGGGACCAACAAAACCAAGATGCAGCCTGCCTACAATTCTCTAATGATGGCTATGATAACTATGCTTATCTGTTATGCCTAAAAGGCAGGCAGAGACCAATCTTGCAGTGCATTTATAGTGAGCCTGATATTCTGGAAAGCCCAAATTTGAGCAGATAACTGATAATGCTCATGTGCAGTAATTTGGAGGATAAGACCATATTCTGCCAAATGCAGGAGGATGTGTAGTTTGCCCACCTGGAAAATAATCTCTCGTCTGAGCTAAATGTTTGTCTATATTTTCATTAGAAGGAACTTTTTCTCATACTGTGTCAAATTTTATTTAGCTGTAGGTTATACATGTTAAATATTTTCAGTATATTAATGCATCATCAGAGCTGCTTCCTTTGAAATCTAAGATTTAAATTTGTGTTTATAAGACAAAAAAAAGAATGTGCTGTTGGAAAACTGCCACTGACAACTAGCAAGATCTCAAGATAACAGATGAATTGGAGGTCTGACTTGCTTTGTCACTTACAGCTTGCAGTAAAAGCTTCATTTTTCTAAATTTCCTATTTTATTATGTTGGCCCACAACGTCAGAGGTGTATGTTGATGGTAGAGGTTGAACTTTCCCGCCAAGATTCCATTACATTTTGTTGTCATGTAACAAATGGCAGCAGAGGGACAGTCTTACAAAATGGTATCTAACATGGCAGTGTGTATGAAGCAAAGGTGTCTCTTTGAATTCCTTCATGTGGAATTCCTTCATGCTTCCAACAGCTCCATGTCTCTCCTGTACTGAGGACTCCACACATGGAACAGTACTCCAGGTGAGGTCTCACCAGCACAGAGTAGAGGGGCAGGATCACCTCCCTCACCCTGCTGGCCATGCTTCTTTTGGCGCAGCCCAGGATATAGTTGGCTTTCTGGGCTGTGAGGGCACAGTGCTGGCTCATGTCCAGCTTCCCATCCACCAGTACACCCAAGTCCTTTTTTTCAGGGCTGTGCTCTATCTCTTTATCCTGCAGTTTGTATTGATAGTGGGGGTTGCCATGATCCAGGTCCAAGACTTTGTACTTGACTTTGTGGAACCTCGTGAGGTTCCCTTGAACCCACTGCTCGAGCCTGTTGTGTTCTCCTTGAATGGCATCCTGATCCTCAGGCATGTTGACCACACCACACAGCTTGGTGTCATCCACAAACTTGCTGAGGGTGCTCTCAATCCCACTGTTCATGTCATTGATGAAATACTAAAGAGCATAAATGAAAATATATAAGAGCATCAAAGTTGTATTAAATAACTTTAAGACTTCTAAGACTTATTTAACAAATAGAAATTCTGTCGTTACTGTAAATGCCACAGTTAGAGACCCTTTGTGATGTGAAGACAAGTTAGAACTCTTTCCCTCTTACTCATCATGACAAAGCTTGTAGTTCACATTCTGGCCATTTTTAATACTATTTTAGGTCTTGTACCATTTACTTTCAATTCAAAATAATTCTGTGTTTCTTTTCTGAACCTTTATCATTTTTTCATAAACTTCTTAGAGGACTGATAATCAGACAGGACATAGGATTCAAAACTGATCTCAGACAGGCCAGAGGTAAGAGGTAACATCCCTGCCTTGCATGTAGTTGGTAATTACCAGTGATACATGTGGGCATTAGCTAGCTCATTTTATATTTTCATGTAAAACAGACATACTCACATTAGTGATTCTACAGAGAACTAAA
Organism: Pavo muticus; assembly: GCA_016647715.1. Lineage (NCBI taxonomy): Eukaryota > Metazoa > Chordata > Aves > Galliformes > Phasianidae > Pavo > Pavo muticus. Next base: position 1,062,603 of record JACDJE010000238.1, on the reverse strand, counting down.
GAAAAACATAAATTCCCATGTTATTCATTAGAAGAGCTCATGAGAAAATCTTTGGTAATTTTGATGAGGTTCAACAAAAACAAATGCAGAGTCCTGCACCTGGGCAGAAATAACTGCATGCGTCAGTACAGGTTAGGGGATGACCTACTGGAGAGGAGCTCTGCAGAAAAGGACCTGAGTGTCCTGGTGGACAACATGTTGATCATGAGCCAGCAGCGTGCCTTTGTAGGCAAGAAGGCCAGTGGTATTCTGGAGCGTGCTGGCTGAGACCAGACTCTTCTCAGTGATGGGTAGTGATAGGACAAAGAGCAGTGGCCAAAAACTGGAACATAGGAAGTTCCATACAAACATGTGGAAGAACTGCTTTACAGTGAGGGTAACAGAGCGTGGAACAGGTTGCCCAGAGAAGTCATGGAGTCTCCTTCTTTGGAGATGTTGAAGACCCATCGGGACACCTATCTGTGCGACCTGCTGGAGGGAATCTGCTTTAGCAGGGGGTCGAACTTGATCTGTTGCACTGAAGAAGTAACAATTTCAATATTGGTATATTTTCCATATTCATTAACATTTTAAGAAATCACGGTGTTATGTAGATGTGTAGAATCAGGACAGATAGTTCCAAGTACTATGCTAAACAACTTCTGCTGCCAGTATCGCTACTTTCCCAGAAAAGGGAATCTTTTTTTTTAATTGTAATTGAAGAACAATAATGAAACTGTAACTTTCTGTTATCATAGTATTAAGTGCTTTCCATTATTTAAAGTATGATGGTCTCAGTTAGCAAATACGTGGTTACTTGGATCTAATTAAAAATGATTTCAGTCTTGACCTCAGCCGGTTTCTTGGAAGTGAGCTGTAATGGGCAAGTAATTTGAGACCTCTTGCAGTGCCCTTGTCAGACGGATACAAGGTCTCATACAAACATCCTCACTCATCCATCAGGTAGATTGTCAGTGTAAGGTCTTTTCTCAAATAATCACTCAAGGGAACGATTGCTTCTCACTGAGTCAACCACAGGTTCAGCTTGACCTGGTTTGGGCTGAGATGTTTTTCAGCAGCAGACATAGCTGTGGATAATTATCCACATGGTATGGTAACTGGTAACACAGGAGTGGTAACTGGTGGTGAATCAATCTGGTTTGCAACTGAGTTTTCTAGTGCCTAATTCCTAAGGACTGATCACTGTAAATAGTTCCTTGTTCTCATGGAAAAAGCATATTTATTTTCTAGCCATGTGAGAGTTTGCTTCAAGGTACTAGCAGGGGCAATATATGCAATAATGCAACAGTGCCACAGACATAAGGGTATAGGCCTTGGCATTCCTTCATGTTGTGACTCATAGTGCAAGTTAAATCCTCACCTAATTGACAGACTTTCTTAGCATCTATAAAAATACTGGGACTTGTCTTTCTCAAGAGAATCTGTAAAAGTGTTCCTTTCTAATTAGAGAAGATCTTCATAAAGATTGTACCATGAGGCACCACTTAACATTGGCAATGTAAAGGTCTATTCAGTTCTACCTCACACCTAGCTCTCAAGAATTAAATCTTTTTTTTTATTTTTTCTCCTCATACACCTTTGTGACATCTTGAGAACACGGAATGAATCCCAAGGCACTGTGCATCCACCTAGAATTTTCATTTGGATTTCAGAACAAAAATGTAATTGCACATGTACTCAGGAGTCAAGTCCTCTGAACTTTGCTTCTGCTACCTCTGTACAAATACTTGCTGGTGTCAAGAGCAGCAGAAAAGGGATATGTTGATACCCTCTAGTAAACAAACTGTCCTTGTCTCTTTTATCTTTTTTTTTCTTTTTTTTTTCCTATTAAATCTCAATTTCCTTTTGGGAAATTGAAGGTATTCCCAAAATAGAACTGTCATGGTCAAAACAGGCTCAGCTTGAAGAAGATTAATTTAATATAGCTGATAACAGAGTACGACAGTGAGAACTAAAAGGAAAAAAAAGACAACAACTAAAATCACCTTCCCTCCAGACCCCCTTCTTCAGAGGCCCACACTCAATCGTGACTTTTCTGTCTCCTCCTGCAAGTGGTCCCCGGGAGCCAGGAATGATGGCTGTGGTTAGTCTATAATGCTTTTTCTCTGCTGTTCCTCCACGGTCACTCTGCTCTTGTTCCAGCATGGGGTCTCTCCCATGGAATGCTGGCCTTCCTGAACTCATCTCACGTGGGCTTTCCACAGGCTGCAGCTCTTTGAGCTCCAGCATGGGTACATACCACAGGGTCCATCCTTCAGGAGCGCACTGCTCCAACACGGGTCCTCACAGACAGCAGCTCCCCAGCCCTCCTGCCTCACCGTGCGCTCCTCTCCATGGACTGCAGCTTCAGCCTGGGGTCTGTTCCTGCGGGTGCTCCATGGGCTGCGCTTCCTTCAGGCCACAGCCACTGCTGCACCGTGGGCTCTTCTTCACTGACCTTGATGGCTGCAGGACTGTTTCTTTCCCATTTTCTCTCTCTTCTCTCCCAGCTGTTGTTGCACAGCAGTTTTGCACTTTCTTAAATCTGCTCTCCCAGAGGCAGCTCAGCATTGCTCACGGCTCAGCTCTATCAGTAGCGGGGCCCTTCTAGAGCCATCTGGAGCTGGCTCAGATCTGACATGGGGCAGGGGAGATCTCTGCTCACAGAGGCAGACCCATTGCTACCAAAACCAGATATTTTAATCTCTAAACTGCTTTTCTCATATTGCATGTTATAATTTATTAAAGTTTAGAAAATATTTTTGAGGTTTGATCCATTATCAACTCAATCTTATCATTTGGGTCTTCCATATCTCCAGCCTTCACCGTTATCCTAGAAGTTAGATTCAGATGGAAACATTTAACAGTTGTTGGTGAAAGGTGAAAAGATCTAAAGGTAACAGGAGCTTTCCATACTGCTGTATGAGGTCAGCTTCCTGGGGGTCAGGCTATAATTTGCTATGCTTTATTTACACTGAAGAGTTAGTAAGATTGCTTCATGAACTTTCCTACAGCTGGAACCCCACTGTCTTGAGAAAATTTCTGCATTCTTTAAGTTTCTAGACCGTTTATGGATATCAGGGTTGTAATGACTTAACTAACTTTATGGGGTTGTGTTGCAGCTTATTCTAATATTTTATGGACACTGCATGTAATTGTGACTCCAGCTTTACTTTTTCACAAAATTTTTGGGAGTATGTGGATAGCTGTTCCTTTTATCAAGGAAAAATTTAATTTATACGCTGGCAGAATGTCAGCACTTGGAATAATTTGAAGGGAAATTCTATTTCAGCTTCTGTCATCTACTTCCAGTGCCACACTGTTTCTTTTAGTCTGAGAAGCTTAATCTGGCACTCCCTTCAGAATGTCTTGCTTGCAATCTTCACCCTGAAGAGCCTGACTATTTTCAATGATATCACAGAATATCAAAATCATAGAGCATAGAATGGCTTGGGCTGGAAGGAACCTCAAGGATCATGAAGCTCCAACTCCCCTGCCATAGGCAGGGCCACCAACCTCCATATCTAATACCAGGCTGCCCAGGGCCCCATCCAACGTGGCCTTGAACACCTCCAGGGACGGGGCATCCACAATCTCTCTGGGCAGCCTGTTCCAGCACCTTTCCACTCTTGGTAAAGAAGTTCCCCCTGATATCCAACCTAAATCTTCCCTCCCTTAACTTAAAACCATTTCCCCTTGTCCTGCTGTTATCTACCCTTGTAAAGAGTTGACTCCCCTCCTGTTCATCTGTTCATAGGCTCCCTTTAGGTACTGGAAGGCTGCAGTGAGGTCACCCTGCAGCCTTCTCTTCTCCAGGCTGAACAAGCCCAGCTCCCTCAGCCTGTCTTCATAGGGGAGGTGCTCCAGCCCTCTGATATATTTCAAAAGATTTTCACATTGAGAAGGCAGCTGTGTTGGGATGTTATAAGATTGGTTGGGAAGAGCTACAAGAAGTGTACCTAGAGCACTTCAGACAACCTCAGAGATTCCTGACTTCTCTTATGAACCATCTGAATTTCCAGCTATGCCTTCAGTAAATACTATGGATTTGTAGATGGTTTTCTTGACCAAGTAGCTCTTATCAAGGCAGTTCTATAGTATGTTCTTAAGGAATTCACACCATATACCCTCTTAGCTTGTTGAGGTCTGCGAGATGTGGTGGAATAATGAGAGAAGCCCATGAGTGAATTTGTATCCTGACATTTCCTTCTAAGAGAAAGAAAGTTTGTCTAGCAGGAAATTTTCACATTGCTTCTGCAGTTGCTCAGTATGCAGGCATCAGTGCTTTTTTTCATTTGAAATTATTGTCAATGTATCATTTTGTTGTTTAAAATCAGTATCATTATCTACTTGTTTAATGTAGTGAAAGGTATATCTGCCAAATATGGCATTGCTTGCATTTACAATATGGACTACATCAGAATCACATCAGAAGTCATATTTTTTCAAGTAACCAAGTAATAAAATTTTTTGCTTGTCAAACATCTAGAGATGATTTGAGTTTCAGTAGCCAGAACTCTTCCAAAGTATAACAAGCAAACAGATTTCAAAGGAACACACATATAAGTCAAATGTTCAAAATTAATTCATTAGCCTATGGCCGTCTTCCTAATGTGGCAAAGATCTTAACAATACATGTGATTACATCCATAACGTATTTGGGACTGCTTTTATCTACATCCTAAATAGTTACATTTGGTATAGTGGCTCTGTATTCTTACAGCTTAGTTTAGTAACTTCAAGTTGATCTGTGCCATAGCAAAATCCAATTTCCTCTGTACTGAGCTTCTTTTGTGACTTATATACTGCAATTTATACAGTTATTTTGTTTAGATTTGATGCTTTTCTGTGCTTACCTCTGAGATCCCAGTTCTATATTTGCTGTAGTATAACAAGGTTTCATAACTTACATCACGTCTGTACTGGCTGCCCAGGACAACACTTCCATAGTCTTGCTTATCAATTTGCTTATCTTACTTCTGGCCCAGTCAAACTCACAATGGTTGCAGCCTTTTGCAACATAAGATTTGATTCAACAGTTTTCTAATTTTGTTTTACTAGTCTTGAGACAACCTCAGGTTTTTCTGCTGTACAGACATAGCCAAAAGAATATGACCACTGAATTTCTTAGAGAGGTAGTGGCTCTCTAATATGGCAGTTGGCAATTTGGCAGTAATTACTTAATGACAGGAATATAGTCTAGAATTCAGTATCTGGGAGCAATGTATATGGAACACAAACCATTGATTGAGTGCATAGGCGGAAAAGGTTTCCTTTCCACACACGGTTTCTCAGGATTGATTTGATGAAATGTAACTCTCAGGCTACCCAAAGCAAGTATTAAGAAAGGGAGATTGCTGACTCAGCTGGAATTTTAACGAGCAAAACAATTACACTCAAAATTAATACATATTTGGGTCACTCCAGAGGACCATCTCAGCTGGACACCTGTCTCTAACAATGGTATACAAGTTCAGAAAAACACTGTATGCTGGTCTTACTAATTCTCCCTGTTACGTTGACCATGTAGTGTTGCAGACTCATCCTTCATAAGTAAAAACTTCAGTATAGGCTGTTTTTAACCTCTTCTATTATGAAAATATTTTAATTACTTTTAATAATGTCTTTTTAACATAATCAGGTGTGAAACATTTGTTGCATCTGTGCAAAGCAGCAGTAGAGGTAATGCCAGAAAAGCAAGGACATTGAAGTGTCAAAGCAGAAGTTAAAGCAAATACTCAGACGAGTCAATCCATGCCACGGAATCTCTGTTCTCTTTTTCCCTCAATGCCCTCTGCTGTCCAGCAGCAATGCTGCAATGCCATGACAGCTCAGCTGTGTGCAGCTAGAAACTTCCCAGGAATTAATTGTATTTGGTAGGTCGCCTGGGAGAATGGAACCAATATTTTTTTTCTGATAAGACACATTTTCTTTATGAAAGAAGCAGATAAAGGGAGGTTTTGTCGCCTAGGGAATATGTACGAACAAGTTTTGACATTGTGATATCCCAACAAATTGTTGCCCACTGAAACAGGATCTGGTGCTTTTGTGTATGACAAGGGATACTCATCAGAAAACTACTCTTTTTATGCTTCAACCTCATTCGAACCCTTTAGCTAACTAGGCAATTTCTTCTAAGGTATTCAAAGACAGGGCTTTACATTAAGCAAATGAACAGAGCACAGCTGGAGATCCTAAGAATGTTTGTGGAGTGAGGTGGTCTTAGAAAAGCACTTATACAGAAAACATACTTACTACAATCAGTAAAACAAGTGAACAAACAAAAAACTTAGGACTTGCCCTAGAATTTCACACCTTTTAAGCAGCCTATCTGAGAAACAAAAAGATCTCCACTGACGGTCTGTTGCTGTCAGTTCTATTTCAGAAAGAATGTGTACTGAAAATATGAAAAGGCTACCAAAGAATTAAGCAGTAGCAAGTTAAAATGTAACTCTGGAGTTACTACTTTGACTCCAAAATACAGCATTCCAGTAGAATGTCAGGGCATGCAATTGTTATATAAATATCATGCAGATTTCATAATACTTTATCATAAATCTTGACCTTTTTTTTTTTCAATAAAACTATGTAAGGGCTCTCTTGTATGCAACAGTAATTTATTTTCTATATATCTATATAGAAGTAACTGTCCAGTTTTTACAAGGAAAGAGACTTTTTTTCCTGGTGTACCTAGTGTGCAAGTGATGCATAATGTATGACAAAAGATTTCTTTATAAAGGAATGTCTTTCAAATTAGGGCCTAACCTATAATTATCCATTACAGGAATTTAAATGTAATTGCTGGACTGCATGTTTTAGTCCTTCTCTGTTACACAACAATCACGTTTTTGGTTTTTTTTTCTGTTTTCTTTTAGCATAACCATTATATTTCTTGTTTCTATTGTCTCCTTTTGGGTTTCCTACCCTAAAGTACATATAATTTTTAAATACATTTTACTGTACCTGTAATTAGTTTTTTATTCTTCTGTGCAGCTTTATGAAGATTCAGCAAGCTTGCAGAGCAAACCAGGATGCAACATATCTCACATTTTTATCGTCATTATAGTAATGAAAATACATCTCCGGCTTTCTAGCAAGTCTCTTCTGTTGCAAGTGTCATGCAGATAAGATCCTCCTAAAAGTGATTTCTAAAATGCAGCACAATTTTGGTTCTAAATTGTACCTCAGTGAATATCTTCAGTAAAAAACAAACAAACAAACAAACAAAAAAAACCACACACACACAGAAAACCAGAAAGTATTTTGGCTTTTTTTGTATATCACTAAAACAGTTACAGCATATTTTCATCTTTTCTAAGTGTTTCAGTTCTAGGCTGCAGGAAAAGTCACAGTGTTCTTCGTAGCTGTAAAAGCAGTATTCTTCAGCATTAGTTCATGTCAACCTGGAGTTACTTTGCATAGTTAGAGAGAACAGGATGGAGAAGAGAAAGTATCAAACCGAGAAAAGCAGACTGTTCACCATCTTGAATTTTCTATGGCTTACTGTATATTTTCCAAAGTAAAAAAGAAAAATCTGGAAAAATCTTTTAGTAAATGTAGTCTGAAAGTCAGTGCATCCCGAGATATTTCCCCATTGTGCTTTAATAGTGGATTCAAGTTTGAAACAAAGAGGTATATATGTAGTTTGAGATTTAATATGAATATAAGGTGAAAATGTGAAAATAAGGTGATTTCACATGACGGCATGATATACTGGATGGTAAAATGCATACTGAAGTCATACCTTGGTTAGCTCAAGTGTCATAGATATTTTCCTTTGATTCTTAATTTTTTTCATTCAGTAGTGAACTAGAGAATAACACACATTTCCATGCAAAAAAATAAATAAAAATAATAATAAAAAGAACGATCTGTACATATGACCCTACAGAATTTCTTCTGATAAAGCTTGATCTATCAAACTCCTCAATATTTGCATGAGGAAAAAAAATAGTGTTCTAAATGTTATAGACATTTAACAGTTATTTGTAGAAAGTGCACATTATTGTTAAAGCTGTTGAACAAATTACTTGTCAAATTGAGATATTCATACATCATTGTCTAATGATACGTTTAAAATGTATATTCACTGTGTCAGTATTTGCTAAATGAAATCTTTTTCTTTAAAAGACAGCGTAAAAATGATTATAGTTATGTCAGTTTAACATTTTGTGATTTCTTAACATAGTTGTTATGCAAGTTGCTATTTATGAGCTATATTCTGAAGCTGAAAATGCTCTACTGAGTCTAGTAAAAATATTAAAGTCTCAGGGGCTGCTGAGTCTTATATCAAGAAAAACACTGGTATCACTAGTTTCTGATACAATTCTCCGTGGGCTTTATATGTGGGATATTGAATGCAACATGTATTGTGGAAATCAATCAGAAAGCACAGCTTAAGTCTTAACTCAGTATATCTTTCATATAGGTTTGGAATAAGCAGAAGGAAATTGTTAAAACTGATTGGAAATATGCCAAAAAAAAAAAAAAGAAAAGAAAAGAAAAAGAAAAAAGGATGCTTCTTCACTGTTTTGGAAAGGAAGTATCAGTACTCTCACAAGGAAGGACGAGGGGAAAGAGAAAGGTGACCACAAGAGCACAATGCTCATTGTGCCATTTTAGAACAGAACAGAAGGTAACAATGTAGTTGGAAGGGACCTTCCAAGACCATCAAGTCTAACTGTTTGACCCTTGAGGGCTAAACTGAAATCATATTTATGATGGCATTTTCTAAATGCCTCTTGAACACTGTCAGGCATGGGGCATCAACACCTCCTTAAGAAACCTGTTCCGGTGTTTGATCACTCTCCTGGTAAAGACATTTTTCCTAATGTCTGAACCTCCCCTGGCACAGCTTTGTTCCTTTCCCTCACATTTTCAGTTCAAAAGTTATAAATTTAGGAAGAGGTGAACAAGAGTTAAAAATGTCTTGCTACAGAACATCAAATATTGCCACAGAAGGTGAGGTGGTTTATTATCTTTTCCTAATTGGTTTCTAACTTTGAGTAGCTTTTGCAGAAAAGAGAAATGCCAGCTGACCAAAAGTCAGTACTTGATCATTCTTTTTTTAATAAAATCTGGGTCCAGTTACCCAACTATGGTATGTACAATAGGGTAACAGAATGTGCAATTACTTGTTGGTAACTTTTAATCTTTTTTTTTTTAATGCAATTAGGTATGGAATTCAAGATTTTAACTTGGTGAGGAAGTAAATTTTATGTATTTTGGTGTAGTGGGGGTAATATAAAACAAAGAAAATGCAGTGAGGTATTGAAAGAATAGTTTTCAAAATGAAGCTTTATAATTGCATCCTAACAATAAATGGTTGAGAATTCAATTTATTCAAAAATGGAGATTCTGATTATCTTTTCTTTCACCCTTTTTATTGAAAATTGTGCATGCATAAAGGAAAGACAGAAATTCTTGGGAGAACTGGAAAAGTATCAGTCAGTTTCTGTCTCCCTTTAAGGCTAGCAACAGATTAGGAACATACCAAATGTCTGATTTATGTTTATTTTGCAGTGGCTTTCCTTCTGTGTACCAGTTTCTGAAGCACTGTTTTCCATTAAAGGTTTTTACAGTAGTCACACCCGTTTGAATGCTCAACTCACTTTACAGAAGCAGTATCAGATGCATATGTATGCATTATTTATCAGCTCCTGCATTTGGTTTGTAATGACTAGAATCTAATGACATGAATGAACATTCAGCTCTCCAGATCCAGCTTTGGAAGTGAGTTTTAATCAAGCATTTGTGCTGAAGGTTGATTATCTGTTAATCAGTGCTGATAAACCTGGAACTGACACACGAAAAGGGCTATTTTTAGATTCAGACAGTCAACACGAAGGTAGAATTAAAATTCCCGAGCCCAGCTGCTAGACAGCTGAACTCTAAATACATTTCTACCTGAACAGGATTGAATTTTCTGTTTATAGAGAGCATCATTTTGCAGTCAGTAACAAACAGTGAGGTTTTAATTTTTTATTTATTTTACCTTACCTCATTACAGAAATCATGAAGTGCCTAATGTGAGACAGAGTACTTGAGAAAATGTAGTCAAATATGCCATACTGTGATGAACTAACTGAGATTACTTTATAAATCTGACACAAATTGGATGGATGAACAGGATTTGCTTTTGCTCTTTTGTAAATTGAAGCTGGATCTCCCCCAGTTTCTCTCAAAACTGACAGGTTGATATACTTTTCTCACACTTTGAAAGTCATAATTATCGCTACACTCCACAACAGTTTTCATTTGAAATTCAAACTATGCACTTACAAAAGCCATCTTTTGTATTCATGTATCTGAAACACAGGATAAACTTTTCTAGGTTAAACAGGAAATTAAAAGCTATGCAAAAAAAAAAATTCTCTAGAAGATTAGTCTGAAATAACATTTCCTGCTGCTCTTTAACATCAATACATAAATTGAAAAATATTCATCAGAAAAAAAAAGGAAATCCTTTTGATTTTCAGAAATCATGACCCTAACTCAATAGTAACCCCCTGCTCCCATCTACACTCTCGTGAAGGCTATGTATTTGACCATGAAACTTTTCCTCGTAGTGTATTTTTTTCCAAATGAACTGTGTAAATGGTTGAGTACTTTTGATAATATAATGATTTTGCATAAGGTTATGCTGCATGTGTATTTTACTTGTGCTTGTGTTTGTTCTATGTCAAGAATTTTGGTGAGTTTCCAAGTGAAAAGAAATGACAAAGCAAAATAAATAAAAAATCCTGAGCCATGAACAGTGTCAGCATTGGTCCAGGTAATATTGCCAAATTGGCAGGACATAAGCAATCTGTCATCTGTCAAGCTATTGCATTTGTTGGGCAGCACTTTGTTGCTAACCATCTGTTAAAGGTTTTTTCACATCCTGTGGTTATAGTTGATTCAGAGATAATTCTAAAATGTGTTAGCAAAATGTTACTGACCTAACATGCATTAGAATAAATGAATAGATGAAGCCATGTGGTTCTAGCCTAGAAAGTATTTACAACCGTGTCTCTGACCCACACCATATTTAGCATTGATTAATTAGGCAGAGCTACTACCCAGAGTATCTTTAAAGAAAATCCATAAAACTGAAATAATTATTGTGTCTACAGCACTTTTTTGTGTCTACATAACTTTTTAGTGTATCTGGGCCTCAAGAAAAATCTGGGCTTTATCTTCAACAGCCTTCTAAGGTTTCATGTCATTTGGCTTTTCTGTGAGCCAAAGTTTGTTCAAAACTGTTGGAACTGCCTACCTAGTCAGTGTAATGAGGATGTTCAGAGATCTGAGCTCCCTTAGGAGTTGTGTTTATGTCCCCAAGCCTTAATTTTAAGCAAACATATCTTCACATAAGTCATTTTAATTTTAAAACAATTTTGGAAAATGTATTAATAAATAATATTGCCTCCTCAGAGATTCATTTGAGGCATGCACTAAGACTAGTGGTCAGCTTTGCAGCAGTGTTTCCATGGGCAACGGCTGAAGAAGCTCATATGAATAAGAAAAGACAAGCGCAACACCACTGCCTTAAAGCAGATATTTGAAGTATACTTATTTACTGTCAAGAGGAAGATGAAAAATGCATATATTCATGAATTGCATTTAACCTTTCACATAGATTTTTGGCTCTTTGTTTCAGTATAGCATGGTAGCAATTTTATTATTATTTTTTTAAAAAGCAGTTATAGCAATTACATTTCTGCAATGTGTCTGTTTTATAAAGCAGCCCTGAGGAGAAGGATTTGAGAGTGTTGGTTGATGAAAGATTCAGCATGAGCCGGCAATGTGTGCTTACAGCCCAAAAGGCCAACCGTAGCCTGGATTGCATCAAGAGAAGTGTGACCAGCAGGTCAAGGGAGGTTATTCTACCCCCTCTTCTTCTCTCATGAGACCCCGCCTGGAATACTGCATCCAGTTCTGGATCCCCCAACGCAAGGACATTGAGCTGTTGGAGTGGGTCCAGAGGAGGGTCATGAAGATGATCAGAGGGCTGGAGTACCTCAACTGTGAGGACAGGCTGAGAGTGCTGGGGCTTTTCAGACTGGAGAAGAGAAAGCTCCGAGGAGACCTTATTGCAGCTTTCCAGTACCTGAAGGGGCCTATAGGAAAGCTGGGGAGGGACTTTTTTTAAGGGCATGTAGTGACAAGATGAGGGGAAATGGCTTTAAACTGAGAGAGGGTAGGTTTAGACTAGATATTAGGAAGAAATTCTGTACTGTGAGGATGGTGAGACACTGGAACAGGTTGCCCATGGAGGTTGTGGATGCCCCCTCCCTGGAAGCATTCAAGGCCAGGCTGGATGGGGCTTTGAGCAACCTGGTCTAGAGGGAGCTTTCCCTGCCTGTAGCAGGGGGGCTGGAACTAGATGGTCTTAAGGGTGTCTCTTCCAACCCAAACCATTCTGTGATTCTATGATTCTATTGTACATACAAGAAATAAAGCAGCAGTCAAATATCAAAATGCTTGACAAACCTACATCACATATAAAAGCAAATTACAAGTAATTCCAAGTAATCTGGAGAGTTTATTAGTAAAGCAGGTTCACATTTTATGGATTTGTAACAAGAGTATTAAAATTTACAGGTAATTTTGAGGTCATAGCAGTTATCTCTGATTTAATAAAAAACAAAATAAGAAATGCATTGATTTCTTTACAATAAAAAGAAATTACAAACTGGTTATTTCCACATTTTATGGGAAGGAGACATTATGTAGTGTTAAGACCCATGACTTTTAGTTATTGTTTGATATTTTACTGCTTCTTTGTAGGTGTTTGGCTCATTTAAGCATTAATAATTCATTTATCTTTTTTTTTTCTGTGTCTGATCATATTATCAGAGAGCTGTGGTAAATAATGACAACATTATTATTCTATTTGAAAACAGAAATTGCAGCCCAGAAAGCCTCTCCCATCCTGCAATCTCATATTTTTAATTGTAAAGTGTATGCTTCTTAAAAGTTCATAGTATTTTCTTGATTTTTTAAATTTTTTTATAAGTTGTCTTTTTTTTTTTAATCTCTTAGCATCAATATAAGCATTAGACTGAATCAAGGATAATGTTTAAGCATAAATTGTAAATCTTCCAGAAGTGTTTTTCTTAAGACTACAGTTTTCTTTCTTGACCATCCCTAGACATTATTTATCGGTTGAATAACCTGTATTTTCCTTGATCCGTGTAAGGAATGTAGAGTTAAGTCTAAGTCTAAGTCTAAGCTCATCCTTCTCTAAGTATTTGTAGACAGACTGATCTTCAAACTGGAGAAGCAGACAGGAATTCTGTGCTCACAGGAAGCTTACCTGCCTCCACCAGGGCTCATGAAAAATCACACACTTGACACGCATGTGATGTGCCCTTCTGATGAGTCAGCCAGTGGAAAGAAAATCACAGGATGAGATATCAGTTGATTATATTTATAAAAATGAATAAAGCTTCTGGCAGGACTGATAGGCTGAGTGCAGCCAGGTTTTGTCCTGTTGTGCTACATGAAGTGTCATCTTCTTGTGTGTGTTTTGAAGCAAGAAATTACACATTGAAACTTTGAGTTTCTACCACTTCATCTGTATTATTTGCATAGGTTGCTTTCCCAAAAGGCATCAGTATGGGAATCCATCCCTCATGTCTGTATTTTGAGACACAGTTGGCAAGAGAATAATGTGGTCTATTTCATAGTCTCGTTACATTCTTGTAATTTTACTTGTGATATCTCTATGGATAACTGCCTTTTTGTTGAAGAAGTGTATTTGATTTGCTCTTTATTAGACATGAAAATTTTCTTATCCTTAAGTAATTTCTCCTGTTTTATAAGCTATCTGCTTTACTCATTTCATGTCTTCCTATATGCATTCCATTCCATATTGCTCTTAATACTTCCAACTTCTTTTGTTTCATTTGCCAGACTTTAAAATTGCCCATTGCAACATTGAATGTTTTCAGACCAAGCATTCTCTTTGATTTAATGAGGTAAATGTTTAAATTTAATTCCTTCCTGTTACATGTATGTCTACTATCACATTAGTTGTCTTTATTGCATTCATTTTATTGTATATCCACCTTTAGCATTTAGAATGACAGGTCTTAATGAAGGAAGATTTTTGTTCCGTACTCTCTCCAACCATCACTTGGGCTTTCAATTGTCCAGACGGCCATAAAATTGACATACATAAACTCTTGCTTAAAGCATACTAGATGCTGAAGAAACTTCTTATCTTAGCAGCAAAAACAGATAAATAGAATTAGCTAGCTAGGTGGCTGACCTCCATTAGACAAGGAGTTGTTAATCAATTGAAATTGGTCATGACTGGGGTTTTTTTCAATTAAGAATCTGAGTCAAGGATATTGCTCCATTTGTTCTGACATTGACCTGTGCTTTGTCTTATTTTTTGTTTCTTGGACTTTAATTAGAAGTTAACATTCATTTGTCCTTCTTTATAATGTTAAAGAATTCACTTAATTCTTGGGGAGTTTAGATAAATTGTTCCCATTCATCTACTCACAAGTAAAAACCACGCACATCCTCTTAAAATCTATTGAGCTGAAGTAAATGGTGACACTAGTGAATACAGTGACTGTGCTGATCTGTAACATATCCAAAAGGCAAGTTAGAGCCATTTTTTATGTTCTAGCTGACTTACTAGACTTTCCAAAACATAGGAAATATTGTAGATATATAAAATTTCTGGCCAGAGCAAACAAGTAATATTCTGAGGAATCCAGCCACAAAAATGCCCACTCACTTTTTCTGCTCTAAATACAGAATGTTTCTTAGCAGAATCTTCTCAGCAGAAATTCAAAGAAAAAGTTTAGCAAATAGAACAGGTTCAAGAAGTTGCATGTTTTGGGTAACATGTAAAACATCTAGACATGTCTTCCAACAAGAAGCTGTTAAGGCGACTTTATAATCCTTGTTTTGTACTGCTCACTAAAGGCTTTTCTTTTTATACTTTGGCTTGGCAAGTTGGTTCTTACATTGGAATACGATCCACACCCTCATGCCTTCTTTTAAGGCATTATTCAGAATAAAAATTCAGACATTTATTCTGACTTAATACAGATTTTTTTATAGAATAGGATTGTTCTCTACAGAAGCATGAAGATGCTAAGCTTCCGTGGTTGCTTCAACAGAAGATAAAAATGAGTGTATTTGAGATCCTCTTGGAAGTATCGGAACACAGTACTATTTCAGCCACCTGAGATGATCACATTCACGATCCATTTACACCACTGAATGTTCCCTTAGTCCTTCAGATGTCAGGGTTCACTCCAGCTGACAACTGAACATCCACAGTCTTTAATTAGATACTCTCTACACTTGCCAGATGGTATTTTCCTCTTCTTGTTATGAATGAGAGCCTTGCAACAGCTTGTTCTTTCAGATTTTTTTACTTATTGACTGTTGGGTTTTTTCCCATCACATCTTCTGCGTGCCCTTACTAGCCCTTGGCTTCTTCTGTTTATTTAAATATGTACACTCTGGGTGACGGCTGTGTGAATAATAAAAACAAGCACTGAAAGTGATTGCATTCCTTTGAATATTGAGACAGCTGACCACATGTGCAGTGCTTCAGGAACTAAAGATTCAGAATAGAGGTGTTCTCCCAGATAAATTAAAAGCTTTGCAAAATGAAAATTTCCCCATGAATTTTAACAGAGAACACACAACTGCCATTCAACTGAATCCAGTATATTAAGTAAAAAAAAAAAAAGCAAAAAACTATCAACTTTATATATAACCTTTTGTTGTAGAGAAATGGGGCTGTTGCTAGGCTGACATTTCATTAAATTAGAGAACCATAGGATAATTGTGGCTGGAAGGAGCCTCTGGAGATCACCTAGTCCAACCTGCTACTCAAAACTGAGCCAAGTTCCTAAGCAGGGTAGTTTAGTCAAGGTCTGAGCATCTCTAACCCCTCTTGGCAGCCTGTTTCCATGTTTAACCAGCCTCACAGCTGAAAATTACTTCCTTACATGTGATCAGAACTTCCTTGCTTCACTGTGCCTCTTGTCCCTTGTCCTCATCTGTACGCCTCCAAGAAGTTTGTCTCCACCTTCTCTCCTGCAACCCACGAAGTAAGGGAAGTCATAAATTACATTTCCCTTCATTCTTCAGGCTCTGAAAAAGCAGCACTCCTTAGCTCAGCTTTGGAAACATCCTACCCATTTCTGTGGACTGTTGTACATCTAGCTTGAATTCAGTAGATCCTAACTTCCCTTGGGACTGCTTATCTCTACCATGATCTTGTAGTTTCCTTTGTCACTGGTACTGGGGGACCAGAGACGGCACTTAACAGACATGGTCAGGAAAGGTCACCACCAAAAGGTGTGAGTACCTCAGACTTTCCAAGTTCTCTGTCACTAATTTCTCCACCCCATTTCATGCCCAGGCTTTCTTCTCTGATATAAAATAGCAGGTTTTCAATTTGAGAATGGCTGTTTTAATGAAGAACAAAAAGCTATAGAGTAGGTGAAGAAGAACAATGGGTACAGCTGATGATCCTGGCCTCCTGTTAAATCAAAATAAGGTGCTTTTACCTCTTACAGCACTGGAGGGAAAAAGAAAGTTAAAAAAAATCAAACACAACAACAAAGATATATTCTGTCTTTTAGTGAAATGAGGCACCATGATCTGCTGTTCTTTTTGTGTGCGACAGACTTTGCAGTCTTAAAGAAGCTCAGAATGGATCCAAAACAAATACATGTATTTGTAAGGCCCCTGAATTGTTTGTTTGTTCGTTTGTTTTAATAGTAAACTTAACTGGATAATACTTATGTATTTTTATAAACTTCCAAATAGTGAAGAAACACAGAGGAAGCTTCTCTTGCTGTAAAATAAATAAATAAATAAATAAACAGCTATTAAAAATTGAGAAGTTAATTTGAAAGAAGAGAGGGACAAAGCCTGTAGGACAGACCACTGTTCCTGGAAAGTGAAAACATTTTTAAAGAAGGGATTGAAGAAGGAATTTAAGGTCCGGTAACTAGTTGAGACTTTTTTTTTTCCACGTTATGAACACAACCAAAAAGCTTCAAAGGACAAGGACTGTGCTTACACCTGTGTGTCTTTTGGGAGGCTGACTGAGAGTATCTGAAGTTATTGCCTTCCAAGTTGCTAGAAATACTAAGGTATGTAATACCACTCCTTGCTGGCATCTAAGTTAATCCATGAGAATCATAGAATATCCTGAGTTGGAAGGGACCCACAAAGATCATTGAGTCCAACTCCTGGCTCCACACAGGACCACCCAAAAATCAGTTGCTATGGCTGAGAGCACTGTCCAATTGCTTCTTGAACTCTGGCAGCTCAGTGCCATGACCACTGCCCTTCGGAGCCTGTTCCAGTGCCTGATCACCTTCTGTGAAGAACCTTTTCCTGATATTGAAACTGACCTTCACCTGTTGCAGCTTCATACCATTCCCTCTTGTCCTGTTGCAGTTACCAGAGAGCAGAGCTCAGTGCTGCCTCTTTGCTCCCTGTGAGGAGCTGTAGGCTGCCATGAGGCTCTGGGCTGAAAGAACAAAGTGACCTCAGCCACTTCTCTTCTGTCTTTCCCTCCAGACCCTTCACCATCCTTACAGCCTTCCTTTGGATGCTCCCTATTGGAGACTGATAGCTCCAAAGAGGCAAAGGTCCTATTTGTACTGTGGTACCCCAAACTGCACATGCTACTCAAGATGAGGCTGCAGCAGTGCAGTGTAGAGCGGAACAATCCCTTCCCTCACCTGGCTAGCAGTGCTGTGTCTGATGCACTCCAGGGTATGGTTGGCCTTCCTGGCTGCCTGAGAAGGAATGGCCTACAGGTTTTCAGTTACATGGATCATCTCACAAGGTTTCAGAATTGCCATAAAGATCAATTTTATGCTTAAAATCAATAATGATATTGTCAGTTTACTTTATAGACATTAATTATGTGTTACAACACCCCTGTGAAGTGGCAGTTAAATTATTAATTTAGATTTGAACGCAGGTAGCACAGAGAAGGAAAATGAGATATGCACTGCCAAAAGAGGGGAGTATGCACAAATACAAGAATGTCGCAAGTTGTTTGTTAAAGGCAGTATTGAAAGGTGAACCTGCACTGCATAATCATTTCCTCTTTAAAACATTGGCCTGAAATGTCATACTTCAAAAATACTTGTGTTTGTGGGAACCGTTTATGGCAAAAGGTCCTGAGTTAGTTGTTCCTGTGCAGCTTTAGTAAAGTACAGCTGCACTGATTTGTGCCATCCGACTGCCTGACTCTCATAAAACTTAAGAGGATTTTGATTTCAAAAGGATTGCTTTAGCAACTAATTCTCTTCAACAAAATTATATTAATCTCACTTGCACTCCATTCTTTCTAGAGATATTATAATTCATATAAACACTGAAACTGCAGCAGGTGTTGCCAGTGTGGATGCTTAAATAGTTTGCTGCTATACAAAAATATTTTATTCCTCTAGTATTTGATCCCCACTCTGCTATTACCAGCCACCTATTGTCATTGTGCTTTTGGAATGTTCTTAATGTGCTTCAACTACTGGCCTCAGTGAAGCAGTTGCTGAGAACTGCCATTTTCACAATTGGTACTTTGCCTAAATGCTCAGCAGGACAGATTAAAAGTAGTCGCAAGTTGGTAGGATTCCAAAAGGTTCCGTCTGCAGCATTATAGGTCTCTTAAATCTTTCAGGCTGCTGTTGCTGAAGAATAATATATTGCTAAAGAAAAATAGAGAAACACATGAGAAAATGACTTTTCCACAATCTGTTGATTATTTGAGATAAAATTGTTGCTTGATACATTATTCCATGTGCACTCATTAGAAACTGACATAAATGTTCTAAAGAATCTGCAGGACTGTTAACAGTGTCCTTTTTCTTGCCTGTTTTCTTAGCTTGCCTTGTGGCTGCCAAACTGTCCTGGTTTCAGCTGGGACAGGGTTGATTTTGTTTCTAGTGTCTGATATGATGCTATTTTTTTTTTGCTTTAAGAGAAAAACAATGTAGATAACACACCAATGTTTTAGATGCTGCTTAGCAGTGCTGCACAGAACCACGGACGTTTCAGTTTTCTCAGCTTGTTGTACTGTCTTTCCAGTGAGGGAGCTGGGCATTGGGCATAAGGAGCTGAGAGGAGACAGAACCAGGGCAGCAGGTCTTCCATACCATATGACATCATGCAAAAAAGCTGTAAAGATGAGGGGAATTGGCTGAGGGGGCTGACACTGCTTGGGAACTGGCTGAGCATTGGTCGTCAGGTGGTGAGCAATTGCTCTGTGCATCACTTGTTTTGTAAATATTTACATACATATATATGTGTGTGTATATTTATACATATATACATTTTTACAAAACAAGTATATATATGTGACTATAGTTACTGTTATTTCTCTCTTCCTTTTCTGTTTTAGTAAATTGTTTCTCAATCCATGAGTTCTGCCTTTCTTTCCGATTCTCTCCCCTGTCCCACTGGGAGGAGGGGGGAAAAGTGAGCAAAAAGCTGTGTACTTATCTGCTTGTGAGGTTAAACCACAGCAAAGAGCAAAAGACAATTTCTAAACCTAACCACCACTTACAAATTTATTTGACAAATTCTGTTTCAGTCCCACTCACAGTGCCAAAATCTGCTAGTAACAAATTTGCAGTCTCACAGTTAACCTGTGAATCTGAGAGCATCTCGTCTCCTGCCTTCCTCACTTCTACCTGTCTTTCTTACTGCCTCGTTACCACTTATTGCTGCCTTTGTTACTACACTGCAACAGCATTCCTTATACACCATTCGTTGAAGATTTCTGTTAGTTTGTCCAACTTGATGTAAGTTATTCAACTGCACGTTCTATATTACTACAGTAATATGCTTTGGACCAATGAAATGTTAGTTGGTGTTAATGAAAATCTCCAGTAAATCCAAAGCATAAGTTGAGCTGCTGCTTACTGAGCTCCTTACTAAAATTTGCATGATTCCTTACACTGACTGAAGCTCTTACATATACAATAATGCAGGTGAAATGGTGCAAAAATGGACATTTTAGAGACACATCACATCATTAGCAATTATTAAACACAGAGCTGTTCTTCTTGTCATGCTACTATCAAAATCAGCCCGAATCTGAAATGGAAAAAAGCTCATGGGGAAAAATTATGAAGCTATTGAACTAGTCTCCTGTTCGGATTTCATAAAATGCTACTTAGTATCAGAAGGGTTTTCATGTTATTAAACATACCTGCAGCATCTGATGCACGGACTCAGATGTGAAGGATCCAAATCGTTTATTACAAGTTCTCACATCACTTATATACCTTCACAAGTTTTCTTTTTCTGGCTTTCCCATTCGCCCCTACATGTCAACAGAGCATTCTACAAAACACTCTTCAACCGTTCATGCAGGGGCTTATCCAGTCAGAGCCATGAGACGTTCTTTCTTGTTCTAGAGATGTCCTTGGTTCTCATGATGTTTATCTTGCTCCACAGCTGCTGCTCTGAACAGTTTTTTCTTGTATTCCCACACATACCCAGTGGAGTTTTGAACAAGCAGATACCAGCGGTGCACAGGACAGCATCGTGCGTGGATACTTGTGCGTGATCTGGTTGTAGGAAACCTGTGCAGTGGTAATTAGCATAGCCTAAAAAGAGAACAACCAACAGTGAATGATTAGACTTGTCAAAATGATCTACAGGAATTGTGAGAGCTTCTGTCATTTCTTCAGTAGCCTCTGCTGAGATGCACAGAAATACTACGTAGAGAAAACGCCATTCAAAGCATGCCACTGACAAAGTCATTAGATATTTCACATTACATTATTCTGAAATTCAAGACAATTTTTTGGCGTGTAATTCCAGCTGTTCTACACCCAAAAAAGCGAGGAGGAGCAGGAGACCATTAAAACTATTTAAACTGTCTAATAGCAAGCAGTTAGCAAATGGATTTCTAAAATAATTGAATTGCACTAGTGCCAGTAAAAAAACTGAAACTATTTTGATGATCAGGAAGTACGAATTTCTTCTTCTCGTATATATAAATATATGTGAGATCTAGATTACTGAAATAGATCTCAATTACTTTCCAGTAACTGGATTTGCTTGGCACAGACAAGTTTCTGCCTGTTATGGTAGCAGACTTTATATTCCAATTTGTATGCACCTCTCCTGCAGTACAAAATAGCATTTTATAAAGTTCTAGATTACATCACACTCTGGCAATACAGTAACTAGTTTATGTGACCAATTAACAGCATTACTATGAAGTGTGGGTCCTTACTTCATTGTGTTGCCCTTAGGGTCACAATCCTACCAGAAGTTGTTTTTTGTTGTTGTTGTTGTTGTTGTTGTAGTTATGCTGTAGTGTCTGCTGATGTTATAGAACACATACTGTGAACAAGCTGAAATGCCCAGTTGAATTACTACAAATTGTGTATTATGTATTAATTTATGTATAGCCTTAGTCTGTTTAGATGGGACCATGTCTAACTGCTTGTGGTCCCTGCTGAGACTGAGGACTGTGCCTTGTTATGTAACAATCCAGAAACAAGCAAACAAACAAACAACAAACACATTCAATTATGCTGTTTGTTATTTTAAAGCTCTCTGGCAGTGACAGTTTTTTTTTAAGGCAAATACAAATACAAACATGTAAGTTTTTCACTAGCACTCTGTTTTGTAGATTTCTGGTGAAAGTTAGGTACCTTGTTCATTTTGACCACATATTCACCTTTATTTGCAAAATATCAATTTCCTTAATATCTTGTTTAATACAACAGTGGCCCTAGCTGTAATTGTACTATTAAATGGTATGTAGCAGTTACAAGTAACATTATCCATTGAGAATAAATGGAAGGGTGAGAGAATAAAGGCAGTGGCTGGGAAGTAGGCATAATATTTGCTCTAGGTTTAGAGACTATTAGGAAAATTAAAAGAAAAGGCGGCTGAGGAGAAACACAGTAAGAATTTCAAACAGGAGAAATATTGCTGAAAAGTGGAAAAACTGAAAATAAGAATACTGCTACCAGAGATAGATGGAGTAGAAAATATAACAAAAAGAGATTTGTTAGGTATTAGAAAAAAATCTTCCTAGCAAAAGAACAAAGACCTAGGAAATCAGAACTTGAGGAAACATCAGTGGTCTTTTAGTTCACCTTCTTTGCCATAAAAGAGTCTACTTCTCTTTTTTCCTAGGAAATGTTTCGGTAGAAATTCAACAGTTCTTTTGACTCACCATGTTTGAATTTAGAAAGATTCTCTTCATATGAAAACTGAGTATTTACACCTCCAGTTTTAATGCAGGCATTTTCTTTCCCAGGTGCTACAGAATTAGAGAGTGTTCTTGGTTCAAGCCCTGATATCATAGTCATCCCTTCAATCCCTTCAGGCTATTATCTAGTATAAATAACCTCTGTTCTTTCAGTTTGTCATGTTAGGCCAAGCTTTCTAGTCTTCACATCTTCTAGTCTTATATTTCCTGCTGTCTTCCAATCTTTCTCCAAGTTGTCTACAACTTTCTTGGAATTAGTACTTCAGCTAAGGCCTTATTAATGCATATTAGGTCTGCTTAATGCATCTTGTGCATAGACAATTCATTCCATTGCTTAAATGGGACTTTAAAGGAAAAATATATATTTCTCAGAAGTTACCAAAGTTGCAGTTGATTTTTATTTTTATTAAAGGGAAGAGTTCTCTGATCCATCAAATTATTTTCAGCTATATATGATTCTGTGAACCAATTCTGTACTTGTCAAGCACAAGAAGCCTGTGACAATTAGATTAAATCTTTCAATATCAAGAACTGTCTCTCTGATGTTCACCTGCTTTTATGCTTGAAATCAAATGCCAAATACATTATCAGTGACCTGCCATTCCTTGGATGACATCTGACAATAAAAATAAGATATTTAGCATTGAACCAAGTCCATGGGTCTGATTGCACTGTGTTTTACACAGACATGAGACGTAAGCCTAACTGTCTCCAATTTCAACACAGACCACTTTTCCTGCCTTACATTTGACCATGCTTGCTTTTGAAGCTTAGGAATGGAGGGTATTTCAGTGAGGACTGAATACAAAGTTTGTCAGTTTGGCATGTTTAAAATAAATTCCAAATTTAAAAAAGCAGTTGATTCTTTGCCGTACAAAACTAGGTAGAGTTGATCTGAAATCACAGCTACGTAAGTCCCTATAATTACATTTATCAACAAATAACTTGTTGGCTCCCATGGCAGAACGCTAGTGTATATTTATCTATATATTATAACTTTCTGCTTGTTTTATAATATTCCCTGTTAAGGAGTTTTACACCTGTGTATGCTAAATGACAAAGAAAGAAATGCATGCAGGGATGATTTACACTGGCAATCTTTGAAGACTGAACAACTGTATATTTTGTTATATTCATAAACCATGATTCACTTTTATGCCAATATCTAACTTTATTTTCTGTTTAGGGAGGGATTTCTGGTGACAAAACCCCAATAATTCTTTTCCAAATATATATATTTTTTTTATTCACAGATCTTATATAAAGAATTTCAAACAAAGCTGAATTTTGTAGAAAAAACAGCCATATAATTACATTTTTAATTTGCATGGGATTAGACTGGGTGGAAAAGAATAAAAATGAGTGTCTTTCTTGCTAAAAGCCACTGAGCTTTTAAAACACATATCTAAAGAAATTCTACTTCCCATGTTTTATTTTTAGGTTCCACAGTGTGGAGCTGCCTAACGTTAACAACCAAAATAAGAAGAAAAAAATCTTTGAATGATAACAGTTTATCATATAGGTAAATACTAATTCCATCCTTAATAAAGACTGTAAAGCAAGAATTTGGTTTCAAATTGCAAGCAACATGTTTTCCTATTGTATAGGAAGGCTATGTGCATTTCCAGATTGCACCCATTCTGCCTGGAGAATGTTCTGATATTCAGCCAGCCCTACTACTGAGCAGCAGAATAATAAATATATTAATTATTCATACAGGTCATCTGAAAGAGGTACCACATTTGTAACAGTTGTAAGAAAAAGTTCATGGTAATAACATAGTACACAATTCATCTCTTTCTACAAGAGAGAGATTAAATTTGGTTAAAGCTGAACTGAAAGTCAGTGGCCTTGGAGAAATGTATATTTTCCGTAGCAATTAAAAGTCTTGCAGAGTAATCTCCCTCAAACATGACTCTTCATATGCCTTTAAACCTCTGATGATTAAGTAGCTTAGCTTTTCTGTAGTGTATTTCCTTCCTGATTTAGACTTGAATTCAAAAATATAACTTCAGTGTTTTGATGGAGACTAAAATGTTACCAAAATTTCTTGTTTTGTGATTCAGGTTACTTTTGTGAGATCATGACTTGCAGGAACCTCAAGATATATTTTTAAGTAAATCTTGTTCATTCCTGTGCAACTAGAGCAGTGTTTAGTTCTTTAGATTATAAATTAATTCATATCACTCTTCACTAGGGAGAATTTTGGCAATTTTATTACGTCTTTAATTCTCAGTATTTAGGAAAAAAAGTCATTTTTTTCCTAGAAGATGCTTAGTCATTTCTCCACATAGTCATGTGTAATCTTTCAGGATTTTCTTAGATTTGTCTTTGTTCTAATTAAAAGGAAATTTTCAACATCTGTCAGAATGTGATTTTAATAAAGAATCATTAATTTATGTCACGCTAAATGCTTTAATATAGAAAACATTTATAGAAAGCACAGGAACAAACATGAACTGTAAGTCTGCTTTTTATTGGTCCTGGTAGCGCTGTCCCTTGGAGCGTAACAAAATAAATGAATTCCTGTTTGCCATCTTGCAGAGAGGAAGCTGAAATAAAAGAAAATGTCCTTATCACCCTACAGAATACAGAAAGGAAATACCTTACAATATACTTATTGGTTGCTGCTTTTCTTAAAAAGATTTTGTGGTTAGTTGTGGGGGGGGGAGCCTTTAAATAAAAACACATTAAATACCATATGAAAGTAGTTGGTATCATCTGTCCAGCTTTAAATGGGCACCTGTTTCTAACTGGCAATCTTGTCATCTTCAGTAGAGAAGCCACAAACTCGATGGAAATTGAATACTCTCACTGCTATAGGTCTTCTGCATATACCACCGTGTGATGAAATAGCTAAGGTTTTGTCAGTTCTGTGAAATATACTCAGGATTCTGTTTCCAAGGTAATAATTTTAGTATTTCTCATGAATCACGTTTGTTCATGAGTCCATTTTTACAGCCGTCACACCTGGGAAAACTCTTAAAATTATTGCTTGAAAAATAAGAAGAAAGTTGTCTCAGAAGCTCTGGGTGTATTCTTTGAAGTCAGAAGTCTAAAATGATGTCAGTTCAAATTTATGAATCTACACGTCAATACAGAAGCCTAGAAAAAAGTCCTGACATTCCAAGAAATAATATGTAGAGTTCATTTATCTCAGAGGAATGGAGTAAGTTGTCAGGTCTTGTCATCTTTAGAACTGATTCTGAAGAAACATAGTGAGTTGTCAGTGATTTAAAAATTGTATGTATTCGGTGATATGATTCCTATTTCAAAATTAATAATGAAATCCAATCTAATCTTCTCAAACCAAATGTAAATCTGTCTCTACAATGTCCTATCACCTTGGATTCCTTAAAGTCTGGTGATGTATGAAACTGTATTTTATACCTCTGTGCTCCCATGATCTTCATGGGTCTGCGTGGTAGAAATTGTTCTCTCAGCAGGCACAAATACCAATTGTAGCACTTGGCCTTGGCTTATTTAGTGGCTGTCATGCAAACAATCCTACAGTATGATGCACCTTTAGACTCTACTAGGAGGCAGTCTAAAACTGCTCCAAACTCCCTCTCTATAGCTGTAGCAGATTTAAAATCCAAGACATTAATGCCTACTAAATTAGGGAAAGCCTGATGGATCACAATGAAACTTGACATTAGTAGATGTAAACATTTCATTACAGGCCTACCCGTGATCTTTTGTTTCCTAATGAGCTCAATGTCTAGATTATGGGGTGCCAACTAAAGGGTAATGTCTTCTAGCTGGAACAATGTGTAAGAAAATAGATTTTTTTCCACAGGGTATGGACATGAAATCTCTTCTAATTGTGTAAAGATGACGGCCCATTAATCTTTGCTGAATGTGTCCTTCAGTTGGGGTTGGTCCTCTTCTCCTTTTTCAAGGGTGCAGTCCCACAGCACCACTCTCCTGGACTAGGTGTATGCTTGGCAGCCCCTTATTTTCCTTAGCAATGTGGGGTAATAAGAATCCTAACACATTTTTAGTGCTTTTACACTTTTACTGGTAAGGGAGAAGGAAAAGCTCTACGTAACTCAAGTCGTGAAAGCACATGCTTAAGCCAAAATAACAATCACAGTAAGTTGTGTAAAAGCAGACCTCAGAGATGGATGTGACAGTGGGTTTTGTTATGATATCAAATCATGTGAAGCACTACAGAATAGTGTGGAAGCGATTATACATGTTTTAATGCACATTTATTTCTCAAGCAGAATATTGAGAACCTGAGATACTGCATGCAGAAGTCAATACTTTGTAAAACACAGCTTTCTCAGTTTACAAATACATACTCTAACATGAATGCAAAGGAAGTAAATGACTGGATTAGTTGTGTTTTAGGTCCTGTGTTGCTATACAATCAGATAAAAGTAGTTAAAAAATGCTCTTGGGGAAGGCTTTCTCATTGTTTACGCCTTTTAGACTTGAAGACTTGGCAAACCTGCTGTGTAACCGTGCCTGTTGCCTGGAAAATAGCTTTTCCTTTTTCATTAGTCTAACTCAGGCACTGATTTATTGAGCAAGAGAAGGATAAGGCAGCTTTAGCTCTTCCATTAGCACCAGCTGGGGCCTGCATCACATAATATGTGAATGCACAGCTTCATCCCATTACATAGAAGCTGTAACAACCCCCAGCCTTTGCCAGTAGTACCATAACTTTCTGGAAGTTATTTATGCCTTATGTCTCCTTAATTCTATTTTCTGTTTGTTTCTCTACGCAGTGCCATTTTTTCTTTAACTTTACACAAAAGCTAAAATCAAGGACACAAACTGAGATGCATGTAATCATAGAAACAATAAAAATAATCTCCTTGTTATCTGTGATATGCTAAGGATTCCCAACGGAAAAATAAGGGAAAAATGCTTCATTTCCTTCTCTAAATCATATAAAGCCAAATGTGAAAAAACATCAGTCATAAATAATTGAAAAAGTAGCCAGCTCAATGGCAAATTCAGTTAATTATCCTTTTGTATACTGGAATAAATACATGTAATTAAAAATCACTGCAGTTACTTACCTTCACATAATCTATCTCTATGTGACTTCTACACTAATGTTTGATAGCTTTTCAGATTGTTATACATGCAGCTGTTTACAATTTTCTCACTGACTTCAGCTTCTGAGTACTGGTTCCAGTACTACTTTTGCTGATGAAAGTCAGCCCACCTCCACTGAGCTTTTAAAACATTAAGGTAACCCACCAACTGCCATATGCTTATCCAATAGCTCTTATATTTCTCAGTCACCTCTCTGTTTCTTGGGCGTTTTCTATTACAGGGAAAACAGTTTTCTGTACGCCTCTATGTAGCAGATAATTCACTTTCCTCTTCTTCCGTCTTCAGGGTCTCGTTGGTTGTTCATTCACTACCAGAATGAAGAACAGCTTTTATAGACTGCTGCCAAAGGCTTTTTTTCACTGTTTCCAAAGGGTTTTTCTTACTGCAATGCTAGAAGTCCATGTTAAGCTTAGAAGCCTGGTGATTTGTCTTCAAAGATAAACTAGAGAAAAGCTTCCAATTTTAGCTCAAGGTGTTCACAGTTAAAATTTTTGAACATGAATCTAGCTACTGTTGAAAGATAGGAAATGTCAGAGAGAACTTAATGTCTACACTATAGTGAGGGCAGAGGTGGAGAGCACATTTGCAGGATGTCATTTCTTCACTCTAGATAACATCCATTATAGAAAATTTGAACTAGCGTTATATAGTGTTATAGCACTTCCAGGCTTTTCAGCCTAGGCCTGCAGGAGGTGTGCAGTTTTATTTGTTATCTTTCAGAGAAGAAGTCGGAAACAAAAACAAAAACAAACAAACAAAAAAAAAACCACAAACCAAGAATAAAATGGCATTCAGTTTTCGTTTGTTTTTAGTGCCAGTGCATGAAATAAGGTAAGCTTTATGCTTCTGGAACTTTAGTCATAAGACACTTTTAATCTGCTACCCATTTGTAAGGCTCACACATTGGGAGCTTTTCCACTTTCTGCACTTTGGTTTCTCTAAGAACACTTGACGTTTAACTTAATGAACTTTACGGTTGTAAAGTTAGGCAAGATTGGATATCCTGCTAATAATAACAGGATAAGATAAAACAGCTCAGCACTTTCAGGCTATGTATAGACCATCCTGATGCTCTCAACAGTGAGGTCAAGTGTTAAATAATGGCTCATGATCATATTTTTAGATTGTAGGAGACCATTTTCATCTGAAATGTCTATTGTAGTCACAGGACTACCACATACAACAGCAGTTTGATTACTTTTTGAACTCTTCCTGCTTTCCTCCAGGGAACCTGCCTTCTTGTCCAAGGATCATTAGTGCTGGTCACATAAGTGGGCTGGTAAGCATAGTGGACTTTGTAACTTAAGTTCCTGCTTGGTCATGAGGCAGTCAAGGTCCAGAAAGCTCTCAGTTCATGGCTGTCATGTTTCAGATGTTTCATGGCAGATGTTGAGTATACATTTGATGAGCTCACAAGTTCACAGACTTACTGTGGTCTACTGAGGCCTTCAAAACTTGCTTTCAGACTTACCTCAGCAGTGGGTTCTGGGAGATAGGAAGTTCCAAGGTGGTTTTTACCCAGAATTAAAGTGGATGCATTACCTTGGAGATACTTGGCTCCTAGAAAAAGGCCTGAGGGCAAGCCGGTCATTGGTTAGTGTCCCTTTGCTTTCCCCTTGAACAATGACTGAAGTGTGGAGGAACAAGCTGATTCATGAAGGTATCTAGGGGTCCTTAGATCCCTTCCTCAGCTCCTCCCTGTTTCTTTGCATGTCTCTAGTAAGTTTTAAGTTTTTATGCTTGTAGGAACTGGATTTTTGCTGTAAAATTTGTGCTTTTATCACAAAGATACCATGAGCACATATGATAAATAATGCCTAGCATCACAACAGCAAGCTTTCTCTTTTTTTTTCAATTTCCTTTAGTCACATTTTTCTACTTTGAGCATGCTCTCATTGTCTCCAGACAGAAGTTTAGTATGGTTGCAATGTCTCTTAATAAGGTGGAGGTAATCGGTCACAACAAAAGTCATTACGGAAAATGATAATGGGAAAAGCAATCATTTGTGTTTTTTTTTCCCCATTATGTCTCCTGGGGGGACTATTCATTTAAAACCTTTATGTGTGACAGACAAAAGCACAATTCATGCCTTCTCCCGTTTCATGCTGAGCTCTGACATCAGTGACACAGAATGGTTTGTCAAGCTACGGTGAGAGGTAGAATGGCAAATGTCATGAAGAGTAACAGTTTGTAAGGTAATGTTATCATGTGTTGCATGTCAAGTTAATAACAAGTAGTTATTAAGATTAGTTATTAAGATGGTGAGAGAGAGATGAATTTACATGTTCCGTTCAGCAGTAAGGTTTTAGAGAGGGACACCGTCACTTGGACATAGGTCTCAGATTATCATATCTCTATGCATATCTTTAGAAGATCTTCATTTCTTTAGCGTCCTCCAGTGAAAAGGTAAGAAGTACACTTTAAATTCATACTGTATTTTTGTTGTATACCATAGTTCACCAGTTATGCCATATCCCGATGCCTGCCCTTTTGCTATTGCTGTGATTGAGCACATTGTGTTAAAGACATCAACAGTAAAAAAGCTGTGGAGTGGAGATGAAATCTCTTTGATCGCAGAGGTGAAGAGGTTGTGAAGCAGACAAAAGGCTGACTTGCCTCTGCTGTGCTTGGGAATCCAGTAAAGAGATGCATTTGGAAAAAATGCAGTAGAAGAAAGAAATTCTTTGAATTTCATATAACAGACTAAATTAGTTGCTCAGAATTTCTCCTAGGCTGAACTTGAGTTCTCCATCTAAATCCATACTTTATTCAGACAGTGGTAGAGAGGTGAAGCAAATGATTGTGAGTCACAATACTTCAATTATTAATCCATCACTAAACCACCCACGGAAGCTGAATCCGAGTTTTAAGTACCTGATACTCTCTTCCTATGATTTAACAAAACTCTGCTTCCAATGATACAGGTGTATCCAGCTGAACCACATTTTCCAAATATGAGCCCACTTTTCTCAAATATAGCCTGGAAAATGGCAAGATGCTACATGATGCTGTTTGTAGTGCTTAAATGCATGACCAAATTATTTCAAACTAGTACTAAGCAGTATTAAAAACAATGACCACAGTTTCTTCCTTCATTCCAATCATCTTAGATTTGGGCATCGTGACACTGATAGGCTTTCTGGTAATTCTTTAAAAGTACAGATTTCTTTGTGTTGTACAATTTGCTATTCTTACCTGTTTTCAGCTGCCTAAAATGTAGAAAATGACTTGTAAGAAGCAATGCTTAAGGAAGAGAGGTGAAAATCTTGAGTGATAGAGTGATAAATAAGCTTTGGATGTTGACTTGGCGTAGAATTAGCTTTTTATTTTTTTGAATAGCTGACATGAAAAGGTTTTTTGGTTACACTACATGTGCCAAGAGAAAATTATCTGAAATTTTATGGGAACCAGTTGAAAAAACATTCATGTTTAAAAAGATGGGTAGCTGAATACAAACCTTGGAGTTTTTTGATAAAGCTGTGAATTATCTAATGCATTTTCTTGTTTGAAAGAAAGAAACGGAAGAAAGAAATGAGATTGGCCACAGTTTACACTTTCAAAATCTAAGTCTCATATGCAAATATGTGTTTACATATGAGGCTTAGATTTTGAAACCTCACAGTTGTCACTAAAGATTTGATTAAATTTTACTATTCTAAATTTAAAGGAAAAAAATTGAACTCAATGTCTTAAGAACTTTGACAACATTAAAATGAAAACAAAAGAAAAACAGGAAGGAAAATCTAATCTTTTATTTCTTCTGATTCTTTATATTTAAAGCCATTGGTAATATTTGTGGAATAAATAAATTTGTCTGCACACATATTTATATTTTAAAATCCCAGAAAATTATTTCCATAGGAATATATTGTTGCTTTGGTATGTTTTTTAAACTACTTAATCTAATGTAGAGTTTTAGAAAACAGTCACAGAAATCACAACATGTTTTTCTGCGTCTTATTTATGTTGTCATAAAGTGCATAGCATTGACCTCAAGTAAAGCTCTGCAAGCCATTTGGGAACATGTTCTTTAGCTTGCAATTTCTTTTAATGTTCCATGCTCAAAGCCAATTCAATTTTTGTAATCCCACACTATGGCTAAATGTGTGCATGTACAGGTGCTGAGATATTTCTTTGAGGAAAATATGAGTTTGAAATCAAAACAAATAAATTATTCATGTTTTGGTACTTTGCTAAATAAATTGTTTCATTAAAAAAACAACAAGAACAACAGCAGCAAAACCCCTGAGTTATGTTTTCAGCTATGTGCAGGTAATACATTATTTAATATGACTTGTGAAAAGATTGTTACTTTTTTGCATACTGATTGGGTGTGATTTTCATTTCATAGTTTTAACAAATTTTAAAATTAGCTTAGTCTGCCATGAAATTCTTCTTTATGAAAAGAGAAAATGATTTTCACACTATGGTAATTTAATATTGTTTATTTTGGAGTCAGTTGTACTGAGCAATACTTACCCAGTGGGACCACTTAATTAAGGACTTACCAGCTCAGAGCTCCAAAAATGACACTTCTATTTACATTAGAATTCAAATAGAAATTAAGCATATCTTAAAGATTCCTGAAACTGGGAATGGTAGGAAATGTACGGATATTTATTTGTTCTTTATGACAGAATTAAGCTGAGGCAAAAATTCAAAACAGATTTTGACAAGACAGTGCTGATCAGATGCTTGTTTGTTGGGTACCTGCCTGGTAATATATTTTATTGAATGAACATAAACTTCAAGAGTAACAAGAAAGGCATGTTGTTTCACAAAGAAACCATCCTCCTACCTCAGAATATGCTTTTGCCAGGCAATTCATACTTATGAAGATCTGAATGCTAACAGTAAGAATAGTATGAAGGAGATCTATTGAAGTTTGTACTGGCTGTGATTGTGCTGATTAATATACAAATTAGATCCTTTGAGGTGCTGTTCAAAATCATGAATTTGCTTTTGCTCTTTAATAGATATATTTAAAGCTACCTCTTTCACAGACGCTTCATACAACTGGAGAATTGTTTCGGCTCTGAGTCATTGCTGTAACTTCCTTTGTCTCTCTATCCTTCTCAATAATGGCATAGCTGATCCAATGTGGACACGGTGCCTTTGGGCATGAAGATCTGTCTAAGATTACCCATGGCACAATAGAAACCATGTTGCTATGCTTAAAAACAAAACCAAAAACTTTTTAACTACTTAAATTGTTCTTTACTTTCTTTATATTTGGCTCTCATACTCTCTTGCTTTGCCTTACATCAAGCACAGATTTCTTGTATCTCAGTCATGCCTTTGCACATCTGCATGATGCACCTCATTTTCCTCATCTCATTCCATACTGAACAGTTTACCTGTGTGAGGGTTCTACTTTTTTGGTGGACGTGGAGGTGGTGAGTTGGTTTATTTTATATATATATATATTTTTTTTTTGTACATAAATGTTTGAAAAGATACTAAATATGCAAAGAATGAAAATTATTTTCCTTGATCTGTGAAATGGTCTTGAGTTCTGGTATTGCACTGTCCTATCAGGAACGACGAAACACATAGCAACACATTTTTGTGGCTATTGATTAATGAGGTATTTTAGGCTCTGCTTTGTTCTTTCAAAAATGTGAGTATTACAAGCAAAAGTAGTTTTAGTTGTGTACCTCTGTGAGTCAGAATGCCATGGCCTGCAAAAGTGGAGTTTTGTTTGATTTCACTTCTAGGATGTGTTCTTAATTTTGATGGTCTGAGGAACACAGACTTTCTAAAGAAAAAAAAATCATTGTGGTAACTGAGATGGTACTTTAAATGCTGTAAACCTCCTATTCAATTGATATTTACTATGCTTATCACAATTGTTTTTGAGTTCCTTCTGCAAGTTTTAAAATAAAGGAATAATCTCTGTGACCAGCAGAGAGCAGCAAAGATATACTTTATAATGACCTAACTATGAGTCTGCCTGTGCAAAATCCTTCTGCAGTTCTACATTGCCATGAGGTGGGTAATACTGAGTCCAATTATCATGAACACATGTATTGTATTAAATGAAAATATATATGCTGTGCATGTATGAGCATTGTATTTCAAATCAGGACAGGTTCTGGAGTGAATCTTCTGTTCCATTTGAACAGTCAATCTGAAAACTGAATTACTTCCAAATGATATATAGCCTGAATATATGTTCTACCTACTCATGCATATTCGATCATGAGAAATACTTCATGTTGTTCTGCATAAAAGCCCTGAGAAATATATGACTGTATGCACTGTGTCCTTGGCACCAAATATTCTGCCATTCAGATCTGCCCTTATTGAGCCCCACTCATGCCTCTCTGGGGAAAGGAGTTCAGGCTGTTTTATGTTTACAGATTTGATTTTAGGTTAACCTAAGTTTTAGCAATGCTGCAAAGTAAGAGTTATGAATTTCTCATATTATAAATCCTATATGAGTTGCATAAAGTCTCCTTTTTTAGGGGTGTTATTGTAACTTGTATTTAGTTTCCTTTGATTCATCCTACAATAAAATAGGAGCAGTCATGTCACAGACATTCTATAGAAGTAAACTTGCATATGTTTATGAAGTACTAAGGCCCTCGTGATGGCTTTGTAAAAAAGTTAATGAGGAAAATATTGTTCTTTTCCTTCAGTGCATTCTTGAATAGTGGGCAACAAATTAGCCATGAGACCACAAACTTGATAAACAGGAGGAATGAAAACATTAAATAGATCTTTGCTGAATGAGTGCCATCCTTTTTGTAAATGTAATAAAATGAAGTCTTGAAGGAAAATAATGAGATCACATAATTAAAGATTTTATCACTATACAAAAGCACCTGGCTTAGAGGTGAGAAATTTTGTTCTGGCATTTCATCACATGAATGATTGATAGTACAATCTGACTAATATTCTTTTAACAAATTGTTTTACTGCAGTGCACTCAAATTAGGAATGGAACAGATTTGATTTTGATTAAATTATAATTCTCACCCTTTAATTATTTAATTTGGTTCAATTATTTGGATGATTATTAAAAAAACGTACAAGATCCATTTCATGAATCATTTGTTCATTGATCTTAACATTTTATTTAATATAAAGATATTAGTAACTGTCATTTCCATTACTGTCTCTGTATTGAAACAATATTAGATTCTTACTTTGCTAGGCATAATAGATTGACAGAATGGGGAGAAACAGGGAGAGACTACTGTGTTTACAAGTAGCAAAGGAAAATAGTAGAAAAGGAGACAGTCAATATGGAGGCTAAATGAAAATGTGGAGTACAGGAAGATGTCTTGTTAATTTTGACAGTGGTTTTCATTTTATTAAAGTATTTGTCTAGTTAAAAACCTGTGCAAATAGACTTTGCTGTGTAGAATTTTAAGAAGAAAAAGATTGGACAAGAATGTGAAAATTAAGTTGGATACAGGGAGAAGGTGGGCCACTAGATAGAGAATGAATGTGGGAAGAACAGATGGCCCCAAACACAAAGAGAATCAGCATTACAAGGAAAAGGTTTTTCTTCAGCACTTTCTGTAAATAACTTTCTGCATAGTTTGACATTACTTTCTTCATCTTTCATTTGACTTCAAGTTAATTAATATGGAGTGTAAAAATAAAATTAAGAGGAGAGTTTAAATTGAAATGCCCACATTTGCTACAGTCATCCTGTTGTGCAAGATTCTGCATGTAAATGTGTATATGTACACACTGTGTGATATAAACCCCAAAGAGAAGAGAAGATGATTAAACACAAAAGCCCATATTTTCACTTTATTTCCCAATTTTCTTGTTTCTTTAGCATTATTTAAACTCATATTTTTGCTAGTGTCATTGCAGTTTTGCCAGTTTTTCCAAGCACCAGGGCGGGATGCTCCTACCTGTGCTTTTGCCTGGTTCAATAGGCAGAGATCTAGCTACCTCGTACATCCCCCATTCACAATTGTCTTGTGGTGTTTGCTTCACGATTCTTTGAAAATCCACCTCCCTGCCTTTCAGACAGAGTAATTTTGTTGATTATTTTGTCGGATGAGTCTGGTGAGGGGATGAAAGGCAGAGAGCAATCAGTGGGCGCAAGCAGAGCTTGCTGCAGCACTTTGCATGGTGAGCCAGGATGGACGAAATAAGAAACTGTACAGGACCTAAAATGAACCTTCTTTCTTCCCTGTGCTGAGGCCTTGATTGAGCCCAGCACTCACATTTTTACTTGTTTGTTTGCTTTTTAACCCAGATTTACACTTGATCTAGCCAGAGATTGAAGTGTCAAGTTACAAGAAGAGGGACTGTGTGCTCTCTGCTTGAAAACAAACTGAAACATCTCACACAGGTTTCTAATGACATTTTCATGCTTTTTTTTTTTTTCCTTTTTTTTTCTCCTCAACCTGAGACGTCTTTGTGGTTTAAATACATATCTGAGCTTGATTGTGCCATGTCCAAAGCTAAGTTCTGATGAATGAAGTTCATGTTATGAAATACAGATTGCCCCGAAAGTCAGAAATTCTGTTATTTTGAGTCAAAGATCAATATGCAAATCTGGAGTGTTTTTTTTTAATGTAAAAACATTTTTGTTTTGTTTGTTTTATTTTAAATGAAAAAGTATCAGTATCTCCTTTGTCCACATAGTGACAGAGCATTACAGGAAAGGTTTCTTTAATATTCTTTTTCAAAGGTGTTATATTACACTTCTTATTATATTAATGTATGATACGTGATTATGTTAGATATAATTAATAGTAGATTTTATGCTTCTTATTAACTATACATTTATTAATATAATTACAGTATTGTAACTAAACTGCTTGGAAGTTTTGTGATCTCTAAGGAATTGCCCCACAAATAATGTTCTTTTCAGATTACATTTCACATGTATCAGATGAGGAGTACTAAAATAATTAAATATTGCAATTATTTTATTTTTAAATAACTTCTAGCCTACTCTCTCTAATACTCATACTTTTTCATAATCTGCCTTATGTTTTTATTTCATGTTTTATTTCCTCTTCGCAGCTTTCCCTAAAAAAAAAGAATGAGCAAACCACAGTGATTTACTTTAATCTCTGGCCTATTAAATCTTACACTTGAAGGTCAAATTTAAGCAGAGGCAAATCTATTCTCCTTTAATAAACATTAATTCTACAAATAAAAAGTGATTGAAACTGAATTGTAACAGATTTTCATTTTAGAATTTCTTTCTTCTTCATTTGGTAAATATTGGTTGTAGAGAAGATAATGAGAATCTGAAGTTACTTTTTCCCCTGGGTACAGGCATTGTTTTCACATGGCTTTGTTAGAATGTTACAAGAAGATAACAGGTAAAAATAATAAAACTATGATCTTATAGCAAGAAAAAAAAGTCAGCAAAGAGTAACAGAATTTATTAGCAAGATAGGGACATGAAAGCAATAAGGTTTTTAGTTTAAAGCAAGAGGAGAAGAAACATAGTTTGCTCTAATTAAATTTCAAAAAGAGTAACAATACCTGATTTAATTTTTAGATTTAAATTTTAGATTTTTTAATTTGCAGGAAAGTCCGGAGGACTTGAAAAGCTTTTAAACATTTCCAATATAATTAATTAGGAATATGTTTTCCAAGAAGAAGGAAACTGAAATTAAGTTTTAGCATGTGTAAACTAAGCAGAAAAAACTTTCTTAGCCTAATACTTCATTTTTTCAAGTACGACTGACAATCTATAAAGACAATGTTGAGTATTTATAGAAAAAATGCTGAAAACAATTTTAAAGAAATTTAGGAATAACAACGTTACAAGTATCTGATAAAATGAAAGGAGGGGGTTTTGTTTTCCTATTAATCTGATATTGCACCTTTAATCTTAACGACTCTTATTTGATGAATGATTTGCATGAACAAATTCAAGTGTTATCCTGAAAATATTTCCCTCTATGCTATCTAAAGCAAATAAGCTGGAGGTGTTATATAACAGGTGTTACAGTGGGCAGATCATGAGCACCTGCTTCCTAATTCTGCACCTGGGTGCAGATGCATTGTTACTTGGTAACATTTTGGTCTTGGGCCTCTACTGAGTTGGGCCCTCTCTTAGTAGAAAATTTGGTTCCAGTGCTGGAATGTGGTGTCTTGAGGCAGAAAATTGGAAAATGTTGTTAAGAGAGGAAGGAAAGAGTCCTTCTGAAACAGAGGTGAGCAAAACCTGGGGGTTTGTCAGTCTATAGCTGATGAGGAGACTGAGCCACATCTTTGGTGATGGTCTGGTGAATGGAAAGAGGATTGAATTTTAACTGCCTGAGGAAAGGATGAGACTCTAGATCTCTCTAATGTAATTTCTGGGCTGATGTGCACTGGGTGAGAGAAAGATGCACTTAGAGAAGAGGGTAGGGGATTTCTCTGTCACCTTCCCAAGAAAAAGTCTGTTGCATTTGGCTTAGCTATTTAGGCTGTAGATCCCCTCAGTGTGGGATTCCTCTAGTGCCTTAAGACCTCAGGGAACAGGATTGGGAATATTTTTTTCTTTAGTGCTTAATGTGGATTGTTGAGGTAAATACAGACTTGGCTTTGTATATGTCTCATCTAAATGCTCAGTGCAATTGTCTAGTTTTATGCAAAGCTCAAAGGTGGCCTAGTGGATATGAAAGCAAATGAATTTATCTTAGAAACCTTCCCTGATGTCAAAGTGAATTGGATGATGAAAGGAAATAATAAATTCAGAGCTCCAGGCTTTCAAAAAAATATTCACAGAAATATGACCCAGAAATAAGTTATCTTATGGCAGAGAGAATGTTTGGTGAGGAGGAAGCGAAGTTCACAGCTGAGAAGGAAGGCAGTGTAGTGTATCCATAGTGGAGATGTAGGAGAGCGGAGGAGTAATTCAGGTGCTGCAGTTGTGTGTATGGGGGGAGTTAGAAACACTGAGAACTTGTCTTTACCTGACATTTGTAGAGAAGTCATTTATTTACTCGCTCTGGAGGTAGAAATTCAGTGTGTTTAATGGCATATGCAAACTTATATATGCTGTTTCAATGTGGTGAAGTGTCAAAAAAGTTGCTTATATGCTCAGACTGCTCTAATTAAATTCAAATCTGTTTAAAAGAGATTTATAGAGCAAAGCAAGCCTTCTGCAGATATTTGAGACCTTATCTGAAGTGTATATCTTTTTTTTTTAATAATTGCCAAGCAAAATACAGATTAAGAAAAAAAAAAAAAAAAAAAATTGCTTCAGAAGTGTTTGAAATACCCATATTGTTGATAATGCCATGAAATGCATTACACATGACTGATCTGTTGGGAAAAGACACTATATAGTGGATGTGAAAAATTTCTTGTTACTGTTCACGTAACTTAAGGTAAAATTGTTTCAATACTCTATGCAAAACAAGCAAATTCTTAGAGATGTTATACCTTGTCTAATGAAGAAGTAAAACTTATTTTGCCAGAAGTACCATTAGATCAAAGGGCTAAAAAACATATATGTTTTTTCTCATTCTTAACTTGAAAATGTTCAGCATCGACTATGAGGGGTTTAATGGATTTTTGGTAGTGGATCTGAGATGGGGACCATCTGACTGAATTCCTAATTTTGATTGTTTAATTATATATGAAGAAGTTTTTGCTACAGGACAGAGAATGCTTTGTGAAGAACAAAGAAAAGACTTAGGTGAAATATAAAAATAAACTGTCTGTGATGAGCATTGAGGATGTTATTATTATGTCATGTGCTATTTGTTCTGCATAGTGTTTTGTACACCATAAAAAAAAGTCATGCTATACGGTTGAGGTGAATATAGCTGTTGGAAAATCTCCAGAGGTGTTGCATGTTCGTGACGAAAAGTGGAAGAAACATGCTGAAGTTTATAGGACTTGACAGCTCAGGCTGCACTATTAATTCATAATAGCTTGTTTTTTATTTTAAGCAAGTTTAACTGTTCTTTCACTTGATAAAAGCCTGAAAAGTGCTTGTTTTCCCCTTTAACTTATTTTAAGATTAGATCTACTTCTTTTTTTTGTCATTCCATCCAGAAAGAAAATAAGACTGCAAAACAAACATCCAAGAATGGGTTGCATTCAACCTCAAATGGCATCAGATTCAGTACAGTTCATTTCCCAGTCATTTTAGTAATGTAACTGATTATATCATTTAGTAATATAAACTGATAATGCGGAGGTTTTTTTTTTTAGTTAGTAATTAGTTACAGCAAAACAATAAGAGTTTGGATCACCTTAGAAAAACATTAAAAGTGAGCTAAAACTAATAATCTTTCAGAATAACGCATCATTGAAGGGTGTTGTGTTTCCATAATCTTGTGCTCAGATGTACAACTCCTCTCTCATTCTCTTTCACAGTTAATGTTTCAGTGTAATCACTTTGTGTGACAAAATCCACAAATTATCAATGAGGGAAATATTGCTTATCATCTCAAGTCTGTTTTGGAGCTATGCAGTGCCCTTAGGAAAAATCAGACAGTTATCCTGCTGCATAATGCTTAGAACAATTACAGATGTTAGGTCAGAAGTTGGAAGGATGCACACTGACTGGTAGACTCGTATATAAAAGGGATGCTGCATGTGGGCAGGGAGGAGCGATGGTGTGCATCCTTCTGGTCTCCCCCGGCTCAGCTGGTATCAGCTGTACCTTGTTGCTGAATAAACCTACTTAATCTTCTTGAATATCCACAGAGGGCAAAAAATTAATCTGGCTTTTTAGATCTGACTTTTTTTTTTGTCAAATACACGTGTATGCATCAGTCATCAAAAATTAATGTCTATGGAAGCAATATGGTGTGTTAAATTTTATGAATTTGGAAATAACTGAAAGAGTAGTTGGAAAAAGTATTTGTTTTTAAATATTACCTTACTTCCAAGTTTTGATAATATATTCTGTATAAAAATTAACCCCTCTCTGTATACTTTCACAATTCTTGTCTGAGTTCGCTTATGCTTTGGCTCCTACAGCATTGTATATTTTCAGGCTTCCTTGATTATTGGTGTGTTTTAATCATTTGATATCAAAACATAACTTAATAGAACTTTGTACTTCCTCCAAGCGATCATGGTTAAAGGTGGGAGAGTTTTTATATGCAGATGTCTTTTGGATAAACCTGTTGCAAACTTTGGTTAGTTAGTCTTTAGTACATTTGTAATTGCATTTATTTTTGCCCTATTACTTTTTGTTCCATACATTCATCACTCGCAAGTGCAAAGCCTAATGGAAGAACTGACTTGTTTTGTGACTCTTTTCTTCTCCTGGAGTGAGAAGCTGGTATAGGTCTGGAGAAAATAGGCATGTAATTGTCTGCTATTAAAAGTCTTAGTCTATTTTTAAACTAGAGTTCTTATCTGAAAATTATTTACTCTCTGCATACACGCAAGTGGGACACTTGCGGACAAGTATATGTCACAGAATTACAAGGTTGGAAGGGACCTGAAAGATCATCTACTCAAACCATCCTCCCATTACCCTTGCTACCACAAGCTACTAAACCGTATCTCATAGCTCCTCACCCAGATGCCTCTTGAACACTGCCACGGACGGTGACTCCACCACCTCTCTTGGCAGCCCATTCCAGTGCCTGACCATTCTCTGAGAGAAAAAGTTTTTCCTTATGTCTAATCTAAACCTCCTCTGGTACAACTTGTGGCCATTTCCTCAGGTCTTGTTTGTTGCCTGGGAGAAGAGGCCAAATACCTCCTCATCACACCTCCTTTCAGATAGTTGTAGAGAGCAGTAAGGTCTCCCCTGAGCCTCCTCTTCTCCAGACTAAACAATCCCAGTTCCCTCAGCTGCTCCCTGTAAGACTTGTGCTCCAGACCTCTCCCCAGTTTTGTTGCCCTTCTCTGGACACGTTCCAGGGCCTCAATGTCTTTCTTGTAGTAAGAGGCCCAAAACTGAACACAATACTGAACACACACTTGAGGTGTGGCCTCACCAGTGCTGAGTACAGGGGGATGATTACCTCTCTGCTCCTGCTGGCTACACTATTTCTAATGCAGGCCAGGATGCCATTGGCCCTTTTGGCCACCTGGGCACACTGTTGGCTCATGTTCAGCCGAGTATCAACCAACACCCCCAGGTCCCTTTCCTCTTCACAGTCATCCAGCCACTCTGCCCAAGCCTGTAGCGTTGCCTGGGGTTATTGTGTCCAGAGTGCAGGACCCGGCACTTGGCCTTGTTGAACCTCAGCCCAGCGATCCAGCTTATCTAGACCCCTCTAAAGGGCCTCCCTACCCTCAGGCAGATTGACACCACCTCCCAACTTGGTGTCATCTGCAAACTTACTGAGGGTACACTCAATCCCTTCATCTAGGTCATCAATAAAGATATTAAACAAGATGGGCTCCATCTTGTGAAGTTACAGGAATGAGTTTGGTTTATTTTTTTCCTCAGACAAGTTTAATTTGAAGTCTGCTTTGCCACTGAAAATGAAAAGAATAGCAACCTGGTGAAGAACTGCACAGCAAAGAGTAAATAAAAATGGTTGTAGTTCACTGATACTCTTTTTGAAAGAGCAAGAATGTAATATATATTGGCAAGTACAGTACAAATACAGTTTCTCTCCATACAGTATGTAGAGAGCCTAGATTCCCACATGGGACCAAGAGAATCCTGACTTCTTCTGTTACTACCTAGGAATGAAATTTACTTAATGCAGAAAACAATATAGGCTTTATGTTCTACTTTTATTTTCAAAACCTACATTTTTCTGTATGAAGCAGATTTAAGGGTGTTTTTTTTAATTCTTCCAACTTCCTTTTTTTTTGTCTGTTGTGTGAGAAGCTAGGGACAGAATGCTTTGGATAGGGTTCATCTGTCTGCTTCTGATCCTGGCTGTGTAATCCCATCACTCATTC
Source organism: Pavo muticus (assembly GCA_016647715.1). Classification (NCBI taxonomy): domain Eukaryota; kingdom Metazoa; phylum Chordata; class Aves; order Galliformes; family Phasianidae; genus Pavo; species Pavo muticus. The sequence continues at coordinate 1,020,515 of JACDJE010000238.1, read as the reverse complement.
TGCACTAGTTCTGTTCCTCATTTGACAACATGCTAAACCAATTCTGCTCAGTAACCTACAGAAATCCACCTCGGTGTAGAAAGCAATTTTTTTTACCCTGTGTGTTGTTAGTTAAATAAGTTTACCATTCAGTCAGGCAAGTACCAGAGCTAATAACAGGGAGCAGGTTGGGTCACAAGGTGAGAACATATGGAGGAATGGAATTATTCTTTTTGCAGCAGTGAACCACTTAATCAGCTCTTTTGCAATGTGGAGACTCTAATTAGCATCTTGAATTTAGATGTCAAATTTGTCACGACAACAAAGCTAGGCAGGCTTAATACTATTCCATTGATCACTAGTGTATTTTCATTCAGTCCTATTTTTGGTGTGGCATCTCTTCCTGAGCATAGGGAGAGAGGGTTTTGTGTCTTGAGAATTGCTTAGCCTTTAAAAAACTTTTTCAAAAGATAGTTCCAAGGGAGGAGATGAGATTAGAAAGAGAAACAAAAGTGGGAGCTGTCTTCTCACTATTCTGTTTCTTAAAGAATTTGGAGTTGATCAAGAGAACCGTCAGTACGCAAATTTGGTGGGAATGTAAGATTAAGAAGCACAAGGAAGCAGTTAAATCAAAAAGGGCATATGGAGACTACAAATATGGCCTAACTGCTAGCATTATCTGTCTGTTTCCAGAGGTGGATGCTGGTTTTCTCAAGCAACAAATATATATTTATTGCTTCAAATTTTTGAACTAATTGCTACTACCGAGATAACAGAAAAAGCCATGTATTATAGGGATTTCAAAATAAATGTTTCTTCTTTCTTCTGTTTTTATTTAAGTGTAGAAATAATAATATCATTGTTGATTCCTGGTAAACGATACATAATGTGGTGTTAGAAAAGCACATTATACAGTTCCCATATACTGGCAAATGAGACTTCAGTTCAGCAGATCTAGTGCAGGTAATAAATTTGTAGAGAGAAAGAAAATTGCGAAGTTTTAGCAAATAAACCTTAGAAAAATATAACCTTTGTCAGTTGTCTGTCAGCAGTTCACAGGCTTCAACGCTCGTCATGCATACTGAAAATGAGTGCTTCATTTCAAAAGTGTGTGGAAGCATTTGAAATTAAAATTTGAGAGATTTTATTTGAGAAAGTTCCATGTGAAAATTCTTGGCATTCTAGTTTTCCATGCTTTGTCACTTTTTCCATTTGTTTAAAAAACAAAACAAATAACACAACATTCTGTCTGTTGCTGCTGAATCTTCAATTCTCAACCCAAAGTATTTTCCAGCTGGAAAGGTGCCCATCTGCAAAATATCTATAAGCAGCAATTACACTATGAACTTGTTAAAAGATACCTGTTTGCACAGAGCCTTCCTACCCTAACTGCCAGGGTTTAAGTTCTCTACTATAAACAGTTCATGTTGCGGATAACTATTGTAATTACTGTAATGAAATGTAAATTTTATGCATATATTATTCCTTAAATGGATGTATGTACAACCTGTTACCAACATTGGAAGCTAAGCTGGCTTGCTATTGGCATATAACCTGCTGAGACTACTACTTGAAAGTTCTGCTGGAAGTCTTCATTCTGATAGCTATTTTTAATGAGCGCAGAAGATTTTAAGGAAAAGTTAGCTGTCTTTTGAGTCTCCAAGGGCTTTTCTTAGCTTATAAATTTTCTAGATCAGAATGAGATAATCTTTTTCATGTTCTGAGAAAACATCTAGAATGCTTCTTTGTGTTATCTTAAAAAAAAAAAAAAAAAAAAAGGAAGCATTGGAGATGACTACTGCATGTTTGCACTAAAACAGCTGTTTATAATGCAACTTTTCTTGAGAAATGAAATTCTGGAAGAATTATTTCCTATGTATTTCCTATTTACTGGATATTCTAATTCCTGCTTTGAAGGTGCTCTACAGCCCTTCAGGAAGGCTCATTTTTTGTATCATAACTGTAATATTTGGATAGCAAGTCTGTTCTGACATCTGCTGCGCTATTCTCCTTTTATAATCCTTTCACTGTTTCCTTCTGTTTTCTACAAGGCTTTTTATCTGCATACGTTTCTCACCATTACTGAGTTTTACAGAGTTATGTCTAGCAAAGTTAGAGGTAGATGACTTTGACCTCCATAGCTCTACTGCCTGAAGTCTTTACTGTGGACATATAATATGAATAATATGTGTTATATATTTTTGCATTGCTTCACTTGGGAAATGATGTGTGGCTGCACTTGTTTGCTCTGGCAGAACAGAAGCCTTGCAGCTGCCTGCCTGCAGCTCAGTTAGGTGCATGAGTATATCTGTTTGGTAGATCGCAAGTAGAATCTAAATTGTAAGCTCTCTGAACCAGAAATCATGCGTATCTCCTTCCTTCCCCTTTCTTGTATAAACAGATGGTTTTTTTTTCCCCCCTCAGTACTCCATGCAAACTAAATTTGCCTATCACTGCTGCTAATGTAACAGAGACCAGGAGGTTTGTACTGCAAAAGCTGAATAGGAAATGGCATCTTTTATACACTTTTTTTAATACACTCTCTTTTTTCAAATACTACTTCTATGGATGATGGATGGGAGAAGGCACGATTCACATGAAAATGGAGAATAACAGAGTAACACATTTTATGTCGCCACAAAATTAAATTTAAATGAATTCCTGTGGCTACTTGCTGTTTCTATCAGTACAAAAGTGAGGCAGGCTTTCAGGAAGCTATTGAGAAGAAAAAAATAGCACCGCTACCTGGTTAACATTGAGGTTATTCAGAATTCCTGTAACTTGTGCATGTGTCAGGGTAGGACTTCATGTAGGCACCGCATGGTTCATTTAGTATTTTCTTATGGGTAGAGCATCTCCGCTCTTACAGCAGACTGAAAATGCAGCCATGTAATTTATGTTGCACCTTGGATACCTCTCTGAAACCTCATTGGCAGGCATCTGAAAATCATTTAATTGTGATGAAGGTTAAGGGAAGATTATTGGATTTGGATATATAAAGCTGCAAGAATAGTTCTGCTGCCCCAGGCAAGATCCTTGTACACAGTAACAAAAGGTATGTACAAGAGGAAGCCAGAAGAGAATGATCACTGCTGAGCAGAAATTCAAGGAGGAGGTGCTGACGTACTGAGCTGAAATAGTAATGTTGGTACTTTAAGACCTGCTAAATTGATTTCGCTTTTTGTCCTGGGAAAACTCTTTTGAATAACAGAACAAGAAAGGGTATATTGCCCCTTGGGTCAGTGCAATCCCAAGCACAAATAGAGGCTTGGTGGAGAATGGCTTGAGAGCAGCTCTGAGGAGAAGGTTTTGGGGGTATCGGTTGATGAAAGACTCATCATAGGCTGCAACAGAAGCAGCCTGGAAGGCCAACCGTATTTGGGGTTGCATCAATAGAAGTGTGACTAGCAGGTTGAGGGAGATAATTCTGACCCTCTACTCTGTTCTCATGGGACCTCTCCTGGAGTACTGTATCCAGTTCTGGAGCCCTCAACACAAGAATGACATCAAGCTGTTGGAGCAGGTCCAGAGGAGGGCCACGACGATAATCAGAGGGCTGGAGCACCTCCACTGTGAGGACAGGCTGTGAGAACTGGGGCTGTTCAGCCCCAGAGAGGGCTCTGGGGGAGACCTTATAGCGGCCCTCCAGTATGTGAAGGGGGCCTACAGGAAAACTGCGGAGGAACTTTCTAGAAGGGCATGTAGTGATGGGATGAGGGGAAATGGCTTTAAACTGGGCGAGGGTAGATTTAGACTAGATATTAGAAAGAAATTCTTTACTGTGAGGGTGGTGAGACACTGGAACTGGTTACCCAGAGAGGCTGTTGATGACTCCACCGTGGAGGCATTCAAAGCCAGGCTGGATGGTGCTTTTTTGAGCTACCAGGTCTAGAGGGAGGTGTCCCTGCCTGTAGCAGGGGGGTTGGAACCAGATGATCTTAAAGGTTCCTTCCAACCCAAACCATTCTATGATTCTATTTAGGTCCTTCAGCACTTAGGCCAAGATTATTGTTCTGGCTGGAATATCATTCTGAGATTATAGATTAATGGAAATAAAATCATCCTTCAGCTTTCTGATAATGAATTAAGGTTATGTATTTTGTTCTTTGATTGAGCCCAAGTTTTGTAGTGTTTTATGCAAATATCTTGGACGTGATGATAACTAATTTTCTCAGCTATCCGATTCATCTGAAATCTTAGTCTCCCTAAGGCTGTAATTTGAGTTTAATTGCCTCTTTTCTGTCCCTGTGCAACTGTTTTATTGACTCATTCAAAGTATTCAAGAGATTAGCGGGGTATAATTTTTTTACATCACAGAAATATCCTAGTTTGACCTTATCTAGAGATGATTATGTCTGACCTCCCTCCAACCTCTACACAGTCCACAGAATTTCCCTTTGTGGGTCCTGGATGCTTTACCTTCTGGCTTATTGGCTCGACTACAGTAAGATTTCCTGAAGTCAAGAGGATTTCAATTTATCTTAATTTTGAACCTTACTGATTCCTTTTTTTTTTTTTTTTTTCCTTTTGCAGGTAAGTAACAAGTCTTTCTGAAGAATGTTTGGATAGTTAGCTGTAACAATTTTTAGTCTCCCTTGACTTTCCTATACTGTAGTTTCTATCATACTTTAATATTTTCTTCCTACTGTGAGATCAATTAGCTAATCAAAACATATTAACGAGCATCTTACAAGTCATTGTCAAGCTTATCCAATGTTGACATTTTTTTCTAAGCTTTGTAGAACGATGAAAACAGAATAATTTCTTAGGAATAATTTATTTTACAACTGTTCAGCTGTCTGAATCATGGTGTACATGAACGATGATGTAGGGAATAAAATTGAGGTTTTTACCATATCACAGTCCATTTTCCATAGTGTTTGAGTTGTGGCAGATTGATGTGTCTATTTCCTGGAACTAACACCTGAGTGGGAAGCATCACCTTCAGATGTTTGATTCTTCTCCACTGTTATCTTTTCTTTTGCATTCATTTTAATGTGCTCTGTTATGATGAGCATCTGTATTTTGGAATGCTGTGTATGTAGGGAGACATGATTCGTACAGCATGACAAATACCAAATGTGATGTCTTTAAATACAGTTCGACCTGTAAGCTGAAAAATACAGTTAGAGAAAGGGGGTGGTGGAAGGCGGTTAGAAGGGAGCGGGAGCATTTATGCTTCACTTTCAGTAATGTTTTTTTTTCTTCTGATTTTTCTTTTCTTTGTTTAAGAGTTAAGGCTTGTTCTGCCAGTCCATGCTTCTCAGTATTGCCAAGGAATATGAGAATCTCTAAGGAGGCTTTTCCTGTTCCACAATTAGAAGTATGCAGCCACATCAAATTTTATTCATACATTTGTCTGACCACCAAACAAGGGGAAGAGAAAAGGAGAATTTTTTTCAAAAAAAAGCTGAATGCGAATGACTAGACTAAAAATACAAACATGAAATCACTGTTGGTGCCATAGGATTTACAGAGCAAGTGCTTCCTATATTTTCTTCCTATTCTCGTGTACTATTTTGTTGTTTTATTCTCTTTTGTGGATTTCTCCTGTCTTCATTTTTCTTTTGCTTTTCATCTTTTCCCTAAAATGCCCTATTCTAATCTTTGTTCTCTTGATACACCACTTCCCATTTCTGAATGTTTAATTTACTAATTAAATTACTAATTCTTTCTTTAATATGTGTATTATTAGCTGTGATCATGCATAAAATATTTTTCTTGGCTTTCTTATGAGCTTCCCAGGGGCCATTTGCTTTCATTGATCTGACTGTAGGAAGTTCATTTTCAGGACTGTTTCCTTTCTCCTTGAGAAAGGTTTAATTTGTGACTCCTATGTGACATACAGAAATTCTTACTGCATTGCCATTGATCTAAAGAGTAGTGACGGCACCCAGATTGGCTGTAGGAGCAGTAGGTTTTGCAAATTTTTGTTTCTTAGTTTTTTACTGTCATTTTAATAGCAGACAAAAAAAAAAAGTCCATAAATATTATGGCTTTCCGCCCTAACTTAAGACCATTTTCCCTCATTATGGAGTAAAAGTGTGTTAAAGACTGTAGCACAACTTTCCAAAGAGCAGTTACATACCATTGATCTCTGTAGGTATATTTAGTGTACTAGCATCAGCCTGACACAAGATTAGATGGGAAAATTTGAGCTTTGCACTGGGACCTGCCTGCTTTTTTTTTTTTTTTTTTCCTTAGCTTGGTGGGCATTAAATTCATTTGGGATTGTTTTCTCTCTCATATGCTCAGAACTTGAAGGAAAATGCTAAGGATACCTGTGAACATCACTAGCTCATTACTTTGAGCTACTTTATATTTTAAGAGGTTGAAAAAAGGCAGTAATTGACATAGTATGGTAAAAATATACATTAATCCTAGAAAAACACATAAAAGTTGTGGTAAAATATATTTAAAAATCAGCAAATATGAAACTAAAATCTGTACAGATATGGACTGATTAATAACACAAAAAAAGTCAGATCCGCTTTTTTTGTAGCACTACTTCTCTCCTTTTTTAAACAATGTGCTAATTAATCCACGCAGGGTTGTTCATCTTTCCCTCTCTCCCAACTTACCATAAGGGAAGACTGATATATCCATTCCATTTTTGGAATCTGAGGCAAAACACCCATATCTTCCTCCGATGTTAGCTCACAAACAGCTGCTGCTTAGTAGTGTGAATAAGTTTCTATTTGCCCTTCACAACTCAGTGAGCTGTAAATGCTGAAGTAATTGAGCCACCCATATCCTGGTCCGCAGCTGATACGAGTGATGTGTTGTATTAGCATTTCATTAAGTTGCAAATATTATGCTAAACTGACATTGCTGACAAAAGTTGAATAACTGGATTAAACAACACCCTTGTTTAAAGATTGCTGAGTAATCTGGAAAAAATGTATTCTTCAAATCTCTTGAAACTACTAAACTATGCTCTGCTGTTTTAAAAATACAGATGAAAAATCTTTATTCCTCAGCTGACAATAAAATTTGTGACTTATGGAACATTAATTTCACACCTTCCTAGTTTAGGTTAATGACATTTAATTATAACAGTGAAGACTAAATGGATCTCATTCATTCTAAGGTAGTAAAGAGGTTACAACAATTGCAAATGACTGAAATTAAATCTGAGATTATTGCAGTAGGATCCAAGAATGTGTAATAATCTCAGTTCATTAAAAAGTTGGTTCTGTTTCAGTTTGGGGAACACTGTTTTGCCTTATTTCCTTTTTTTTTTTTTTTTTTGTTTGGGTGGATGCCTTAGGAAGCCTAATTATGCAGAATCCATTTCATGAGTTTGTTTGGAACGGAATATTTCCAGTTGGGTTTTATAGTTGTCAAGAGAAGATGTAGGCTGCTGCAGATAAAGCTGTGGCCAGTTGGAAAAAGACCATTGTAAGTGGCAGTGAGAGGCACCAGGGCTCCAGCATCCAGTTGAGGGTTGTAACAAAGAAATGTGGGAAAATACAAGTTTTCTGGTTGCAAAACAGGAAGGAGGAAGGGGGAAAAACAGCTGTGGGCTCCTCCCTAGATTTCTGTTGTTGTTGTTGTTTGGTATGAGTAGAAACCAAACCAAAAGAACAAACAAACAAACGAAACACCCCAAGTGTGTGCTCTGGGGGGAACAAAAAACTGCCTTCATGCAGCCTTCCTAAGCTGAAAACCTGTATTGGATTCTGTAAGTTTAGTTTCCAAAATGTTAACTATTTGAGGACATTTTTTAAAGTCAGGATGAAGCCCTAATGATTTTTTTTTTTAGTTAAGATTTTCTCATTGGGATTCTACCTTTTTGCTTATTCTTCCTTTTTTTTCCCCTTTCTTTGCTTGCTCAACTCTGTCATAAATATATAGCTACAGAGCCAATGCTGTTTTTTTTTTAAATGGCTCTGAAAATAAGGAAACTGTAATTTCTTCTTTTTAACTGTATTTAAGTGGTATTGACAATTTTAGTGTTTAATTTCATACTGAATTCTCTGGATAACTAGAGTGGGTTTTTTTGAGTATTCATGAGTTGTACAGTCTTGTAACTGATATTATTGAGCTCTACTAGATATTCTGCATACGAACAAAGGTCTAGAAGCAATTCATAAGCCCATTATCTTTAGAAGAAGTGAGACTGTTCAGGCTTGAATGCTCAATACTTCTGAAAACCAGTAGTTTAGTGCCGGCTGTATTTGGAGAAGAAACAATTTCTAGAAATGAAGTTTGATTTCAAATCAAAGTAGCCTACAAGTCTGTACTATGTGATGGAATATCAGGAGTTCACCATTTAAGTGATACTACTGTAATTACTGTGTAATCTCAGACCCTAATCACAGGATTGCTGGAGGTGTTTATGAATAGTTCAATAAACTCTAGATTGCACTGTTGCAACCCAAAAGTCACTGATTTTAGACAAATACCAAATGCTGGCAGAGGCTAGGTTAATTTGTCAGCATCTTAGCTACATTTTTGAGGTCATCTTCTTATAATGAATCAAAGATTAAACCAAAACCTGCTCATTTTCTGAGAAGTTAAAGCACGGGAGCAAGGTGCCATTTCTGATGCTAAAAAGCAATCATAATCTGTTTGAATATCTGTTCAGGACAAAGGAGAGATGCACTTCCATTTAATGAACCCTGTGTTGGGTTTGGAATGAGATGGCAATTATTTCTCCAGACACAGTCATCCGGGTTTGATTAGTGGTTGTTTTTGTTTTGTTTTTCCTCTCCTGGATAGTTATCAATTAATTACTAGACTTGGATCCGCTAGCTTTGCAAGGATCGCTGCAAAAAAACATTGAAGTCATTAAATGAAAAACCATAATGAAGCTCCACTGCCACATAATTATGAAGGCAGAGGCAAACTGAAATTTATTCATAAAGTAAAAAGTATTTTTCTGTAAGACTATATCTCTCATGCTTGTGAGAGTTGTTGTTACACCAACAACTGTGTGAATTCTGGATGCTATTATTTCCCTTAAATGCAATGTCCTAGGAGGCATCATATGATCTAGTACTGCTTACTGCAGTACTAAAAAATCTTCTGTCTTCTCACTGTATTTAAAGGTCTTGTCCAGAAATGGCTGTAAAGCTGAATATCATAGAAGCCCTCAATATTAGCAGTGTTTAGTCACATCCTCTAAGAAAAGTGAGGTGTTTCCATAAATGGAATGCTACACTGGATAGCGAAGCCTGCTCATCTGTACAGAAAAAGTTTTAAGTCGTCTGGCATAGTTTGATAGGGTAAGAGGTGTCAAAAGCTTTAGAACTTTTAGTGTTAGAATAGGAATAAAGTAAAGGATGGGAGGAAAACTTCAAGCCAACAGATGACATCCAGTCAGTATATGCCTTTCCAGTACTTTCAGTAAACTGTAATAAGACATGGGCAGCCGTTTCAGCTGCTTTTGCTTTGGATTGCCAAATTTTCAGTTCTGAGGAATTAAGTCTTGTGCTGCGGCGCTGGATTCGTGTGAAGTGACATCCAGGTTTATACTATAGATGAAAACCTACGTTAACTACTTTTGAGGGCAGAATCTTGAAATACATTCCACTAGTTGAGGAAAAAGTCTACTGTTGATGTTTCTCTCTCTAGGGGTGTCTTCATTCAAGGCTGTGTAGCTTTTTCTTTTGTAAAGACCATGCAACTTCAGCAACTTGTTTTCTGTAGGCAAGCTAATCTGTCATTTAATGTGCCACACCAGGAGCAGTTACAGAACAGCCAGAAACAACACTCTTCTTTAAGCTGTTCTTTTCAAAAAAATAGTTGTATGCAGCTTCACAAAATAGAAAACCAAACCTGTAGAGGATCAGAGATTCTCTAAATACTTCATCTAGCCTAGGTGCTTACCATCACACTTGTGACAATAGAGGAAAATGAGATCCTAGTTTACAGCCTACCGTAAATGCTATATTGAACTTTTTGTGATTTAAATAATTCAAAAAACTCCCTATGTGGATATGTATTCTTGTAATGCTGTCATCATTCTTCATGTGCCTTTTATTGACTGCAACAAGGCTCTTAGGAACAAGTAATCAGACAGCCAATAAACTCTGCTTGAAGGTTTGCCGTTACGCATTGGCAGAATGCTAATTTATTTAGCTAAGCTTTAAATGCCTCATGTGGCGATGTGTTTTTCTTGTGTGGAAAACACAGACCTTGCATTGGGCCAGATGGTACGCTGGTAACCTGATGCACCTGCATGGAGTACTTGAGGACAGAAGTGCTTTCTGCTTTGCACAGTTAATTAAATTGTTATTTTATGCAGGATTTGAAAGTGCTGGGAGTAGGTGATTTCTACAGAAAAAGGCAGATGTGAATAGTCATGCCTTAGAACAAGCTTTCTTGTGCTAAGAACAAGAAAGGAGTCAGAAGAGTTCAAAGTGCTGAACTGTATTTAATTCCCTGTATTTTCTTTGAAGGACCGACTGTGTTGTACCTTACATTTGAACTGCTTGGATAAAAAAAAGGTCTTTGTTTTCACTATTAAATGACAGAAAGTGAAATGCTTAAATGTAGAAATGCTAAACAAAAATGATTATCCTCTGCTTTAGTTAACTAGCAGTTTTCAAATAGTAATATACTTTAAATATGGTTAGTTGCTTTACCTGTTGCTTTATTGCTTTAACGTAAAACATCCAAGAACAAAACCTCCAATTCAAACATCTGTGTTGATAACAAAAAAGTTATTTCAATGAAATTTTAAACTTCAGTTGTTATATTGCTACAGAAAAATGAGGGATTCTTTTAAAGCTGGCTTCTTTTGCAGCTCGTCCTTGTGTTCCAGCCAGTAAATAAGCTTGTTGTTTGTTTTTTTGTTTTGTTTCTTTCATCAATGAAATATTGTGTATTCCAGTTTTGATGTTGTTCCAAAACATGGTTCAGTAAGAACTGCTGAGGATTACTGAGACTCCATCTGTTCTCACCATGAATAGAAGATACTACAGATGATAATGAACAGATGTATCCCAACTATTCCGTTATGCTCAAGAACATTGAAATATTGGATTGAAAAGGCAAAAACAATTTTAGTTTTACACAGCTTTCTCCTGTATTTGCCAGACTCTGTGCATGTCTGATTAGGCATCTGAAAATGATTTCACTTCTTTAGTAGTCTGAAATCTTTTTTTTTTTTTTTCCTTGGAATTAGCATTTACAGCCCAAGACAGAAGTCTGAATTTCACATCCAATCCAACATAGGTGATTTCGTAGCCTTTACCAATGAAGTTATGCTCATACTTTCTTTTTCTCTGCTCTAATAAATCTTGAGGGGTTTTGTATATCTTGGATTGATTATTAATTCTTAAGTGTAGGAAAAAAAAAAAAACAACACACCAACCAGGCAACATTAAAATTCTTATTTTATTTGGGTGATCTTTGAGTGCAGGAGGGGCTTAAATGCGCGTCTCTCTTAGGTGAATTCTTAACTACACTAATGCTGGGGAGATAAGATCCACTCTAAGTTCAAAAATGTAGCACCAAAATCTCTATGATAACAGATTACTAAAGTTGAAAAGCTCACTTTTAAGCTTTCTAGTTATAGGTATGATATTTACTTATGAGGTTGCTGTTTTTACATGTATCACACACCTCGAGTTACAGGTGAATTTGGAGCATGCACTGGCACAGCTGGTGTGGCAGGTGACCAAGCAGCTTTGAGCACAGCTACTGAATTAAAAGTGATGCAGGTGTAATGAATGAGCTGGGACTTCAGGAAAGACAGAGAACCTCTGGTGCAGGACGAGACTGAAAGAAGCTGGTTTATTTGGTGTAGCAAAACAGAAAGCAGGAGTGAGATGCAATCAAGTGGTAGGAAAAAGTAAAGTAAATGGTGAAGGTGAGACAGATGCTAAGTTAAATTGACTCAGCAAAGCTCTGAGACAATTTTCTGATAGGAGCAAGAAGAGAAAAAAATATTCGAAAGTTTTGTGGAGTTTTGTGAATTCAGTAACAGGATTATTTCAGGGTAATAATGGAGAATGCTTGCTTTTAGTGCTGTATTTCTTTGAAAGTTAGCTGGTCTCTTTCTAACTAGCTTTGAATCTTTTGTCTCTGGGGAGTATAACAGTATAAAAGTGACACTGAGGTCCCTGAGCAGTCCTGCTGATGGAGAACGTGTGACTCCTGTTCTCCCGATAATCCTTTCATTTCCTTTTGTGCTTCTCTCTTAGAAGAAATCTCCTGAAGAAATCCTTTATGCCAAATTTCCTGAAATGGCCCAGGTCATTTTACTTCGGTCAAGCCATTTTATGTTCCCTTGTTTTCCAAAGTGAAGCAGAAATACAAAAATATTTTTGTTTTTATTTTAGATTAAGTTGGTTTTTAGTGGTTGTTGACCCAAGTAGAAATTGATAATTAATTGAAAAAAATGCCTCCAGGCTCCAACAACTCAATTATTTCTTTGCAAGTATCATGTTGTTAAGTTAGCAGAAAAAAGCTAATCTAGCAGTGATGAAGAGAAAGGATTGCACCACAGGAAAATTTTACAGCCATAATTCTAATGGTGCCACATGCTACTTCCTTGAGGCTGTGGGAGGGAGTTTAAACAGTGCAATGATGGGGATCTGTAGCCAGACTGTATTCAGTACCTTCACTGGTGCCCTAGCAGTCCACATGCTGTAAGGTGGTGCCAGCCAGGTTGTTAACATGGCTATGGAAACTTGGTTTCTGCTGTGAAAGCTGATACAATAAAGCAGCAATGCTTGAAGAGTGAGATTTAATATAGTTTTTAATGTTAATAAGATTTCACATTCAGTAAGACCATTTATTTAATTTTGACTCTTTCCCCCTTGCCCCCAAGCTTTATTACAGTGAAGTTCAGGGCACAAATCTTTGCAATAAATAAAGAAGAAAAAAATAAAAGAAAAAAATAGTCTGATGCTTTGCAGGCCCTAGGTTCAATTTCATGTGAAAGACGAGCTAGGAACATTTCTGTCTGTAGGCATGTCAACTGAGATTACTGTCTGAGTACCTGAAGATGAGAAGAATCTCATTTTAACATTTTTTTCCTCATATATAAAGTAGTTAATTGTGTTTCCCTATTCCTTTTTAGTGTTATTTCAGCTCTAGAAATGAAGGAAATGTGAGGAGTGTTATGCAGTGAACTTATATATAAAATAATACTCTCCTTTCCCCATGATCATTTTGACTGCTTTCTTAAAGTGAACTGTTGTGGCCACTCCAGCATCAAGAAACTCAAAGCTTGGCATCTGAGGTTATCTTGGGATCTGGGCCTTGTTTCTGAGAACCTGGATCTTAAAGGAGTGATTTTTTTTTTTGTGTGTGTGACTTACTATAAGAACCAATCGTTTTATGACAATCATTTATTTCGTTACAATATTATAACACTTGCAACCGCTATGTCCTGCGGTGTCATTTAAATGGGTGAATTTGTCAGTAGTCAATCACTTGTTGCTTTAACAAGTTTTCAACTTGGACAGAGTTTTGATATCAGCTTTAAGGGCATAACGTGAGACTTCTCAATTCCAAAATGAACACCTGAAGTGCCATTTATTTATTTACTCACTGCTGGTTCTTTTTCTTCATCACCATTTTTATGCAATAACTAACTTAAAATTAAAAAAAACCAACAACTGTGCTTTACAATATTTGGTGATGACCTCCTTCCAGTTTTAGATTTGAATTGAAATACACAATCTTAGAGAGATGCATGGGCTTGTAAATACCATAAAGTTGTTTGGAGTCTAATTCTGCAGCCCTCTAAATAATTTGTTCCTAATCCGAGAAGGCACTTGTGTGGAAAATTAGCTATAACTACAGTAAAACTGTAAAGAAATTGGAGAGTCTTTGTATACTGAAAAGTAAGATTGCATTCATTTTTTTTCAGTACACTGTGGGGTTTGACTTAGTTGGGACCACCTTTTCTTGAATGATGCATTTGTTACTTACTGGACAGCGCTTGAGGTAAATGATAACGTTTCACCATCTAAACTTGTAAAATAAAAGTTTCCTGACATTAAAGGAAAATTGACTTTTCTGTTTTTTTATTTAGAGCTAGGAACAGGGTTTTACAAATACTAAACAGATGCCATAGGTAATATTTTATTGTTGTAGTGAATGTAATGGAGTATATTTTGAAACAGTAATTAATTGAAAAGGATTATTATTCTTACATCCTTAGATGATATGTGGAATAAGAAAAATCTGTAGGAGATGTAAGAAAAGTAAAATAAGAATTATTAGATATTGTTATTTAAAAGCTCATCACTCCTAAAGAGTTTCATATGTGTGTTTATATTCTGTGATTTTATTCTCACCTCAAAATTTGGATCAATTTTATTGAGATGTTTTAATGTTTGCTTGTGTGTGTATATTTATGTATTAATTGCAATCTTGTGTCATTTATTTTGTAGACTTAGAAGAAAAAAGGACACTCAAATAGTGTGAGTGTCCCATTATGTAAGCAGTACTAACAAGTAAATCTCCTTTCAGGTTCTATAGATGTGATCCTTTTATGGTATTATTTATAACTTCTATCACCTATTGAGCTACTTCAGAAGGCAAGTAATACCTTTGAGTTAGTCTAAATCCCATGCTTGTGTGTTGCCCTGTGTATTCCTTAGTAAGTGTGAAGAAAAGACTCTGAACCCCAGTCTTCTGGGTAAGACAGTGAAAATCAGTCAACTTGCCTATATCAGTAAAGGGTTTGATTTCACTTACTGTATCAATCAGTTTTATAGAATCTATGTCATTTTTTCATAGTCATGTGATACTAGAATTGAAGAACAACAACACAGGTATTCAGAGTATCCCTCCTGCCCTGTCTTCAAATCCTGACAGAAACTCCTGCAGTTTAAAAACGGACTCAGTTATTTTTGTGAAAGTATATGTTTTTGGAGGAACCAAATGTAAACTGTGCTCTGTGCTCTTACTGTTTTGCTTAAAAATAGCAAAGCTAAGGGTCTTTGCATCACTGCTCAGAAATGTGCATACGTACACATTCTGCAATTAATTGATATAGATATGCAATATAAATCTCAATGAAGTTAGAATTTTAATATTTCTCTTAGAGATGGATATTGTACCGTTTTGGTTTCATTGGAAAGAACGAAAGTTCACAAGATATTTGTAGATAACTTTCAGATATTAATAATTATCAAGTGATCATGAGATACATGTATTTTTACATCACTAATAGCTATCCCTCTAATTTCTGCTGTGCCAGTTTATGTTATATGACAGATTTGTTCTTTTCTTATCTATCCAGAAAATGTGTAGGTAGATTGTTTCAGTAACCACCGATCTTTGGATGAGTCTTAGTTCTTGCAGTGTAGATTAGGTAGAATTTAAACATAAATTAGCTGAGTATGCAGCTGTTGTTCTGCTGCATACACTTGGTAGGCTTCTTGGCCATGTCTAATGTTTTTTCATTGAGTAACTCCAGCATTTTCCATGGAGATTTGCAACTTGAATTAGGAATCACAGCAAACTCACATTCACTCTCTCTCTCAGCAAGGTGCACGGGAAAGGAAGAATTGCACGTACTCTACTTCTGGGCTTTAATAATGTCTGATAACCTGTTTCTTTCTCTCATGCTGCTTTCAAGAAAAAATATCCCTGTTTTTTTCTCAAGTGAAACACTTCAATTTGCATTTGAATTGTCAAGGGCCTTTCTTTCTCTCAGCATGTTTCCTGTGTCGTGGTTTGTTATTTATTTATATTTTTTTTTTATGAGAGGCATAGTAGGCCATATGATTTGAGTTCTCCATTAGTCTATTAGTGATGTGATTTGGTGGCATGTAACCCCTCATTATCTGAACTAGTAAACATAGAAATAGCTACAGAATGCATTGAAGCAGAAGGAATCCGAGCAACCTCAGAGTAGACAGATTCAAAAGAATATTCAGAGTCATGTTAGCAGATGAAAAGGTTTTTGCAAGGTTTTTATCTGTTAGATCATCAGAGCGGACCAGCTTTCAGCTGTGAAGGAGTCTGTTCTCTGCTAAAACCAATACACTGTGCTCCATTTAGACTTAATGTTTGAGAGAGAGCATTAATGTTATTTTTTCCATATAGTGTCAAAAGTATCAGTGGCTGTCATCTGTGTGCCACAGGTAAATTAGGCTACATTTCAGGCTTTGGAATGCAGGCTCTTTAATCCCAAATGAACAGGTTCAGAAGAGATTCTAAAGTGTAATGTTTCATCGTAACTACAGAACTGCCTGACTGGCTAACAGACAGAAATATTCAAGGATATTCTGAAGACACTAATTTGAGTGAATTTATCTTTTTCCTTCTACATTAAAATCATGTGTGAACAGGAGTGCTGTCATAGTTTTGATCCAGCGTGTGTGTGAAGAATGCATCAAATAAGTATGTGGGGAATTAGATGTAGCATATTCAGAAGATAAAAGATAAATTAATTTATATGGTAAGCAAGCTTTTGGGTTAATCCAATTTCTACACAAAATATTACTGTCATTGATTTCTAGTTTGTAAATTGCCCTTTTATGTCAGTGGGCTTACAGTGTTCTCCCTTGTTATAACCTTTTTGAAATGGCAGATGTTTGAGGACACTTTTCAAATTCTGTTTTAGTGGGCATACTGGTGAAACAATGTCAGTGAAGCTTTTCGTTGCCAAATCTGCAGTCTGTTCTATTGAGATGGATAGTACTCTTCTGAAAAATATTTATAGAATGCAATTTGCTTATTTTCCTAAGCTTCTCAAGAGATTTTTTTCCTCAGGGTTCTATAATGTAGGAGAAATCAACATTAATTCTCTTAAGTTTTTTTGCCTGTAATAAGCTTACTTAGCTCTGTTTTTAGTATTAAAAAAATCTGTTACACAATGCATATTTGACTGTTCCCTCACCTGTGCATTTTTATTTATTATTTTGTAAGGCACATAGGAGTACAAACATGAGAGGTACAGTATTTTTGTTTTTCTGGCATGCTCTGTAGGTAGTTTATGATAGCCTGTAAATGAATCTTATCAACATTTTAAATATCTGTAACACCTATTTTTTGAGATTTTTTAAAAAATATATTTTTACCCACAGACACTTAACAAAATTAAATTTGTGATAAGTGCCATGATATATTATAAAGCAGCAGTGATTATTTCTGACAGCTTAGGGTAACAGGAAAATATTTGTCTCCTTAAATCTTTTCTCAAATATATCCTCAAAACTGAATTGAACACTTTCTCCTTTGTAAAGTTTAGTTATTTCCATAAATGTTATACAAATGGTCCATAAATGCAGTACAAGATAGATAGAATGTGGCATTCCTGGAGTTCATTTAAAATATCATACTTGACCTTACTTTCCTTTTTTGAAGGAAAAGGGAACAGAAGAATGCAATACTTTTAAGAATGTTAAGAATGAAGTCCAGATTTCACTTAGCTACTATAACTAAATACATTATTTTGAGAAATTAGCTAACAGATATTTCTCATTAGTTCCTCCTTGCCTAGTTTCTTGCCAGCATAGGCTGCATAAATACTACATCGATTCTGGTTTGCATGAAATGTATTAATACAAGTTGCATTGCAATGGATGAAGGAGTATTTAAGAGGAACTGGGATATCCTGCTCGGTCTCAGTCATGGTATTATTTGATGATAACACTTGTGACACTTAACAATGCTTTGTCTGGCCCTTTGTGAGCAGCAAATACTACTTACGCTGCGCTTACAAGTTAACAGACAAACTAGGGAAAAAATTTATGACCTGTGAGATATTCTGCGCTGAATACTGCTGTGTAGATATGCATAATCCATGATAAAGTGGCCAATTATGGAGTATTTCATAAGTTATATAGCTACATGTTAGATTGCGTGGTTACTTGAGCCAACTTTTTCCTAGCTTTGATGTATGTAAGGTTTAAAAATGTTATTTAAACATGTGAATGTTATACTGTGCTATATTTGTTCCTTTGTTAAATTAATAAGCAAATCAAATTTTAGCAAATATTGGGTCAATTTCGTTTTTCAGGCTTTAGCAACTGATTTAGAATACATTACAGATGCCTGAACAATAGAAGAAATGGGGGAAAAAAAAAGGTTAGGAAATTAATTGGAGAATCAACCTTTTTGCATAGTTTGTATTGTCAATTGTATTGTCAATTATAAGCCTTAACCAGAGTTAGCTGGGCAAAATACTTTATACAAAGGTATATTCTTTTGGGGTTAGCTATTTCTTGCTTGTGTTGGAAAAGGCAGGGAAATATCTGTTTCTCTCTACTTTAAAAGTTTGACTTGAAAAAAAAAAAATCTCCAGGTGTTTTGTGGTAAGTGAATCCATAAGAAGAAGAAAACTTATCGTTCAAATGGTTCCCATTTGGACAGTAACTACATCTGAGAGGTTTTAGTGTCAAACAGATTAGCAGTATGAGTATTTTCTTCTCATCAAAGAGAGAAGTCTTCAGTAGTCAGTTAAATACAGCTTGCTTTTTTCCAGTGAAGTGGATCCTGCTAATACTTCGTTATTCAGAAAATCCAGTAAATCACAAGGAATAGAAAAATAGTTTTGTGATTAAAGACTGTGAAAGGAAAGCTGCTCTGGCCTCTTTTTATGTCTTTTCTGTTTCATTTTGCGATCTCAGTTTCTGAGCTTGTTTTTAAATCACAGAATCACCAAGGTTGCAAAAGATCTCCAAGATCATCCAGTCCAACCACCCACCTACCACTGATATTCCCCACTAAACCATGTCCCTCAGCACAACATCTAAATGTTTCTTGAACACCTCCATGGACAGTGACTCCCCCACCTCCCTTGGCAGCCCATTCCAGTGTCTAATTACTCTTTTGGAGAACAAATTTTTCCTAATGTCCAACCCAAATCTGTCCTGGTGCAACTTGAAGCCATTTCCTCTCATCCTATCTCTAGTTACATGGGAGAAGAGGGTGACCCTCACCACACCAGAACCTCCTTTCAGATAGTTGTAGAGAGCAGTAAGGTCTCCCCTGAGCCTCCTCCAGACTAAACAATCCCAGTTCCCTCAGCTGCTCCCTGTAAGACTTGTGCTCCAAACCTCTCCCCAGCTTTGTTGCCCTTCTTTGGGCATGCTCCAGGGCCTCAATGTCTTTCTTGTAGTGGGGGGCCTAAAACTGAACACGGTACTCAAGATGTGGCCTCACCAGTGCCGAGTACAGAGGGGTGATTGCTTCCCTGCTTCTGTTGGCAGCACTATATGTGATCCAAGCCAGGATGCCATTGGCCTTTTTGGCCATACAGCTGGCTCAGATTTAGCTAAGCATCGACCAACATCCCCAGGTCCATTTCTTCCACACAGTCTTCCAGCCACTCTGCCCCAAGCCTGTAGCGTTGCCTGGTGGTGTTGTGGCCAACGTGAAGGACCCCACACATGGTCTTGTTGAATTTAATCCCGCTGGCCTCTGCCTTGCAATCCAGCCTATTCAGATCCCTCTGAAGGGCCTTCCTACCACCAGGCAGATTGATACTTCCTGCCAGCTTGGTGTCATCTGCAAACTTACTGAGGGTGCGCTCAATGCCCTCATCCAGGTCATCAGTAAAGGTACTGAACAGAACAGACCCCAATACTTACCCCTGGGGAACGCTACTCGTGACCAATCACCAGCTGAATTTAACCCCATTCATCACCACTCTCTGGGCCTGGCCATCCAGTCAGTTCTTTACCCGGCAAAGACTGTACCTATCTATGGAGAATACTGCAGGTAGGAGGGTCAAAGGCTTTGCTGAAGTCTAGGTAGACTAGGTCAACAGCCTTTCCCTCATCCACCAGGTATGTCACTCGATCAGAGGAGATCAAGTTCATCATGCAGGATCTGCCTTTAATGAACTGGCTGACTGGGCCTTATCCCCCTGTTGTCTTGCACATGCCGTGTGATCTCATTCAAGATGATCTGCTCCATAACCTTTTCTGGCACTGAGGTCAGGCTGATGGGCCTGTAGTTCCAGGGATTATCCTTCCAGCCCTTCTTGTAGATGAAAGTCACGTTGGCAAGCCTCCAATCCTTAGTCTATATAGATAATAAAAATTAAGTGTAGTAATCCATTCAGATTTATCTGCGAATACCATTATCACTGATGATAACATTTTTTTGACTTACCAGTGTTGAAGTTAAACATATAGTCCTTTTGAGTACTGCTTTTTCCTCTTTTCTGGAGAGTTTGCACTACATCAACCTGTGCAGCAAACCATTTTGTTTGCAAGATACTGTGCTCTACTGCAGCCCTCTCAAATGGAGAGTTTGCTTTACCACATTCTGGTAGTGCTACTGGAGTGTAAGTGAATGATGTCAGCATTTTAGAAATGTGAGTGGTTTGGTTTTCTGTTTGCTTTGGCGTGGTTTCTAATCACACATTTTTGTTTAAATAAGGATTACTCTTTCAGTTGACTACATGTAGGTTATAACTCCTATATGATATTAACCAAAGATGCACCCTCAGAAAACATTGTAATTGAATTGATTACTGAACCAAATAAAAGCCTAGAACAGTTCTATGTGCATGTATATATATATATATACACACACACATTTTGTTGTTCCTGTGGGGAGAAAGATATTTTCAACCTCATTAAAAAGCTGCTAGTCTTCTCTGTAAATCTTGTCTGTTTTGTAATTACTGTGTTTCTTGCAGATATATCTGTTGTAGATATTCTTTTGTCAGTATGATAATTTGTTTACACTCATTGTTATAAAGTGTATAAATTATGCATTATGCCAGAAGGAGACTACTCTCATCAAACATGAAAATCTGAATTTGAGATGCATACCACAGCATGTAGGCTAAACTTCACGGCAAAAACACAGTTTAGTTAGAAAATAAGACTAATAAATAGTTTAATTAATTAATAATAGTGCAGTTTCTATTCTTTAAATTTAGTACTGGCGTAACCTACATTGGAACAATTAAAACATTATTCAAGAGACAGAAGATTCACCTCTGTATTGCTATTTAAATCATTAATACCATGTTGGAAGGTATTGAAATAGATAGTACTAAGATTATCATTTATTTCAGATTTGCCCATGTTTGGAGAGAGAGAGATCAGATTTGAGAGTGCAGCTTACAATTTTGTTGTACTTAGGTGAACTAGACATCAAACTTCCATTGATAATCAAAATCTAATTCCCGTAATTTGATTATGCAAGAAAACTCGCCTTATTTATGTATGTATTTTAAAAGCGATATGTTGCTGAACAGTTGAGAACAATAGCAAAGTTATCGTTGATGGTTCTTTGGCCAGGAAATCATCTACTTCAAAGATTTCATTTGAGATATTCTGTGCAGTGAAATAAGGAAACAAATGCTCCCAGAGATGGATAAATCACACTTTCTATTTTAATTTAAAATAACTTTTACTCTTTATCTTGTCTCATTTAATGAAATTTTTATCTTAGTGCTCTCTTCTATTTTGAGTAAATTGAGCAGATGAATTGTGAAGCTGTAAATGAGGTGTTCATGATGAGAACATTGGAAAAGCCTTTGAGCAAAAAGCCGTGTTTGAAAACTCTGATTGTTCTAAAGATCAGCATGTTGAAAATGCAGCG
Organism: Pavo muticus; assembly: GCA_016647715.1. Taxonomy (NCBI): domain Eukaryota; kingdom Metazoa; phylum Chordata; class Aves; order Galliformes; family Phasianidae; genus Pavo; species Pavo muticus. Next base: position 999,053 of record JACDJE010000238.1, on the reverse strand, counting down.
CCTGCTTTCAGAACAGCACCTCTAACATTGATTGTTCTTCTCTGCCTCTGTGGCCCAGCATGAAGTTTAGCACAACAAGAATCATCCGCACAGGCAGGATGCGTCAGAGACAGGAATAGAAAAAAAAAGTCACCCTACTGTGAGATACTAATCAACCTTCTTGGAATAAGGGAATTTAATGATACAATGCAACTAAACAGCTGCAAAAGGTTTTTTCAATCATAATTTACTAAACTCTATGAATTTTCTGTTGGTAAAATGTATTACTTAGTATAGGGATGTTTTGTTGATTGCTACTTGGTTTCGATATAGAAAATACAATATGAATGTATAGAATGCATTTATATTTATTATAAACTGCTTTTTCTGCTGCATTAAGACATTGAAAACTACTTAAAAGTGTATTGTTATTTATAAGAATCACCTATATTTTACAGCAGCATGAAAGCCTGCTGTAAAGAGATGGCATGAAAGCTGTCTGTGAAGAGATGCTGCTGCTAAAGCAGCTAGGATTACTGTGCTCTTATGTATGTGAACTAATAACCTTTGAATGTGCATTTTAATTATCATAGTAATAAGAATATTCCAAAATTGAAAATAATATACAAAACTTTACTCAGATCTCAATCAGTTCAGTATTTCTACAGTGGATGGTCAGGGCAGGATTTTTCTCCACAATACTATGATAAAGTTTCTGCTCTGTGTTTTGCATTTGTTCAGTTAAACGCCTCATGAAATTCAAGGCAGTTTGGCAATATGCTTGCTGGAAAGGGATGGGGGGAAAGAAAAACAAACACAAAAACACATTACAGCAAGTATTCTTTCCCACTTTGTTGATCATGCTGGATTTTGTGCTTAAATAACTGTATTAAAGAAAATAAACTACAGCTTAATAGAACATGCCAGGTTGCACACTAAATGTACTTGTAGATTGAATTGTAATGACTCAAAATTCCAGCTGATTAGGCAGTTGTCTCCTGGATGTGCATTTGTGTATGTCAGCAGCTGCGCGCAGACCTCTGTGAGAATGCTGTTGGTTGCAAGTCAGAGGTCTTTCAGTAGTGCGAAGTTGGATCCAGCTTTACTTGAATCAGGGTAAAACGCAGAGAGACTGTATCAGCATTAGTAAGTAATGTGAGTAATGCAATTAGAAATGGCTCAGTAGATTTAAGTGTTTGGTTGTGCAGTCTGTCTTTATGCTGTTGTGCTGCTCAGTGATTTTTGACTTCCAAGTAAAGTTAGCCTGAGTTCTTGGCCTTAACAACCAAACCACACGTAGGCTGAAGCTGTTCCAGTGACCAGACGTTTTGAGCTTATGGACCTTTTATGGGTTTGATGGCATTTGATCTGTGCCTGGAGAGATCTTCCTGGTGGACTGCAGAAGGAAGCGAGATCATACAAGACAAAATTGATGTATGCCTCTAGCCATCATTCTGCATCCAGGAATAATTATGCGTTTTGTTTCAAAGCTGCTCTTCCACTCCAAAGCAAAATGCCAGTTTATCTGCAGCCAGGGTTGCACCCTTGTGCGCACTGAGATAGAAGGGCCAGTACTCTGCAGGAACATTGGTTACAGCTGTGCAGGTCAGGAAGCACTTCCACCTCTAGGTGAAATGTGTGTGTATTTGCAGATCTCTGTGTATTCATATACAGTTTTCTCAAAGGAAAATATTTTCCAATGACCTCTTTCAGTGCAAAACTAGTAAAAGTAAAGAGAAGGGAAGCAAGCACATCCAAGCTTGTGAGTGGCTTCCCTTTGAGGCTCAATCAAAGAGAATGTACTGTGTATTCTGAAAAAGAGCCAGCTATGAGTATTTTCTTAGTTTGTCACAGTTTGGTTGTTTTGAAGAAGGTAAATAAGAAAATTTACTGGTGACATTGCATCCAATTATTACATATAAAAGAAACATAAGGACATGGTTTTTAGTGCCAAAATATAATTCTGTGATAGTAACAATATAATGTACAATGTAGCTAACAACTACCTGCTCAAAAATACCTGAGTTCTTTTTCCCCAACTAGTTTTAAGCACAGTGTTGTACAGATAGCATAAAATCTGTATGCATATACATGAGAAAATCTGACACACAATATGAGAAGGTAGTAGTTATCTGTCTGTATTGGCACAGCTGCATTAATAGGTTTTGACTGTTTAGTTGCACAGTGAAAATGGATATGTGGCCACAGAGACCAAAAGTCTTGCATAGTTTTCTCCACTAGCTTTAATCATCAGTTTGACAATCTATTTAATATGATTAAACATACAGAGCCAGATCTTTAAAGTTAAAAGCACCTTGCCTGCTTTTGTTTAAGTTCTATACACAGCAGTGGCTTGAGCCGATTAAGAGGGCAAAAGTATAAACTGAGACAAAATATAAAAGCTCACCAAGCTTTTTGTAGAAGAATGTTAGTGATGCAACTGCAAACATTAGCAGGTAATGATGTGGATGACAGCATAGAAGTAAATAATATGTTAACAGCTCTCATAGAAAGATCTGAAATCATTTTTTCAAGTATTAACAAAGTAAGTCTTTCAATTGACTGTTACCTTTTTCCTGAGAGTAAAAAGATATCTTAACAACAAGCAAACAAAACACAAACACCTCAGCATGATTATATTTTTGCAAAAGCGAGTTTTAGTTTTGTGAAAGTAGCACGGAGCTCCTGCTGTTGCTCCTCACTATGCAGAATTTGAATAAGTACTTAATGTAGGTTTCTGTTGCACATGGAATCTCTGTGAACAGAAAGTATTATTTGAACTGCATACAAATTTCCATTCTTCTGTCATCCCTTATGTGCTGCTGGTTGAGTCCAAGTTTGAAAAGCTGCGAAGTAAGGACAAAAACTCATCTGAAAAAAAACTGCATTCGAAACTCATTTTACAACAGCATTTATCTTTCTTAATATCCTTTGTCTTAGAATGCTGATAGCAGCATAAAATTCGTAAGATAAAGGAATTATCCTGTATATGAGACTGTGTCATTTTTGTCTTGGTACCACATTCACAGCTGTTACCACCTGTCACTGTAGCAGTATTCATCAACTACTCTTTTGTATTTAAATGAACAAGTCCAATCTGTATGCAGTGGAACTCTTGTAAATCTGTGCAGCTTTGGTCTTCTCATTAATTGCATCTCCTAATGGTTGTAGCTCAGTCCCAGGTCCTGTTCCTAGCTGTATGTCCTGTCACTTACACTAATGAATATGATTTTTACAGTGCAAAGTGTGCTCCACCTACCTCATTTACTGTTAGTGCTTTCTATTAAGTTGTCCTTAAGTGTTTACAGCAGGACTGAGATGTGCATAAGTCAGTCACATAACTGCTAGTGTTCTTGATCCAGTGTAACTGTTTGATTTGTGCTACTTTTAAAAATGTTAACAATGTGTTGATGGTTTACAGGCTGGTTCAGCCCGGTTCCGTGACTAGCGGGGCGGAGGGATTTTGCAAAATCCGCGCCTCTGGAAAAGGGAAACAGGGGACCCCAAAATAATTAAAAACAGTGGTAACGATCCGAGGAGAAACAAACTAATTTACTAAATATAGTATCAGAATGCAAGATAACACACTATAATACAATATAATTAGAATTGAAGCTAATAAATCAAATATAAGGAGAGAGAGAGAGAGATTGTCCGAAAGCTGGGTAGGCCTCACCATAATGCCTGAGGTGAGATGCGCAGTCCAGTCGAGCAGCAGGGAGAGAGACTGACGAAGAAGAGCCAGTCAGATGACCTACCAAGGCCTTATATCTGTTCCCCCTGAGCAGAATGATAACAGCACAGCGAACAGTCTTCTGGGGAATGTAGTTCTTCTCTTCGGGCACGGTACCCAGAACACTTTAACTCCCAGTGCACTACATGATGTTATGATGTGGAATACTGATAACCAAAAATCATAAAACCATGACACAATGACATTAAACTCATTTGGATAATGACCCTTCTGGTGCCAGCAGAAATCTGTCACTTTTGTATTTTAAGTTTAGAGAGATTCAAAAAGTACAATTAAGGTAGAAAACAGAATGCATCACCAAAAGAGAGATTTTTTCTTGATATTTCTGCATATTTAATATTTTGGTTTATACTTCATACTCATCTGGCTTATAAGAATATAAGCTGAATAGGTTATGAGAAATCATAGTCCTGTGTTTATGAATAGATGCTACTATTTGTCTTGGTCATTTTTATGAGTCATGCTTGGATAGGGAGATAGGTTTTAATTTATTTCAATATGGGTGATTTTGACCCAAGACATCATCTGGTGCATTTATGTTCATGAGTGCTACAAACATTTTTTCTCTGAATGTTCTGTCCCTCGATGCTGTCTTTCTCAACTGCGCACTGCTCGTGGTTCATTCATACAACATTGTTTGTTGCCTTAGAGTGAATATACCTGAACTGTTATACTGATTAAAAAATAATTAATTTTTAATATTCTATTTCCACTACTTAAACAAAAGTTTGCAATGCCCAAGTTTATATGAAAAGTCAGAGAATTGCTCTTACTGATGCTGCATCTTGTCTAGTCCTTTTTAGGAGCTTATTTCTTTTCTTTCTGCATTCTTTAACTGCATGTCTTCAGCCATCTATTTCTGACTGCCCAATTCACTCCCCCTCATATTTTAGCAATACATTCACAAACATGAAGGCAGTATTTCCTTCTTTTAGATTTATGTTTTTAAGCCCCAAACAATCAATTGGATATAACTTCACCATGATACTTTTTATTCAAGAATAAAAGAGAAAACAATAAAGATTCCTTTTTTTTCCTATCATTGATCTTGGTGATTATGAGCAGAAATTCTGTGCACTAGTATTCCACACAGCAGCTTGCAATGTACAAAAGTAGCTTTCAATATTAGCAGGTGGCAGTACTGATCAAAAGTAATTTGCAGTTGCAGTACTTATCTAGCACAATATGTGAAATGGATCTGGCATAATATTATGACACAGTTGTACTGCAATTACCTTCGTGAGATTAAGGTGTGCAGAATAAGGCATAAAAGCACACTTTGGTTTCATTTACTTTGCCTTGTTAATTTGAAATACGCTAGATCAGGACAGAGCTTCTTAGAATTCTTTAACTTTGTTAAAAATATTCTAGCTTCCAAGCAAAAAAAACTTTACTTTGTTCTACTTCGTTCAGGGATATTTCTATTTGAAATACGATTTTCAGGGTCTGTACTGGTGTCTCCTGTTCACAGACCTATGCATGGAAATCACAGCAGCAGATAAGATGTAGCTGAAAAGCTAACTGTTCTTTGTCTGTCTCTTTTGGCAGATTAGTTGTTCTTTGCTGAAAGACACCTTAAGAAAAAATACGCTTAGCATTCTTGGAGGGTCAGTACCTGTCCTCACCAGCAAATGGTACATTCTGAGGTCAGAGTTCATTCAGAAGAAAAATGTTAGCACATTATTTGGGGAGAATGGGAAGGGTAGAGATAATCCTCCTTATACAGGTGGATCCTGAATTTCACGAAGGCATTCACCCCTGTGCCTGCACTGCCAGTAATTGTTGCTGACTTATTGACTATACATATGGTTACATATATACATCTGGAGTTTAATTAAACTGACTGTTTTGTGGGGCTTGGTGAGCTAGTTGTCTGGAACAGGAACTTACAAGAAAAAGGGCTTTTATTTGTTTATTTATTTTATGTCATATTTTAATGCTATTGACCAATGAGCAGTGACTATCTATAGTGAGGAGTATATTTCCCAGCACTTATGGAATAAATCTAGAAGAGTGAGCACTTTTGACCCTTCATAACATAAAAATGGCATCACCAAATGTAATAAAGTCGTACGGTCAGCCTTGGTTCACTCTTTAACTAAATGGATTGTGATCTGCTAACAGATGAATATACCATGGTGGTGGAAGGAAATGAAAGGAAGAAGCAAATGATTATCTGTACTTAAAAACAATCTCTTCTGTTGATTTCAGAAGATTGGTAGTTTCTATATATTATAAATTGGTTTGCTGCTTAAAAAGGAATTTAAAGAGAGTGAAGAGATGTCACTCCTTTAGACTCCTGGAGGCGCAGCTAGAACAATTATAGCTGTATGATGAAGGCTGCTATTAGTTCTAAAGGACAGTGTAAACAGCAGATAAAAGATGGCAGACAGATGAAAGTGGCATAATATGTTATGGATCTAAGTTCTTAAGATATTTTAGTGCAACAACACTAAATCATCTTTGTTATTTATTCTGCAATTCGGTAGCATTTCAGAAAGGAAAAATGTATTAACTTCTGTTATCATGTGTACAAATGAGTTGCCAGTAAAGCACAAGTATGTTGTGTTCCTCCATGAAGGATGTCACATATTAAAAGTGTGTTTAGCCACTGATCCTTTCCTTTCTTTGTAAGCTTCCTGCACATTTTACTCTGCCTCCTGTTAGTATATTTTAGTCAATGTCTTTTTGACATCTTGTTGGAAATTTCCATTCTTTCCACTGTACTTTATAGTAATCACTACTCTTTCCACCACTGTGGAGTTTCAAGTGTTCAGGAGCAACAAAGAATGCATTTGTTGAATGTGTGTCAAAAACCACTTAGGTGAGAAAATAGGAGAAAATCATTGACAAAAGCTTTAAAAACATATCCATTTTTGTAGGTGCAAACAAATAAATAGCATCAATCATAATTCATATCCCTTATGGGATATTTCTCAGTTCATCATACACTCCTACTTCATGAAAATCTCTTCTGGAAAAAAAAAATTGCTAAGTTCTTCACTAGACGTATTTCTCTGACATTTATGTGTATGAATTTCCTCAAGTATACATAATGATATACATAGAAGAACTGCCTGGTTCTAAAGTTAGCATTTCCATCTGATAAAATTCATATAGTTGCACAGAAATGCTATTTGCTTTGTACACGGTGAGAAAAGGATAAATAACAGGAAAGAATTCCAAATTTGAACCAAGAAATTCCTAAGACAAAGTTTCCCTTTTTAGGGAAAAAAGAAGTTTTTCATAGTGTAATAGTTCTCTTGCTATTGTTTTTACATCTTTGCTATTGCTTTTTTATCTCAGGCCATGATTCTGGATGAAAAATTATTCTCAATACTTATTTTACTTCTGAACAGTTTATATTTCAAGGCACAAAATAAAAATAATGATAATCTCTCACAGAAAATTGGTGTGAGCCACTTTTGAACTAAAAAGGCTGCACTGTAGCAAGTCAGAAGGGTCACTGGTTACCAATTGCTTCAAAGAGCAGCATGCAGCTATGCCCAAGATCACACATGAAGCTTCAGTCTCTTTATTCTTTGCAAAATAGCTCTTGATGTACTCTACAATGCAGCAACTACCCCCAAAACATTAGACATTTGTCATATATAGTCAGTGCTGATACCTGCTTTTCCTTCTTCAGAAAAGCTGTATTGCACAGAGCGTTGAACCAGTCATTCACACTGTGGACAGGACTGCGTCTGAGGTCTGGCAGCTGTATCTGATACTCTGAAGGTGTCCAGGACCCTTTTTCCTTGTTCAGCAAGGAGGTTGAAACTGTCCCTCCAGTAAAATTTGGTTTCAGAACTTATCAGCACGCTTACTGTTTCTCAGCGCAGGACATAACTCTGTAAAATGCTAATTTGACCACCAGACAGCTTGAAAATGCAAAAGTAAGCTGAACATTGCTCCTGCATGCCTGGAATATCATAGAGTTACAGAATATCCTGAGTTGGAAGGGACCCACAAGGTTCATTGAGTCCAGCTCCTGGCTCCATGCAGGACCACCCTATGACTATGAGAGCATTGTCCAAATGCTGCTTGAACTCTGGCAGCATGATGCCATGAGCGCTGCTCAGGAGAGCCTGTTCCACACCCACCACCCTCTGGTGAAGAACCTTTTCCTAGCACCCAATCTGACCCTCCCCTGTCACAGCTCCATGCCGTTCCCTCAGGTCCTGTCAATGTCACAGAGCAGAGCTCAGTGCTGCCTGTCTGCTCCCTGTGAGGAGCTGCAGCCGCCATGAGGCCACCCCTCAGCCTTCTCTGCTCTGGGCTAAACAAACCCAAGGGGCTTCATCTGTTCCTCATCCGTCTTTTCCTCGAGACCCTTCACCATCCGTATAGCCTTTCTTTGGATGCTCTCCACTGGAGACTGATAGCTCCAAAGAGGCAGAGATGGGTGGAATTATTCCTTAAGTTTTGTGTCTTTTTTTTTTTT
>JACDJE010000238.1:925831-990049 GCA_016647715.1 Pavo muticus | reverse complement strand
ACACATCCTTTTTTTTTTTTTTTTTTTTTTTTTTTTTTAATCAAATTATTTTTCTTCTGTTTTAACAATCTTCTGCCTTGGGAGAGCCTAGTTATTCTTCCATGTATCACAGAGTGAGAGACTGTGTATATTATTGTCATTACTAGCTAAGAATAAGTTTAACAATAAACATTACCAAAACAAACTTCAGTTGCAGTGAGGGAATGGGCTGAATTCCTGACACACTCTTAGGCAACCTCTATTGGAATAAAGTTCCTTGAAACTAAGTGCATACTTAGGCATCTAGTGATAAGGGGTATGGGTACTGAGTCTTATTTACTTTTGAGTAATAAGACAAAATGTAATCAACTATTTAATATTATTTTGGTGTGAGAAGGACATTAATGAAATACTAAGACTATGACTGGCAGTCCAACTTGATAAACCTGCTTATGTCTAATTGGGCTCCACCTAAACCTTTTAGTAACTAGTTTTTCCATATAGCTGTTTTGCTTAATTGGAGCGGGTCCAGCAAAGAGCAGAATGGTGGGGAAGGTAGGGAAGTGCTTCTGAGGAGATTAGAGAAATTAAAACTCATAGCCTGCTCCACTCATGAAAATGGGATGAAAATTATTCCTAATACTCTTGGACTTAGAAATGGTTGAAAATGGCTTAAAAATTGAGCAATCTCTGAACCATGTTTTAAAACTGTTTGTTTAAGAGGGAGGAACCCACGGAGGTGTCTTTTCTTTTGAATTTTGATGTAGCCATTTGCATGTCAAGCATGTGAAAACAAACTCATGACCTATAAATCTACTGTACGTAATGGAGTATCTGCTTATCCAAGCTGTAAGCATGGAATATAGAAGCTGTGATAAACCCTGCAAAGTTGGCATAGAATATTGTGGTGTCTAAGGTTTTGTTGGAGGTACAAAATAATGTGCTTCTGTATTTTCTTGCTTCCCTTATTTCAGCGTTCGGAAGAACCTCATGATGGTGCAGTCTGTTGTAAATTGTAATGCTTCCTCAGGGAACAGCTGAAACCTTCCTTTTACTTAAGTGATAACAAGGCATTGTAAACTTATTGCTTTCTTCAAGGGTTTGTTTTATACTGTTGCTACTTTCCAGAGTGCTAAAACAGTGCATCTGCTGGAGCAGATCATTTTTCATTGTGCTGCATGGACCCTCAAATATCACTGTAAGAACAAATTGTTAGCCAGGAAAAAACTGCATTAGGAACTCCAAAACATCATCATGTTATACTCTTTCTTCCAGTCCCTCCCTAGTAATGATTTGCTACTTCTTTCTTTTGAGAACTGATGAGAGTCTAGCACACAAAACCTTTACATTTTCTGAAGTAAATTTTCTGAATCATTAGTACTCTGCCAAGCTCATACTTTTGGTGGGGGATTTTAAAAGCCTACAAGATTCCTAACTGAGAGAAAAATCTGAAAAACAAGGGAACAAATAAAAGTAATGCCCTTGCTCCTTTCAGTGTGTTATATATCCTGTATATCTCCCTTTCTCATCACTACTAAAATTTCTCTGCAGTAAACCCATTCACTTTTTCATTTGAGACCCACACACTGAAAATGGCCTTCAGTGTCTAGGAGCAAGAAGAGAACTGGCCCTAAAAAGTTTATTTTCAGGTTTATTTTCACAGAATGGTTAAAGCTGGAAGGGACCTCTGAGTGTCACTCCTGATCTTGTGTTCCTGCTTATGCCTGTTGCCTCTTGTCCTGGCACTGGGCACCAGAAAAAACAGTCTGGCTCCATCTTTGCACTTTGATGAGGTGCCCTCTGAGCCTTTTCTTCTCTAGTCTGAACAGTTTCAGCTCTCTCAGCCCATCCTCATAGGAGAAGTGTTCCATCCCTTGCAGCATTTTTGTGGCCCTCCTCTGGACACACTCCAGCAGGTTCATGTCTCTCCTGTATTGAGGGCTCCACATAGGGATGCAGTGCTCCAGGGGAGGTCTCACCAGCGCAGAGTAGATGAGCAAGATCACCTCCCTCAACCTACTGGCTGCCCTTCTTTTGATGCAGCCCAGGTTGACTGACTTTCTGGGCTGTGAGGGCACATTGGTGGCTCATGTCCAGCTTGCCATCCACCAGTACCCAGAAATCCCTTATGGCAGGATCGTGATCAATCCTTTCACCATCTTGTACTGACAGTAGGGATTGCTATGACCCACTTGCATTTGGATTTGTTGAACCTCATGGATCTGTTCCATGATCTTCCCCAGCACTGTGGTGAGGCTGACAGGTTGGTAGTTCCCTGGCTCATCCTTAATACCTTTCTGAAAAATAGACATAACATGCCTTTTTCTCAGTCACCAGGAGCTTCACCTGACAGCCATGACTTTTGAAATATCATTGATTGTGGCTTGGGAGCTATGTCAGCCAGTTACCTCAGGACTCTGGGATGCATCTCATTGAGAACTGGAGCTATGGATGTTCAAGTTCTTCAGGTGGTCACGAATCTGATCTTTGCTAACAGTAGGAGGGGCAACTGGGGAATTCCCCCAGTTCTCACCTTTCAACTTATCCATTGAGGGGTGTGTGAGGAGCAGTTGCCAGTGAAGGCTCAGGCAAAAAATGTTTTGAGCACCTCAGCCTTCTCCTTGTCTGTTGTTATCAGCCTGTTTTTATTGCTCACTAGGGGTTGGTACACCTTCTTGGACTTTTATAATTGGTGTACCTGTAGAAGCCTTTCTTACTCTTATCAGAACCTCTTGCCAAGTACAGTTCAAGTTGGGCTTTGGCCTTCCTGACCCAGTCCCTACACACCCTAGAAGCATTCCTGAACTCCTTTCAGGGTACCTGTCCCTGCTTCCACTGCCTCACATATGTCTAACTGGCTTCTAATAGTTACATTATACTGTAGTTCCACAATGTAAACATACATTTATATTTACAAACTTGGTAGTGACAATTCCTACTACTGCAATATCAATGGTGGTTTAATATAAAAAGTAGAACAGATCTATGGGCTGAGGATGTAGTCATATAATTTAGAGATAATTTAGTTTGTCAAGTAAGCCAGTGGGCCTTGCAGTTAAACAAAGCAGAATTGGATTACTTACTATTATTAAATGTAATTTAACCTTGTTTAGGAAAGAAATAGGCTAAAGCTTTATAAATTAAAATGCTACTGTTACTCCCATGGCCAATCTGTTTAATTTACAATTCACTTGTGTGGTAGCTACTTGAAGAACAATTGTATAACAAGCTATATCAATTAATTTTATAGGAAAATGAAACCACCTGTAGCTGTTATGTCACAGAAGAGAGTTTGGTAATGTTTTTCTTTTGGGATTCTTTTCAATTCTTGCTTTCAGATCAGTAATAGCTGCAGTCCTTTGATTTAGATCAAAGCAAGAACACAAGCTTCTAGGAGCAAGTAAGAGTCAGAAGGTGAAAACAAAAAAAAAAGATAATAATAATAACAATAATAAAATCCCATTCCGTAGCCTAGAATAAGACTACTAAAATGAAGAAATCAACTCTAGATGTTTATAGCCACAACATTATTTCAGTGTAATTTACTTCAAAGTATGAGACCAAATAATCAGCATCTTGGATATCATATTTTCTCCCTTGATGATAAACCAAAGATATCTTTTCTATACAGGTGTTGATTTTTTTTATTTTTTTTTTAAACTTTCTCAGATTATATCTACTTACAGTCATTAAAGATCTAGGGCACTTAGTGTGAATATTAAAGATAATATATGAAATCTGACATTTCATTTTAGGTAATTACATTCTGCATAGGTCTTCTGTCTAGAGAAAGTTTTTCTGCAATTTTGGTAGGATAAGTAATCTGCTACTGCAATATTGTGCTCTTCAGTAGCTGCAGCACTGGAGAGGTAAACAAAGTAATTTTGTATATTAGCCTCATTTTTCTAAGCATTTTATGAAATTACACAGTATTGTGTGTTTATTTGTAGCAGCCTATGCAGAAGCTGTTACATTCAGAAGTATGAATTCTTTTACCCTGAGTATAATTCTTGAAAGGATCTGTGTAAATTAATCACTTCTCCTAATTACCAGAATATTTTCTGCTGGCCACAGCTTTCTTCTTTACATCAGAGATATAAGTTTTCTGTGTTGAAGACTGAAGATTATTGCCTATGAACAAATCTCTTACTAGCAAGCTAATAGGAGGATTAAATTCATTATCAGCCAGATAACTTGCCTGATAAATTCACATCTGATCTCAACAAGAAATTGAAGATTATGAATTCAGCTGACCTGTACATAGGTGTCCTTCCTGTGTTTATTTGACAGTTTCTTTATCTTCTGACTGACTGACATTTCCTTCTGGAAAAAGAGAGTAGAGAAAGAAGGACAAGTAATTAATACTTCTTCTTTTTTTTCTTTTTTTTTCCCTTCTTTTTACTCATCAACTGTTCTCCTTTTCAGCCAGTTTTAGGAAAAAATACCGAATAGTTTCTAATGAACTATTATCGCTAGCCAATTAAAGCTTCTTCCTCCCCCCACCCCGTAAATTGCTTCTAATACTGGGCAGATGCATTCATTTGAGGAAAACATTATGATTCAAGTCAATTAACAAGTAATGATATATCCTCACCATTAAAACTATTTTCAGTTTTGGCCAGCTCCAATCTAAATCAGACAATAGCAGATATAGAATGTCCACATAGGAGAGAAAGGGAAATCAAAGTATAAAGAGAGCCCTTCTTCTTGAGACACTGTTTACAAGCAGATGTTGAAAACAAAGTATAGTGGAAAGACATAAATTACTACAACGTATTTCAGATATGTATTCTTATTTTTTCTACTATCATGTATGTAAGTTAGAAATTGAACAGAAAAATTTACAAATGATAATCAAAACTCCTTGTAAAATTAAAGTTGTAAAATAAATTTTCCTATTTTTACTGTGTTAATTACACTGTCAGCTTGTAGTTGAAAGATAAGAATTTACTGGAATTAAACTAGATCAGCAATGTATTTAAGAATTATATAATAATACATGATAATTTTGAAAGAACTGTTTAATCATATACAATTATAGGGAAAGTTTATACCCTAATACACAAATGAAAGAATTACTAGCTACCTATTTTTAGTATTTCAAAAGTTTATTCCTCATGTGTTCTATTCATAGTGTCCTACATGTTTGCTACTTTTAGTGATGTGTTAAATTGGGTAGATTGTTTTTTTTGTTTGTTTGTTTTTTGTTTTTTTAATGGCAGATATTACCTGCTTTGAAATTATTAAAATTTAGTTTCCCACATGTAAACTTTATAAATAACATTTCCAAACATTCAGAAATACACAACAATCATATCTTTGTCTCTAATACAGTCATATTTCAAGGCATCTTTTTTACGTTTGCTTCCTCCTATATAGAAAGTATTCTATTTAAAGTAGTGCGGTCAACAATTAATCAGGATTGTTTGTAGAAATATTATGCAAGAACTCCAAAACTGGGTTGTTTTAGTAGATCCTGCTAATTTTGGCACATCTTCAGATATGCCAACATTCCACTTCAGAACCCCCTGAGGATTTTTACTTCTGGAAAGAAGACACCCTCTATAGTGCTTCAATGCACATTCCTCTGCTTACTTAGGGAAAAAAAAACATGTACTTAACCTTGCACAGCTAATCACCAATGGATAGAAAGTGGAGGTGGCAGATCCATAGTCAGGTTCTCTACCCCAGCCTTTGAGGAGCACCATTCTTGGTCATGCATCCACACCTGCCACTGCCTCACATTGCAAGGTGGACTCCTCTGTTGCTGTGAAGCAGCAGATCAACCTAGTGGCCTATTTTTCTGTGGGGATCCATTAATAATTTGGAGTGTTCTATATTGTGGTTTAGGTATCGATGTGCTTATGCTGTCTGATAATTGTTCAGTAAACCCTCAGGGTGGTAGTGTCTGAGTTTCAGGCAAACATTAAAGGTTCTGCTTCAAATCTTCATGGAGAAGAATTTATAGCCAGCGGAATTTGCACTGTTTAGATGTGATATCTTTCTAACAATTCTGCAGTGTTGATTTGGGTGGGTTTTTTTGTTACAACTTATTGAAGAATCACTAGGAAGTTTATGCAAACTTATCTATAGCTAAGTCAGCACCAGAATGCATCACAATGTCCAAAATGGAAGAGGGAGTTAAGGAATGACAATGAGCCAGAACAATGCTTGAACATCATAAGCTGTCTGCTGATGTTGAATTGCTTCATGTAAAGGATGGTGTTTTCCTTCATATCCTGGAGAGGGCATTGATGAAAAAATTCCTTTCCTTTGAACAGCTTTTAAAGTTTTCTCATAGTGTCAATACAGGCAACCCATATGGACTTATCATAGAAATATTTTTTTAGAAATATTGCTTAAAATATGAAGCGAGAGGTAGAAGTTAAACTTGGCTATGAATTTAGGAAGTGATCAGAATACAAAGAGGTATTTAATTTAACTAAATTTTATGATCTCTTTGTTCAAGACTGATTTCATTTTCAAATGCTTTGAGGCATGGCATTTTTTTGATTGAATGACTCTAGAAGAATTCACCTCTGTAAATTACTCTGTTGTTTGGATGTGTTGCATGGAGTATTGAAAGACACATTTTGTACATTGCTTCCTTTTCCTTTCCACATTGTTGATTGTCTTTACTGCTTTACTTTTCAGAGCTAAGTATTGGAGAATCACAAAGTCTCTGTGTGTTTCCTCTAACTCTCATGAGAAATTATAGGAAAATTCTACTTTTTTTTTTTTTTTTAAAGGATGTAATTTTGAAAGTAATTAATCAATTACATTAGTAAACAATTAAAAATTTTTCTCTGTCTCATTTGCAGAACAGACAGAATTGACCCCCAAAACTCTGAAAAATTGTAATCTCTGGCCCTTTTATTTTTTGGAAGACATCTAGTTCTCTTTTATTGTGGGAGGACAGAAAACAAAAGACTTGTTATGGCCAACACTTCCTGCTGGGTGGCTTTCTGCACATGGGCTGGTGCTTTCAGTGATTAGAAGAGCCTCTGCTCCCACTTCTTCTCCCAAAAGTGGACTACTGCTAGTATGCAGACCAACAAATTTCTCAATTTTAATCATTTTCCTGATGCAATTTCTTAATCACTAAGGCGTCTC
Organism: Pavo muticus; assembly: GCA_016647715.1. Lineage (NCBI taxonomy): Eukaryota > Metazoa > Chordata > Aves > Galliformes > Phasianidae > Pavo > Pavo muticus. The sequence goes on along the minus strand of JACDJE010000238.1, from coordinate 982,957 downwards.
TCACTACTATATTGTGGTTGCTTTCATTATGTTAGGATTGTTGGTTATTTAAAGTCCGTAAAACAACATGTTTCAAAGTTCCCAACTGGGGTTTTGAGCCCTGAAATACTCTGACTGGTTGGCCATGCTACAACATTTGAGAAAAAGAAGAAATTTTGAGGCAAAGATAAAAGTAAATGGTAATAAAAAGAAGTTGAAAACATAGATGAGAGTAAGATAAACAGATTAGAGCCTTAAAATGGGAAGATTGTTGAGAGTAACTAGAAATTTAAAAGAAGAAAAAAAATGGTACTTTTTTTGAAAAGGAACAGAACTTTACATGAAAATATATTAAATACTGATAATACAAGGAAAATGCAGATGGGGTCACTGAATTTGGCTTGGTATCTTTTAATTGTGTGCTTTCCTACTGAAAATCATTAGCTTTAGTGATGAATAGGAAAAGGAATTGATTTTCAGTTTCAGAGCATATGTAAATAATATAGAACTCATGACATTTTAGCATTAAGTATCTAGAACAGTGAAATCAGAGGATATTGTTGGCTATGTATTGCATAGATATAACCTAAAGAGAACTGAAGTACAAATGTGATTTCCCAATAAGTAAAAGTATTCAGCTTCTAGAGCCCTGTCTATAGATAAAAATATGTGATTTGTTATTGTAATTCAATAGAGATAGCCTTCAAGGAAAAACAAAAAAAGTTGGTTGTCAATTGGAAATTGTATTTTTCTTTCTTTTTGTGGTAGAACATAAAAAGATCATTAATGTTACAATTTATTATCCAGAATTAAAATGTAATAGTTTTCTGACCAAAAGTAAAAGTTTCTAAGCTTCTCAAGAAGTTATTAAGAATTGTTTTGAATGGAAAATGTTAAGTCATCTAAGATTAGCAGTCACTATCACACCTTGTTTAAGAGATTGCTTTTGATGCTAGAACGTATGTGTTCCTTTAGTAAAATTATATTTTTCTGAGAGTTCCCTTCACTTCATGCTAGTGCCTTCTAAATCGTGCCCACTGGTTTACTTAAATGGTTAGGACAGGCACCAGATTAGCATTTAGGGCTAATCTTACACTGTTTACACATGTGCTGCATAAATATGCTTCAGAGCCTATTATTTACACTGGGTACTCTCTTGGTAGTCATGTTAATAAACGCAGGGCAATTAATTTTATACAGAATGTACAATAAATCAGCTGGCATCATAAGCCTCTTTTCTCTTCCCCCTGATGCATTGCCTGGGCAAGATCTTCCCAGTAGCTGTTGAAAATGCCTAATTCCCATGTCTGCGAGTCTCTTTGTGGTTTGGCACTTCTAGGTTCTTGTTCTTAGACAGAAAAGTGCTGTTTTGTTTCTCAATCAATAAATAATACATTCTCCCTGGCTGCAGAATGGGGATTTGGGCAGTGCATGTCTCCTTGACACCACTATCTTTTGCTAGCTGGGGGCACTGATTTTGCTGACGTGCATTTCTTTAATTTTCAGTCTTATTTCCACTAAAGATTCTAATTAAATACTGATGATGCATAAGTGGGGACAGTGCTTCCCTGCACATTACATCTTTTGATGCAGAGGGCAGGGATTTTCTGACATGCAGCATTCAGCATGTGTGAGATGTCTGTCTCTAGTAAACTATCATCTGTCACATTTAGCCAAACTTGTGCTAAAATAAGCTGGGGAAGGACTGCAAAGCTCAGAGAGAATCGCAAAGCCTGGGTCTGGAAGCAGTGGAGCACAGAGAGCTGACAGCAGCGTGCTCCCTCGTGCAAGTTCTCAGGGAACGTTTCTTCTTGGCACCGGCACAGCAAAGTCTGCACTTCTGGCACAGATGTTCCTCCAGCAGCTCTGAAGTAAGGCTGCTTGCTGGATACCATGCCATGCCCGCGGGTTAGTGGTGCACCTCAGCCTCTCAAATTGACTCACCTCTGATGAAATCCAGTACTTAAAGAAACAAGAGATGTGGGGCTTTAGCTGATAATTCCGACTCAGCCAGGGTGGCTGGTGAACTGCCACAGCCCAGCGCAACGTTGCTTGGCACTGCTGCAACTTTCTTCAAAGCAAACTATTGGTAAAATCCTCTTGTTTCCCTCTGATCGCAAGCTGGTGTGACAACTGGAATGATTTGCCTGTTGGAAGAATGTTGACTCTAGAGTGGGAGTCGGAGGGACTGCAAACAGTGGGTATTGTTGTGATTATATTTGCATCTCTGAAGCTGCTTCATTTGCTGGGACTGATTGATTTTTCTGAAGGTAAAGTGGTCACTCGCAGTTTGTGCTGTTTCTAGGTGTGGTATCTGATTTGCTAAAATAGTCTTAGAGAGCATCAGGTATAAAAGCTGTGAAATGAAAATGCTTGGAAAGAGAAAATAGCAGTCAGACTAAAAATCTAATACTGTTCCTGCTGCTTTTACTTATTGTAAAACAGGAGTAGATGCTAGTTAGATGCTAGCATCAGGTTGGAATTTTACAAAGAATTAAAAAAGATGAAAGCAGAGAACGTAGCATTTATCTGTCAGTTGCTTTGAAAGCTGTTCACTGCTAGACAACTTGGTGCATTAAGTGAATCTTAGCTCAGTTCATGTTTATAACACTGTTTTTCTGATTTATGCATTTAGAGGTTTGATCTGACTCTGTATCTGTGTTTTAGATCAGTTTCATAGATAAATGCAAAACGCCATTATTACAGGATAAGTAATATAGGTACAGCTTTAGGAACAAATCTGCCTTATACCTTCCCAAAAAAATAGAGCGTATATGCCAATTATGTATGTATTATCTATATATAATTAAGATATGCTTTTAAATTCCTGTTTGTTTGCTTAGATTCCTGTCTGCTCCCTACAGTATGGATCATATCATTTCATCTACTCTTAAAGAGGACTTCACAATAATTTTAATAGGAATTTTATCTCTATACAAATTGTGTGGTTTTTAATACCCGTTTTATTGAAATAGGCTGTTTCAGCTTAAATGTTAATGAGATTTTGTGAAGTTTTGAACAAAATTTCTTAGTGTGTACTGCTGTAGTAAACAGAAACCATTCACTCACTAAAACATTTGCTTGGAAAATACTTGCTTTTTGCAGTGTGTATGTGTGAACCAAAACCAATCCTTTTTGCTGTGCAATTGCTTTCAAGTCAGAAACAGATAGCCAAGGAGAGCACTCCAGTTTTCTGAAACATTAACTTTTCATAATGGAATAGGATCTTTGATGGATGCAGATTCACATCATCACCTCATAAAATTGTTCGGTGTGCTGATAAAATGTGAAATCTTTAATACAGCACTTTTATAGTTACTGAACTACTGAAATAAATCATCCTTAAAAGCATATGTGGAGAGAATATATAACAGTTGCTATGTTTCTATATAATGCATTTCTTGTGGAATTAAGGTATTTTTTGAATTATAAACAATGAGTAATTTATCTCATAATGCATGCTTTTTTTCTTCATGTTCTTGGTGTGTAGCATTTTTAGCACCTAAAAGTTCCTCTTATCTGTTAACTTCTGCTTCCTTGTGTGTGGTAACATGGTACGGATAAATAATTTTCATGCACTTTTTTTTAGCAGATATCCCCTTCTTAACTTTTCTGAGAATTATATTGTCATTAAGTGTGGAAAATGCTTCATGTAATTTCAACTACATCACCTTTCCAAAAAAAAAAAAAACAAAAAAACAAACCAACAACAACAAACCATTAAACATTATAGTGATTTTAACATAAATGTAAGTTGAATTGAGTATCAACTGAAGTCAAACTTTCTCTGCTAATATGGCCATTATCTACATTTTTCCTTACATGATAATATAGTAATTTCATTCATACGTACCTAGTGACATAAAACAAACCTCTAAATGTAAAAAGATTAAACATTACAAAGTATTGTGGGTATATTAAGAACATCTTCAGTGTGAATAGCTCCAGTGTCTCAGAGGATTTCTAGTTCCCCTAAGGCTGATGTAGTCTATTTAACTCTTCAGTGCTGGGGTGCTGCCATTACTATTAAACAAGAATTCTGCCCCAGATGACGAAGGATTATCTATAAGATGGTCAGAACAAGTGGCTTCTTGTTCTCACACTGAAAGGCCAGGCTTGCTGTTGATGTGCAAAGAGGACCATGACTGAATGGTCAAGGTTGATCTTGAAACCAAAATGGGCATTGAGCCCTCCCCACCTACCCCATAGAGGCTGAAACAAATCTTCTGTAGGTAGGCTTTCTGATATCTTAATGTACTAGTCTTAATAACTCAGATATATTGACTTATTTCACAAATATCACTGATAGAGAGTCCAAATGTTTGCCAATAAAGGGCACAGAATACAGATACATGACAAATCTTTAGTTGCTAATATGTTAATGCTCCACAGATTTTACTGAGGTTGTGATGATGTTATAAGCAAGTTTCTACCAGCAGAGTAGGAAACTGCAGCAGCTTGTTTATTGTTTATTTTTATAGTTATTTACAGCGTGGTACAAACTGCTCTGTTTTTTCTATGTAAGCGCTTTCAGTTCTATATTTTAAATAAAGGTAAAATAGTACTACGCTCATGGAAAAAAACTCTTCTTCAACTCAACAATGGGAAATATTTTACCTACTATGATTCTTCCTCAGATCTCTCTCCTGCAAAAGTGTTTTCAGCTATCACTCAATGTGTTGGGGTGGACAGCCACCCTCCTTTGCTTTACACAGGGAAAGGGGTGATGGTGAACAAGAGCTTGACTGCCCACACTCCTCCATGAGAGTGTTAGATGAATCCAGGCAATCTGCACAGTTTTATTACAGTGTTGAGTGTTGGACAGGACAGGGAATCTGACTTGATCCTATATTCTTATCTAGGGACCATGTTCTGCTACTTCATCCCTCTTCTACTTTCCAATAAACAGAAAAGGTAGACCAGAATCAGGGGGAAGCTGATTTCACTGGTGCCAGCAGTCTCTTTCAGTTATAAGCACTGAGTTGAATTAATACCACTTTTACTATGAGAGTGAAAATCTCCTTTTCCTCTCCTTCCGTTATTTTGAAAGTGGTTTGATGCTGATCAGTATCTTCCCTCCATCTTCCTTGCCTGAAGCTTTTGCTGCTGGGCGAGTTTTTGCTTTGTTTTTCAGCTGTAAGGGGTGCACAGGAAGGAGTTCAGAAGTGGAACAGAGGATCAGTGCACCAGATACAGAGGGAATAAATCTACCAGAAGCTTGGAGGGGAGAGACTGGAAAAATGAAGAATTCACTTTATTTATATTTGCGTGCAGAGAATATTTGTCATGTGGTAGCAATTTGGGAAACTATATAAATACTATTAGCAATGTTATATGTGTCAGGGGGCTGTGTAAACAAAGCCTTTAATGGGACAAACTTTGTACTTCCTCCTTCACTACACATTGATTTTGTTTTTAAGTATAATGTACCATATAGAAATGTTTTGTGAACATAACCAACCAGTGCTGTAATCTATTTCACACCCTACTATTCCCACTCTTTTGTTTCCACTGGGTTCTATTTTCAGAGTTTGCTGTTATCTTTTAAGTGCTTATTCAGGTGTATGCTTGATGTATGAATGGCCCACAGCTTTATACATCTTTCAACTGAATGAAGGCTTGGTAGAACTACGTGAGGCTCAGTTTCTCTTATGGTGATGCAATAAGAAGAGCAATTCACTTACAGTTATCAGGGAACATGTTTGGCTATGAAGTCAGCTTTGAGAGTAAACTGAGTATTGTTGCTGTGGTTAGAATCTGGAAATAGGAGAGGGAGTTATATTCTTTAAGTAAGGGTAGTTGTCTGTCTTTTAGATGGAAAGGTACAGAAAGACCAATTTTTCTTTCCATGTTGGATAGACAGAAGTCCAGGAGACGTGTCAGTGCATTTGAGCTGATTTGTTCTGTCACACTAACATGCTGAAATGTGTCCTCTTTTCTAGCTATTCTGGACTCAAATACCTAAAAGCACAGGAAGGATAAGCTTAGGTCTGTCTGCAGCCATCTGTATTAACACGTTGTAAGTTACCCTTACAGTTCAGCAAAAACAGGAAGGTTTAAAATATTGCCTCAAGTTCAGCATTACTCTCCCCTTGTAGTAAATGAATGATACGGGGAAAGATATACTGCTCACAGTTGATTCTCCATTCCTTTGTGCTTTTCTATGAAAAAGGACTCCAAAAAGAAAGTGAGTTGCCATGTGAAATAACTTTGTTTAGATGTGACTGATAAAAATTATCCGAATTTGAATCTTCTATGAACTGGTGGCTGTGCAGGGCAGGCTGAAACTTACTGAACCTTGTAACAGTTATGTCTTACTCAGGGTAGTTGAAGATGTTCTATTTTCTCTTCAATTTGCCTCAAAAACTAAGTTTTCCTAGACTGGGGAATATGATTACATTTGGGAAGCATAATCTTAATCAAGGCTGTCATGTTTTTATGTAGTAAAAGAATAATCTTAACATAATTGTATTGAAACTGAGGGTTTTGTTTTGCTTTGCAGTTGTTTTACTGACTTTCCTACGTAGACCAATGATAAGATGCACAAATATAATTCATTTGATAAATGAAGAGGAGCAAAATCATCCTTCTCTCGTGAAAAAAAAACAGGGAAGTCATACATCATCCTGTAGGTTTGCTTTTACCAAACTATGAGTGAAATGGGACAACTGAAATAGAAGTTTTAAGGGGGACCTTATCTTTTGGAGATTTTCTCATCAGCTATTTCCCATGGACTTCTTTACTAAATCTGTGTGAGGATGACAATCAGAGTATGAGCTTCTCCAGTGAATTTAATATCCAAAAACTCTGATCAGTAAGGTGTCCATGCTACTGTATGTTCATATCACTCTAAGTTCAAAATTTGGATACTGACTATATAAAAAGTGGGAAGGTATGCTTAAGAGATGTTAAAAAATACATGGTGTAAACAGTCCTCTGTAAGTACAACTTGTGTAACCTTCACATGAGTGTTTCTGGAAGGATCAGGTATTAAAAATTTTTTTGACTGTAGATAAAGCATATCTGTTTAGTGTGCATTCACCCACTGTGTTAGAACTACTCCCTGGCTCAGGATCACACAGTACATCTTCATCTTGTCTTGGGGAAGACGCCTGTTGGCCACTCTGCTCTGGGAGGGCCCTTCCTCTCAGTTACTGGGTCCTCCTTTTGAGTTCCCAGCCTTGATTTTTCTGCAAGAAGATTTTCTTAGTGACTCGCACTTTAGCTTGAGGGACTGACTATTTTCAAGCAGTTAGGGCAGTTTCTCTTTGAATTCCTTTCTGCAAAGACCTGGTTACTTTTGAGCATCTTCTGAATTTTCTTTCAAGGAGTACTGAGTATTCATGTTAAGGAGATCATTCAGGAGATGTCTGGGTTTTTACCACCTTTTCCTCCAGACTTGATCAGATGCCTCTTTCTCAGGACAATTTTAGTATCATTGTTCACATAGATACTGAATACCTATGTTGAGTACAAACACATCTGAGAAACAACTGGAATATAATTAACACCTGGAGAAGAAAAGCAAATTACTAGGGCTTATCAGAGTGTACTATATGCACTGTTACCTGCCCTTCATCTCGCTGTTACAAGTCACTAAAACAAATATATTATTTACCAACAAAGGAAATCAGAAGATGAAGAAAAGAATGCCCAGAAAACACTCAGTATTCAACTGAGTTGAATTATTATGAATATTTAATTCATAGTAGCTCCAAGAACCACTGCTGGCTAAATTGTACGTCATTTGAAAGGGAAGAAGGTATTTTCTCCCAGAACATAGAGACAAACACCTCAAAGAGAGGCAAGTAAAATATATTTAGTATGTGTAGCAAAGAATGCATCTAATAGTGGATGCCAGGAACTTCCTACAGAATACCCTGTTACTCATTTTCCCTCTGCATCCTGCCATTGCTTCAGGCTGGTTTTAAAACATAGCTCCACATAAAGTAATTCATTTTATGATGACAGAGATTTGCTGTGACAACGTATGCTTCTGAAACATAACTACATGCAGTCAGCTGAGTTAAGGTGAGGAGAGAAAAGCATTGCTAACGTACTTCGGGGCTGAGAATTTGGAAGTTAGAATGTGATGTTTGCAGGCATAAATAATGATCGTCTAATGTGGCGTTAAAGAACCAGATTAAATATGTGCAACAATAGAATGACTGAATGAAAAAAAAATATCCATAATTGTGTTTTAATGTAGGAGTAATATACTTGCCTTTGGTCTCTTGAAATCTTAAATTATCTGCTCTATCTTTGACACAATTTTCAACCAGAATTTTTTCATCGTTGATATCAATGAAAACATTGATACTCAATTAAATTTGTAGGTATTTATATCTCTGGGTTATGTGCAGATCTCAATGAAGCATCAAGATCTACAAAGCACTTGAATCTGTTCCACGTAATGAGAAAATGATAACATAATTTAAAGCAATTATGCCATTATTTTACTGTTCATTATGCATTTTAGTTCATAATAAATATTCGCATGGAATTGTAAAAGCAGTTATAAAGCTGAATTTGCCATGTCATGTGGACTCTCATGCTGTATAACTTCTTCATGATACTGTAGCAGCATGAACAAGCACATAGCAGGCTCTTTGAGTTATAGAAAGGTAATATGCCCTTCTAAAGGGCTGTAGTCTGTGAATGTTTTGAACTACCATAACGGTAGATTGAGTGTGTATTTGTATATATCAGTGTACATTGGTTGAAGAGAGAAATAAGATAAAATTAAGACTTTGTGTATCAAATTTTGGTGCTAAGTAACTTTAAAGAGCTATGGTATCCCAAAGAAACAACTATATAATGAAAAGTCCGACAAGTTCTTAGATATTATTTTTTACTATATATCTATATATATCTGTGTGTGTGTGTGTCATTATTGATCAAATTATTATTTGTCTATAAAATATTTTATTACTAAATAGTTTATATTTCCATATTAAAATAGCAGGCTGTTGGACAGATTGAATATTTTATACTTGCTTTTAAATGGATGGATGGATTCCTTATGTGCAATTATCTGATTTTCAGATGTTTATTTAAATAAACTGACCTTGAATATTTCTGAGAGACATCTGTCCATGTCCTGGTGCATTTTATTTTCAGCCTCCCACTAATCATATAAGCAGTGAATGATACCAGATAAAACAAGGCATTGTTCAGACACCAGCGCTCTTCAAAGTAAGAAGGAGGGATATCGATCAAAGTTTGCTGAAATGAGTCAAGTCAAGATGAAGTGCAGCAGTTGACTTTTGTGTTGCTCCCAAAGGTAGTTTGTTCCTTGCAGATAAAGCTGCTGGGTTTGGAGTGGGAGGAATTAGAGGAGAGAAGCAGTGGTTGAGAAGGGAATAATAAGGTCTAGTTTACTCAGTGATCTCTTGCCAAGCAAATAAGTTGCAAGGCAAGGAGAGGGCACCTCCCTGCCCCACGTGCAGAAAAGAATAATTAGCAAAGTAAACAGTCATACATATTACATTAAAGCATATACTTCTGTGTAAGAAGAGGAAATGCAGCATTCCATGCTTAAAAAAGAATTGTATTTCTCTATGATCTAATGGGGGGGCTCATCACTAAGTGGTGACTGCAGACATCCACACTGTCAGAAGTGCTGGTTCATCCTGGCTGTATGTGCAAAATAAAGCTATTTAACCTATGTACTAGTGGTTTGAATTCTTTCCTTTTCTCTATATTGTAAATTTTTTAGATACCTTTGTTTCTCAGTAGAAGACAAAGTTCTAGATTCAGCACATCATCATGGAATTTGAACTAAGCCAAATTTAGTAGGTTGGGATATGTATTGCAAGGTTATTTTTTTGAAGGAGTAACAATAATCCTTCCCTCAGACAGCAACAGAAGAATATATTCCACTTGAGAAATGTCATTGAATCTTTCAACAAGTGACCTAACAGGGTACTGTTTACACTGAAATATCTACAGTTGTGTTCCATTGTTTTTTGTTGTTGTTTTTTACAAGAGCAGGAGTGATCATTATCCTTAGATAAGCTACATTCAGCTTTTCCCTGTGTTTCTTAAATAGATTGACTTGTTTATAACATGCTTCATTATTTTTCTATCATATGGGTACCAATTATCAGCAACTTCAGTTACATAATTAGAAGAATTGACACTAAATTGTTAGAAAGCTGGTTTGGCATTTGGGAACTCTCATTATGATTCTCTTCCTTTGTGACCTTAGGGTCTAGAAAATGGTGGAAATTATACTAGTTAGCTCACAAACTGTTTTGAGGGTAAGTAGATTAGAAGATGCTTCAGATGATGGAGTAGTGAGGCCATGTGAGACGTATTTCTGCAGATCTCTTGTAATCACACTGTGAAAACTTGGAGCCCAAGGTTGAAATTTGATTGTAGTGATAGCTATGAATAGCTTCAACTGTTTGAGACTTTTTATACATAAGGCCTTCTGAATCCAACCAGAAAAGTGCTGGCATTAACCAATAGCCCACTTTATTCTTTACCATTAATGACTTCTATTTTGTTGTTGAGAAAGCGGGTAGTCGCATCTCAGATTCTAATAAAAGTAGATCCAAAATAAATTACAGTAAGATTTTTACTTTAGTATGGTAAGCATTCCAGTTGAACGCCTGTATCCTTTCTTCAGCTGAGTTTCATATTGCCTATTCTTTCTAAGCAATGATAAAAAAATAACTTTCTTATTTATTACAAATAGTATATATTTATTTATACTTACATTTTTATATAGAGTAATGTATTCCTTTGTGAGATATATAGTACATATAACGCATACATATCACATATGTAGTGAAATATATATGGCAAATAACATTAGAATGTTTTCATTTTATGGTGTAATAAATGAAAATAGATTTGCAGAATTCCATAAATTGCAAATAACAATAAGAAATATTTGTTGCCTTTTATTTCCTTTAAATATTTCAAACTACAGGCCCTATTTCTTCATCTCTCACTCATTATATACTTTTAATACAACATACTTGTAAGGTACATGGATTTTTAATTTCAGCGCAACATATTATTCTGATATTATATTGTGGAGAATTTCTATAGGATTCTCTTTTCCCAAAGAAATATAGGAAATATATTTCATTCTAACTTAAAATTGTAATATAAATAATAAATAGTAAATTAATGGAGAATATTATATAATTTGATGTTGCAGATAGACTTTTGGAGTTATAGAATCACCAAGGATGGGATCTTCCTTGTTTTATTTCAGTAATGACACAATGCAAATACTTGTTTCTGTTATATTTCAGTGACTAATAATATGGTTTAAATTGCTGGGGGGGGGGATCTTGTTTTCAGTTATTTCTCCCTCCTCTGGGCAATTTTTCATTCTCATTACTGGAATCATTAAACTGAGCTCAATCAATTAGCTCACAATAATTGTTTTGGGATTGTATTCAGCCCCTGATCTTCAGATATATCAGAAAACTTAACTTTTCTGCTCCCTTTCTTTTCTCAGATGAACAAATCTAAAGCACTGGACTACATAAAATTCCAACTGATTTCTTCAGAGATGGAACATGTCCACCACTTTATTTTCTCTCCAAATATTATGCAAAAAATAGCACATTCCAAATATAGCAGTCAACACAAAAGTATAGGTTGTTTTCATAAAAATACTGCCAATAAATGGATGCTTCACTGTGTACCCATATATTACCATGAATTTGTGGTTCTAGCTTTTTTTCCAAATGGAGATGGAATTGCTGAAAATAGTGTCATTACAAGCTTTTATTCAGATCTCTTTCATCTGTGCCAGGTTAAACAAGTATAAACCCTATTCAATGCTTGAATAGAAGTGTCTGAAAAGTCATAATTAAGTAAAATTCTTAGTACCAGTTTTTTGCTTTTATGAAATTTACTGAATTGTGCAATTATGCATTGTTTGTGTAACCGGAGGCTGTAGTCACATCTATTCCACTGGTTATTATTTAAAAAAAGCTAGAGAGCGTCTATCCAAAGGCTTTACAGTCCAAGGGTTGCTTCTGTTTGTACAGATTGGGAAGCAGATGGTGAGAATGCAAGTGGGTCTGGGGGCTGCAGTCTCATTTATACTTGTCTGCTGCTCAGAAGTAGTGGCAGGTCAATATTTATGGCAGCTCACCTTTTCTTTACTCTCCAGAGCATCCCTAATCAGCATCATCTGATGGGAGGGGGAGATTCAATGCCATGTTTGCCTGAATAGACAGCAGGACAGAACTGCTCCTTGGAGACTCAGGTCCTACTCACCTGAGTATAGGAAGAGGTAAATGAACTAATATTTGCATGCCACAAGATGCAAAGATGGGTGATTTTCTGCCTCTTACATGGGTCATGATCAGGCCCAGAGGCATTGTAATGGAATCATTTTTGATGCAGTGTTGAACTAGAAGAATTGTGGCAGATTTCAGAAGAAACTTCTCTGAAAATCAAGCCACCTCGATTCATGACCCTGGGTTTTGGTCTGTGTGACCTAGTTTAGTTGCCTACCTTTGAAAATGTGGTTTAGGCATTAGTGGTTCTTTGCATGCTATTTATCCTCAGCATAAAGTCTTTTCATTTCTTGATAGTTTTATAACCGTTAAATAGTTGTAAATATGATCAGTCTCTGCATTGTCATGAATCCTGGTAGAACTAAAGCATGCCCAGGTACTTAATGGATCCGGGTTCTGCTGGACTAAAGCAGTATATAGAGGACTTACATGGCCAGAAAGCTGCCTGGGAACTGCATAAAACTATTCAACACTGATAAAACAGTTTTTATAGCTTTATTTTTTACATAATCTCTCTCATTTCAATAAATACAAGTCTTACCCTGCAGGCAGTAAGTAGTGTTATTTAACACCAAGTGATTCACAGTGTAGTATTACTATACTATACAGTTGCATGTGAAAAATATACCTAACTATAGTTTTATTACTTTAATCCTATTATAATTGAATTCCTAAATTAGAGCATTCTTTGTGCTTTAAACTGTATTTCAGAATGCCTAAGATAGTCTAATTCTAAATATGAATGAAAAATAAGCACTGTCTCAACTTGGATATTGTAAGCAATATCATTCACATTTTCTACTGTTTCTTTTCAGTGAGAATTTGGGTGTTCTTTATTTTTTTCTAGCAGTTGTGGAGATAAAATGCCAACTCTTCACACAACTGAAATTCAGAAATCCAGAATGTGTATTGACAGAATATAGTTGTTTCATCAGATTTATTTTCTGTTTGCCTTATTTAATTTTTGCTTTAAAATTTGATAATTATTTTAGCTTTAATTCTTTATGTTCCATAAGCTTGCAAAAATAGTGGTAAATAAAGGAAGAAATTAAAAGCATGCACTTGAAATGTTTATGTTCCTGACCTAAGTGTATTTCTATAATGTAGATTTGTCCTCTAGTCATCATAAATAGTTCACAAGAGAGTTGTTTAAGACTTAAGAGTAAGACATGAGTTGAATTTCTGCAGTGCTTCTACTTCATGTCTACATAGACCTGAATCACACTCTGATTTTTCTTGCAGCTGTGTATGATTCCTCTCATGTGGCTTTTTTTCAGTTAAACGTTCCATTTCTGAAACATTGCTTTCTGATAACAACAGAAAGCTTACCTCAGTAATTTGTAGTAGTTTCATGACTATTAATATGAGTTCCTGACTAGCATGCTTTAGGAAAATCATTTATCCTCCTTGAATTACCACACCTTTAAATTAGATGTCCATCAACTCCCTGAATCATGTAAATTAATATTTTAGCAGAGTCAGGGTGGCATAGAATATGACTAATGAAGAATGGAAATATACTGCATATTTACTTTCTGTGCCACTATGGTTCTTTTCTTTCTATAGATGTTGGGATTTTCTAAGAAACTATTGATTTCTGGAGATAACTTTTTATTTTAATTGCAAACATTTTTTAACTCCCTAAAAATATCAGGATGTGATCACAATTTCAGCTAGTTATCAACTGCTTTTTTAGTGGCTTTTAGTAGCTTGTTTAGTGGAAGGCCAACTGACACTAAATCTTCAATAATTATATTCCATTTAATGTCTGTCATTTCTTCATGTATTTTACACCAGTCAGATATTGTTCATTCAACAGCAGCACAGAAGATAGTAACTCTGAATGGGCTATTGTAAAATTAGAACTGAAAGCTTAGGTATTTTTTTCTTTGATCACCACAGCTGTCACTCAGCAGTTCTCAGAAAAGCCATCTTTGTCAATTGAGGAGGACAGTGCCAGCCTCTGAGCTTCTTAGTGACACCTTTTTTCTTGTCTTCTATGTACAGCAGCATACTGTTAAAAGTTATTTTACTGGGGCTAAAAAAATCCCCCTACATTTCATGATGTCATGATAGTAGTGTTTTAATTTAATCAGTAAATAAAAGCCACATTTTTCAATGCAAATATGTATTGAATTTGTTTCCTTACCTTCTTAAAAACAGTAGGATATTAATAAACAGCAAAAATGAGCTCATATGTTTGTGGTCTAGAAGGGTGATATTCATGAGAAGGTTGGACTGAGATTAATTGAAGTGATTCTTCAAGATGATAAAATCTGTATGATAAGGTACTGGATAATGAAGTAGGTGTAGGACAAAATGGAAGTTTACTGGCCTTAAACGAGAAAAGCGAGACAGTAAGAACATGTGTGCCAAAGACATCACATGACAGTCCCATACATATGCACAATATCAATCTATTTTAAAAGCTGGAGGCTACAAATAAATGGAGTTAAGTCAAAAACAAACTCAGTATTGCTTGCAGAACTCTTCATTAGTGCTTTTTACTATTGTTGTAAGTTGTGATAAAGAATCAGAAATGCATCCTTGAGTATGAATTATCTAAGTATTGTAAATGTTAGCTAGAAAGGAGATAACATCACCAACAAAATATTGGCCCACAAACATCACTGAGGACTCTAATGGGAAAGTATAATATAAAAAGGAGGAAAAAAAACAACTTAATAAGCTTCTAGAATTAAACTGGTTCAATTATTTGAAGAATAAAGATTACTATCAAAGCTAACTGAAAATGTACAATTTGTCCCAATATTAGGCTTTTCTGTTTTCTTTAAGCATTATGTACTGCAAAGTGCTGCCTTACCTTCCTATAACTATTCACCGTCTTGATATATAAGGCATCACAGTACCTATTTAAAGTTGTATGTTACCCCGTAATGGTGGTTCCAAAGGATAAGCAGCCAGCCAGACCACCCACCAGTTAGCTGGGGTAAGACAGTGCCCATGATGTACATAGGATTTGGTGGTTTTGAGATAAGAATCCTTTCTACTCTCACATCCCTATATATTATCTACATTTAAAATACAAGGGCTGCTCTGAAAATAATGCCTCCTATTTTATTATGTTGGCCCATGACGTCAGAGACAGATGGTGGTATGGCGTTGGTGGCTGAACCTTTCTGTCAATATTCTGTTAATTTTTGTTGCCATATGATAGAGGGACAGTCTGACATGGAAGTGTATATGAAGCAAAGGTGTGTCATTGAATTCCTCCATGCAGAAAAAATGGCACCCAGTGGCATTCATCGATGCTTGTTGAACTTTTATGGAGTGGATATGAGCATAGTGAAGCAGTGGGTGGTACATTTCCACTGAAATGTATGACCGCTATGAGCCAGAGTCAAAATGGCAGTTTATGAAGTGGCAACATGTGAATTCCCAATGAAGAAAAAGTTCAACACACAGGTACAGGGACGTACACTGTCTTTTGGGATAGGAAAGGGGTGATCCTTCTGGATTTCTTGGAACCCAGACAAATCATCAACTCTGACTGCTGTACTGCAATGCTGACTAAGCTGAAGGCTTGAACTTCTAGAGTTAGACCAGAGAAGAAAACAACTTCTCTCTTGAACCATGATAATGCCAGGCCCCATACCAGTTTGAAGACTGTGGAGCATGCTGCCAATCTTGGCTGGACTGTCCTACAGCACCCACCACATAGTTCAGATTTGGCGCCTTCTGAGTTCCATCTGTTTGGGCTGGTGAAAGATGGCTGTGTGGGCAACATTGTCCTAGTAACAGTGCTGTCATAGTAGTTGTGAAACAGTGGGTCCCCTCTATTGGTACAGGTTTTTATGAGCATGGCATGCAGGCTCTTGGTCATTGCTGATGAAAATGCATAGCTAATGGTGGTATGTTGAAAAATAGTGTTTTGTAGCTGAGAATTTGCTCTATCAACTGGTGTTATTATGCGCATTGTAGATGGTGTACTTTATGGAAATAAATAGGAGTAGTTATGAAAATAAATAGAAAGCATTACTTTCACAGCAACCTATGTATGTGCAACAGCACTGATCAGTGACGAGTGCTGTCCCCCAGGGATCAGTTCTGGGACTGATACTCTTTAATATCTTCATCACTGACATTGGCAGTGGGGTCAAGTGCATCCTCAGCAAGTTTGCTGATGACTCCAAGCTGTGAGGTTTGGTCAAAAAACCTGAGGGATGGGATGCCATCCAGAGGGACTTAGTCAGGCTTGAGAAGGGGGCCCAGGTGAACCTCATGAGGTTCAGCAAATCCAAGTGCAATGTCTTGCACCTGGGTCAAGGCAACATCCACTACCAATACAAGCTGGGGGTGAAATGATTGAGCATAGCCCTGCCGAAAAAGACTTGGGGGTACTGGTGGATGGCAAGTTGGACAAGAGCCAGCGATGTGCCCTTGTGGAACAGAAAGTCAGCTATACCCTGGGCTGCATCAAAAGAAATGTGGCCAGCAAGGCGAGGGAGGTGATCCTGCCCCTCTACTCTGAGCTGGTGAGGCCTCCCCTGGAGTACTTGTTCCAGATGTGGAGTCTTCAGTACAGGAGAGACATGGACCTGTTGGAGTGTGTCCAGAGGAGGGCCACAAAAATGCTGCAAGGGATGGAACACCTCTCCTATGAGGACAAGCTGAGAGAGCTGGGGCTGTTCAGCTTGGAAAAGAGAAGGTTCCGTGGTGACCTGATAGTTGCCTTTTTGTATCTACAGAGGGGCTGTAAGAAAGAAGGGGACAGAGTCTTGAGCAGGGTCTGTTGTGATACAACAAGGGGAAATGGTTTCAAACTAAAAGAGGTGAGATTAAGATTGGATATAAGGAAAATGTCTTTTGTAGTGAGGGAACTAGAGCAGATTGCCCAGTAATGTGGTGGATGCCCTGTCCCTGGAGACTTTGAAGGTGACACTGGATCAGGCCCTGGGCAACCTGATCTAGCTGTGGTGTCCCTGTTCATTGCAGGGGAGTTGGACTAGACGGCCTTCTGAAGTTCCTTCCAACTCTAAGGATTCTATGATTCTATGATTTTTGTACCAAAGCAAATTTCAGACAGCCCAGACTTTTAGGAATAATATTTACAGTGTAATTCAAATGAATGGCCTAGCTGCCATTATTCCTTCTGCAGCATTATTTTAAATTAGGCTAATGCATACTGAGGCATTTTAGCTCTTATGTTCAAATTAATGCAGTGAACCATAAGCGTTTTTTTGTTTGTTTGTTTTTTCTGAATAGGTATTGCGTGCAAAAGATATTTCTAAAAGAAGTATAGTTGTGAAGTTTTACAGTATATATTCAAACTTGATACCTGTCTTGTATTTTTGCCCATTCTCATTTTCCTGTGAAGAACCCTTGATGATAATATTCTTTGTTGAAGTCACTGGGAGTTCAGAACACACGAAATGCAGAGTAAGTCCTTCTTATTCCTATCTGCAAAATAATAATCTTGAGATAATATGAATAAATTACTATTTTTCAAAGATATGTAAAGGTCAGCTTCCACTTGTCTGTTTTTTACAGAGGAAAATTTCCACTTGCTATTGTTAGCTTAATAGTTCCTATTAATAATGAAGCACTTTTTTGAGAGGAGAAAAATAAATTGAATGTCAAAGGATTTTCAGACTCCTTTTCAGATGATGCACAAATTTTACTATTTACAAAATTGCATTCTGAAACTGAGTCCTTTTAAGTGCCTTTTGGAGGCTTTTTTGTTCTATTTGTTGTTTTCTTTTAAGAGAGGAATGGGGTTTTTTTGTTGGTTTGTTTTTGTTGTTTTTAGCACATAAGTATAGTAATTGAAAGACATCTTTTGGCTTAAGCCTATTCCTTAGGCAAACTGCTGTGTCACAGTGGCTGACCACTTTAATAGCTATGAAGAAATCTACCTTGCTAGGCAATTAATTCGTAGGAAAATCACCTCTTGGCTTCTTCTGCAACCTTTAATCTTTCCTTGGTCACAGACTAGCAAAGAAAAACAGCTTAGCAAAGGTAATTGGTTTTGCAGAGCTCCCACAGGTGGAACGTGGAGGCTGTCTCCCAGATGTTCAGCCTATGGGTGGCCAAGCACCCCCTGCCAGGAGCACCATGGGTGAATCACCTCTGTCAGTTGTCATTCTCCATGATTTGGACAAACTGGATGACATCCTGACCCTGAATTACAACAATGGAAGAGTTTTCAGAGAGCAGCATGAGCAAATAGGCTCTATCCCTTATGTGTTGGTTTCATTTCTCATGAGCTGCTGGCAGTTTGTCATAGTTGGGCCATGGGGATCCTCGTTTTGCCACAGTAAAAGTCATCCTATACATCTCCTAAGAGCAGCCAGCCAGTCTGATATATAATTGAATCTTACTCCCTGCCTCTCTGTGGAAAGCATTATTCATTTTTCCATCAGACTTTGTTAAAATTTGAGCTGTTTCAACTGATTTGACTGCTATTGTCCCATTAAGCTCTTTTAATCATTTCCCATTCTCCTGTCAATTATTTTCAATAAAGTAAACATAATTTGGACTTTTACAGTTCCTTTGGCATTATCCTCCTAAAGTGCAGCTGAATTAACATTAATATTTTCACACCTGTCTTCATATATTTAAAAATCAGACCTAAAGATGGAATGGGAGTGTCAAATGCCACTGAACACCAGATAGCACTTCTGTGCTGTGCAGCTGATGGAGCGCTGGCACAGGCTGCCTAGAGACAGTGGAGTCTCCTCCTTGAAGATCTACAGAAGCTGCGTGGTTACCCTGCCCTGGTATCACAGCTGGAGCAGGGCTGGGACCAGAGGGACCTAGAGGTCCCCACCAGCCTCAACCATTCTGTGAAATCCCACTGGATAGAGTGTTGCAAAACAGTACGAAACAGTTCCCATTTCAGAGTAGTGGAGATTTCAGTTGTATCGGAATCTGGAATATGGGGAGGCAAAAAAAGTTGCTAGGAACATAAGTTAAAGACTTTTCAAGAATCAGATTTTACATGTTTTATGTTTTACATAACAGCCTATGCTGTTATGTATTTCAGAAGGTTCTTGCCAAGCTGCTTTCTCTCCAGTAGTGCTCCCCTGCAGGATTTCTTTTTATTTCTTTTTTATTTTTTATTTTATTTTTTTACATTTTCTAATCCAGATTCTGTTTCCTGTTGATCATTAATATTTTCAGTGCTTCCCCACTGTCTTCTAACTGGAGATTTTCAAACTACTACTTCATCCAGTCCAGTTCTTGTCTGCGGAACATTTAATCTGGACAGCCTCTCCTTGCTGTCTACATTTCATTCTCTGCTCTCAATTCATATTGCCTTTGTGTACAAACACAACCCTAACCTAAGGTCACGCTGGACTTTTTGCTCATTTCAAAAATGAACCAGGAAATTTACTGTAAAAAGGACAAGCATCCAGCTTTTAGTACTGACAGATATACTGGTGGTGGGGCAGATGGAACTTTATTTCTGATTTACAAGTATTCCCCATTAAAAAAGTAAACTATTTAAGAAAATACACAGTACGTTTATATGGTTAGATGGTCATATGGAAAATAATAGTGCAAAAATGGTCCATTTACGTAAACAAAACTGATAATGGAATATATTAGCTAAACTGTTTTGTATCAACACTTGTAACAGCAGAAAACTGGAAAGTAATATATTGCACAAGTTACAAAAATAAGAAGAGCCAAACAATATGAATTAATTCAGCAAGAGGCTAAGTTTTCCTTTTGAATCAATAGCATTTTTTTAGTTTTTTGTTTATTTTTATGATAGATGGTGAAAATGCTGTACAGAGAGCTGAGAGAGAGAAGGATATTAACTCTTCCCCTGAAGCAGTCTGCAAATACATTTGTCAAGCCTGGAGGTTACTCTAGCTAAAGCTGCCAAGGTAGAACTTATCTTGACTGTCAGCCTTTCAATTCTTTTCCAAAAAGAAGATTTTATCAGTCATATTTGTCAGTGAGCCTGGGAAAACTCATCTATTTGAGAGAGAAATCAGTCACCCTCAATTGGGGTCAACTAAACTTTGGAATTTGCAGCCAAAGCTCCAAGCCTTACTTACTGAAAGCTTTTTTATACCAAGGTTTAGAGTATAAGATCATAATAACTTCTAAATCTTGCATTTAGATACCTTTTTGTAAACACATACATGGTCACTGCCATGCATACTTTTAATGGCTTTTCTGTCTTTTCTGCTCATGAATTTCCTGGTCATAAAGAAAAATTGGTACTTTAGTATTTCTAAATATATTTGTTTATGTTACAGGGATCAGTCTAAGTAAGGATTACCACCTCAGATAGGGTTTATGCTAAGCTCTGAGCCTCATGAGCTTGGTTTGTTCTGTAAATGTCTATTGTGGTTGCAACTGGAGTTTAAAATGGAGAAAGTGTTAGTAAAAGAGTGATGTAGAGAGTTTAATGTCTTATTTTCCAGTTTCATTCTTTTTACCTACATTAAAAACACTGATAAGAGTGAAAGATTGGAAGTCTTAAAATGACATTTTAAATTGAGACCAGGATAAGCCAAACAAGAAAGTACGTGTGGTTATCATCAAAATATTGTGCTTAAACTTTTGCTGCAAAATAAGTCTGTAGCATTGCCTGTTCTCAAAACTCATAAAATATCTTCTTCGTAGAGTAAGTGTGAGCAATAACATGTCTATGACTGATCCTTGTTATGGGCTTGAAACTCTTTGGCTGACCTTTAACCCTTAACATTCTAAAGAAATTGGTGTTTCAGGGTGCTAGACATATTTCTTCTCTCCAGGAAAATAATTACATAAATGCCTAAGTTAAAAGGCAATTATTTCCATTAAAGTCACTTAAGAATCAGTTGAATGAACTATTCTTAACTTAGTATGTTTAAATATAGAGTGGTGTCAGAGTAATTAGAGCTTGGCAGTGTCAAATCTGTGGCTAGCCTTTAGACCTAATTTATAGTCTTGTCTTGGATTTATCTTGACAGTGATCAATGATATGATGACAAGTATGAAGTGAACACCAGTAAAAATAAACAACTCCTAAAGACTTCTTGTCACTAGCATGTGGCATCACTGCATTACTGCACAAAAAACTAGAGGAGTTTGCAGGACACATTGATAATTAAAACCTCTTGTTTAAACTAGGTCTGATGCTGCTTTCAGTGTACCCAGAAATGAGCATTAGTCATCATTATAATATCAGCCTTTTCCAACAATTACAACAGAGTGATGCATGGATACTGCTGTTGTTTCGTGGAAGCTGAAAGCCTTTGCACCACAAAGCATACATTCTGTTTCTGAGTTGAAAAACATTAATAAATCCTGCAGACCTCTGAACACTTGGCGCTGTTAGAGATGAGGTAGTGGCTGGATTGCTGTGGAAATTTATGGGCCTCCAACAAAGCATGTTGAAATTGTTCTATATTAATACGTAGGGTCAGAGTCACTCCGCCACAGTGAAAATCAAATTACGTGATAGTATTATTTTGGGATGATATCGTGCTGTTGCTGGTATAGAAATGGTCTCTGATTCAGCTGTGTTCTATGGGACTAGGGAGCAAGGAAAGAGAATACAGAATGACTGGTGAGTGTCTTGTGAATCACTTGTGTAGCCTCAGAAGGGCTTAGAAATAAGTAATATCACCTGTGAAAAAGGTATGTGAGATTAATAGGTCTTTCTGAAGCAAGAATTCTATTATGTCATGAGCTCTGAAGATTTTTTTTTTCTACTTTACCTCTTTTTACTTCAAAACTTTTTGTTTCAGTGCAATGAACCATTACCTGGGGAGGGTTGGAAGAAATTCCCAATCATAAAAATTACTTGCAGCATTTGGTTGCACTAAAAGGCTTAATGACAATTATCATAATTTTGTAAATAGATAAATAAAAGAATGGGTAGAAATGTAAATGTAGAAGTTTAATAGAAGTTCACTAAAAATAATAGACATTTCTCATTCTACTCAATGAAAATATCACTCCAGTATTTGTGGTACTGTCACAACCTCAGAACTGTATGCTGGATGTCATGGCAATCTGTGCTAATGGCTTTTCTTCATTCAATGTACTTGCATACTAAAAATATTTAAGCAAATAAACAAACAAACTTGATTAAGCATGGTTCCATCTGGTGGGAATGGGAAAGGTCATGTGCACACCATTTTTTAGTTCTCAGCAGCTGAGGACCACTGTTGGAATCAGGTGCTGCTAATCTCATACTTGGCAATGCCTGAAGCAGTTCTGGCATCTTCCACTGCAGATTCTTCAAAGAGGTGAATATATCTCATCACCTTTTTTTTCTTTTCCCATTTAATTGCATCAGAATTGCTATAGGCAGCTTGAATGCCCTGTTTGTAAATCACTTATTATTTTTTAATTTTTTAACTCATCTTTTGAATATCATCTTTTAATCTTAGAAAGCATTAAGAAAACTTTCCTTTCCTTAATAATATGTGATGATCCACGTTTACTTGGAAATGTATGAGGTAGGAGTATATGAGTGAAACATTGCTCTTCTCTGAGTTGTAGATAAAAAAGGCAAAAACTCCCAAAGAAAACATAGACATTACTATAGTCATATCTCTTGGCCATCTAATTCTGTGTCACTATTCACACTGATCCAGTCAGTAAACACTGGTATTTACTTGTTAAAAAAAAAAAAAAAAAGTAATAATAAATAAAAGATGAAAATGTGGAGATGGAACATCTATGAGATCCTTTCTCAGACTTATAGATTCTGAAAATTTCATTCAGTCGTAAGAAAGGGGTTCTCTTTCCCAGATAGGAGCTTTCTTCTGTTCTGGTTAGACAGAGAGCACCTCTGCAATGGAAGCAGAACCAAAAAGCTGTGCTGTAAGTGCCGGACTGGTTCTCTTTTTGCTACGCTTAACTTTTTTAAAGGAAACCCCTTTGCTGCATTCTCTTCTGAATAATTGTCATTTCCTTAGATTCCACCCTAAATTTATTACAGACAATTTATAGCTGTGTTCATTTCTGAGTATTGTATTTTTTAGAAGTTTTAGGCATACCTTGCTAAAACGACGTCCCATTACTCTGGAAAATTGATTACGTATTTCAAAATACGTTACCAAAATTGTGACAGATCTTATCATACATTTCCTATCCTTTACACAAGTCCTCTTTTATACAGAAATATGCACTTTTAAGAAGATAAAAATTACACTTTGATATCAGTGTTTATTTAGTAGCATTAGTTTTGCTTTTTTTTCTTTTGAAAACTCTCTGTTCAGAAATATATTCTATCAGAAATATATTCTTAGAAAATTTCAGACTGTTCTCTGAAAAGATTTGCAGGTCATATCTGCTTTTCAGACTTGTTAAATCTCTTCGTCTGAGCATTAGTTAATCTGATCCTTCAGTGAAACTGTATGAGTTAAAATCTGAGATAATGTATTTCGTAAAGCCTTGTCTCTCCCTCCATTTCTGGCAATTTCCTTCAGCCTTCTACCACAAATTTCAGCTTTTCATTTCTATCAAAACTGTTTTCTTCAGGTGCTTGATTCAGATCCCCTCTTTTAAATCTGAAGATGTCAGATGTCCTCTTAACTCTCCCAGGCCACTGGAATCTATAGTTCACTTTATTGGTCTTTCCTTTGATCTCTGGCACTTGTGGAGGAGACTTTTGTAGATTCACAGCCATGATTTTCTCTGGCCACTTCAGAACGTGCATTTTAATTTCTTCACAATTATATGAGCTTTTCCTTTGAATTAGCTCAGTCATTTCATTCTTTGTTTATGAGCAATTTCATTATTGTTCTATCTTTGTTAACAAAAATCTTAATTTCCAATTTCCCTGCTTCGTATCTCATGCCAACATTGTCATTTACTTTTGAATCAACAGCATTATTTTTTTTTCAGTGGCTTTCGATTATGGCTTAGGTTTATGTTAGTACAGAAATAAAATGAATAGGACTCACATAAATGTTAATACACTGCTGAGGATGGGTTCCAGAGCATTGTACAAACAGAACAAGAAAAGGCAGATCGCCATTCTATACCTTCCTCTCAAGAAGAAAATTGCTAATACTGTCTGTCTTGCATTCTTTATGAAGCTTTGTGTGCAATTATTTGCACCATTTTGGACTTTGTAATACATTTATTGACTTAGCTGCATTTATTTGCTTTTATTTTGTCTTCTTCTGTGTTTCATTTTGAGATCACAGGCCACAAAGATGGTGAAGGGCCTGGAGCATCTCCCCTATGAAGAAAGGCTAAGTGAACTGGGTCTGTTTAGCCTTGAGAAAAGAAGACTGAGAGGGGACCTGATCCAGGTCTATAAATATCTAAGTTGTGGGGGGCAAAGTGGTGAGGCCAGACTCTTTTCAGCGGTTTGTGGAGACAGGACAAGGGGAAACGGCCAGAAACTGGAGCATAGGAAGTTCCGCACCAATGTGCGCAAGAACTTCTTTACGGTGAGGTGACGGAGCACTGGAACAGGCTGCCCAGGGAGGTTGTGGAGTCTCCTTCTCTGGAGATATTCAAGAGGACGCCCACCTGTGCGACCTGGTGTAGGGATCCTGCTTTGGCAGGGGGGTTGGACTCGATGATCTCTGGAGGTCCCTTCCAACCCCTACGATTCTGTGATCATCACTGCTTTTATTAATATTTCTGTTGAGTAACAGGTTCCTACTGACCTGATTTTCCAGTGTACTTATTTCTGCAATCCCTGTTATGAAAAGTTGGGCACAGCAGACAATTGGAGTGTGATGTAATGTTCTTGTGTATATATAAGACACAAGAAGTTATGATTCATGAATCAGGGGGGAAGTACAGGGGACTTAACCTTTACTTACCAATGTTTGACATACTGATTCCTACTCATCAAAGAAGCAATCAGTAACATTCTGTATTCGTGTCATTTCTGTTACATCTATTACACTTATCTCCTTAAAAAAAAAAAAAAAATTTCTTTGTTGGTCTCATGGGTTTTCGTGGCTTATGTGCAGAATCTGGATTCCCTGTAGCTTGTATTGTGCTTTATATCTGACTGTTAAAGAATGGATTTGCTCTGAATACGTGGTTTAGTGAGAGGGAAGCTTTTCAGTGACATGCACGAGGCGCACAAAATCTCTGCAACATTAAAGCAGGTAGTACAGTAAAAAGAAGGAGAAAACCTATTTCAGCCATGGGAGTAGGAAGTTGATCTGTATAACTAAGTATTATTTATGTATGCAGTATGAAGATAAGATTATGGGCATGAGTAATGTGAAGTATTGCTGTAGGTCACTAGTTCTTTGATAATTGCCCTTGTACACGTTTTACATGTTTATTACTTTTTCATAGTGTACAGATTTAAACAGAAGCTCTTCCTCATGAGGACAGATAGGAACACATCTGCCTCTGGTAGACAAATGTATCACGTATCATTGCTAATACAAAAAAAAAAAAAAAAAAAAAATAGAATGGGTTGTTGAACTGCAAAAAACAACAACAACAACAAAAACTGTAACTCTTGAAGGCTTTTACAAAACAGCTCATTCATGTCTTAGAAAATCACTAGGCTTAAGCATTCACATTAATTGTAGAAAAGTAAACTCAATGTTAGTTAAACATAAAGTGTATAAGGCTTGTAGTCTTTATTATCTCTTTGGCTGGTTGATGTCACCTGCTTTTTCCAAATAGGAAAATGAAGTTTTTTGTTTCTTTTCTCTAGCTAAAAGGAAAAAGAATTTAGATGAACACATTTCAATTATACCATGCAACCCACAGCTTCAAGGTACAGTTTATGTTTAAAGAGATAGCCAGAGTTCCTCTTAAATTCTGGTAATAAGCAAAATGCAAAAGCTGGCGTATAGTAGATGCATTGTGCATGCAGCTATCAAACAGACAGTGAAAAAACGTATGCAAAATTATTAAATATAGATAAAAATAGTCACAAAAAATGCAAAACCTTTGCTGTTTGCTATTTGTTATCATAATCATCATTAATTATTTATTTCTGGTACTTTGTTAGAGGTTTAAATACCCACAGAGATGTATCACTTTTTGTGTTTTTACTTACAAAACTGGATTACAGCCTAACCATAATTCAATCCTATAGCTGAGTGAGGTTCACTGAATAATGCTAAAGGATTTGTAAGGTGCTAGAAGGATAATAAGCCCTAGGGACAAAGACTAAGTAGGACTTCAGTCCTGACACGTTCTCACACAGAGACTTCCTTCCAGAATTTTGGAAGAACACCTCATTGGATTAGAAATGTGAAGAAGTATTGCCCCAGTTTCTCTCCCAAGCCTCTGCAACTGATCAGTGTTCATAACTAAAAATACTTTAAAATGAAGGTATTTGTTCTGGGTCACGATAATTACTGTAGTGATTTGGGGAATATGCCTATGTATAATTTTCTAATTCATTTTGAGAATATGAACTCTGTACTTGTAACTGTGCCAGGGTGAAAACTTCATTTTCTCTCTGGATCCTCTCAAAATTTTCTGTTATACTTCTACATCCAATTTAGAGAAACAGCTAACAAAGGATCGTTATGCTTTGATTATCTTCATTTGCATGAAAGTATTTTTGACCAGTGTTGAGTAGTGTTGCCACAGGTGAAATAGAAATAGGATAATTTGTCACATGTTTTGGTTATTGTTGTTTTTTAAATATTTGATGAGTTATCTAAGGTAAAGAGGAAGTATATATTGGAGGTTTATTATATACTGTAACTGTTGCTTGATCCTCATGTGGTATACTCTAAATCAAAGTGTTGGTCAAAATTGTTCTCTAGTAAAGGATGTTTTTAAATAGCATTAGGGTAGAGCTTGCATTATTCATGGGCTTTGGAAGCTAGATTTACCTCTCCATTGTGATGCAGGAATTTTATATCCTGAGAGAGCATCTGGAGACTGAAAAGCAGATTTACAGTTTAGCATACTGAAACTTTGAAAGCTCAAAAAACATTGTAAGTAATCCCCAACCTCTGGACTAGGAATGCTCAGCAAAGGAACAATTTACTGAAGCTTTGAAGATTGCCAGCTATAAAGACCAACCAAACAAAATATGAACAGGCAATATTATTTTAAAACAGTGAGTATTTCAGGATGTATATTTACAACATTAACAATTCCTAAAGGAACTTACTGTTTGAAGTGCAGCCTCCTGGCAGATTAGGAGAAAAAAGTGTCTTCAAACTTTTCTAATGAATACTCAAGCAGTTACTGTGAGATTTGGTACTGGCTAGAAGGTTTTATTTCCATTAAGCATAGTCCCAATAGAACTTGTATTAAAAGCCACTGGAGGAATTTAGGTGAATACAGGAAGAATAATTATGTCCATTCCAGAGGCCAAACTTTAGGTCTATACAAGTGATTAAATCTTAACTGATAAGTTATTGTGCTCATCTTTGCGCATTTTTACATAGAAACAGATGATTATCCTATAAAACTTCCAGATTGAATATTCTGGATTCCATCAGCAATGTTTTTTTCATACATTCTCAAAAGAGATTTTTAAAAGCTCCGTTGTGCTTTGCTATAGCATGTTTTCATGTCAAAGGTGTTATTCAGCTCACACCTTGTTATTTAAACCTTATATAAAATAACATCACCCTCAGCCTATCTGGTTTTAAGTCAGTTTCCAATTCCGTAGCTTCTTCAGTCTTCCAAATGCCTTTGGACAGCACTGACTTCTCAGTCTAAACTGGAACTTCACTTTTGTTGCATAATTGCTGACATTTCAGGCTTCAGCAGCAGTCAGTCAGTACAGCACTTAGCCAAAAAGCAACAGTTGGTGAACAGAAGTTACTTTGCTATAATAATGATATGCAATTGGAAATTATTAGTAATATCCAGAATGATTTTGATACTTGTTAAAAAATAAATGTCTCTGGTAAACGCAACTGTCTGTTAAATTGAAATAATCTCAAAATACGAAGAGAATTGTGGCAACTCAAACACTTGAGTAAGCTACGTGTTAGATGAGTGTGTTACATGCAAGTCTGCTAAAGTATCTTTTTCTGACTGTCTTAATATTGTAAACAAAAGCAAAAGGCAAAGTGCCCACATTCCCCCTTCCTCACATATTAATTTTGTCTCTTCTTGAATAACTCTTATGAGCTTCAGTAAAACCAAACTATTTATCTTTCCATCCTTACAAGAAGGGAACTTAATTTAGGAAGAAGAAAGAGATGGTCTCTTCCACCTGTAGATTATAGGAATGTTCTGACCCATTATTACTGTTGTAAACTTGAATGCAAACTCCCAAGAGGACAACCACAGAGTGGCAGTCGTGTACGCTGCTTTCGTCTTATTTTTACCCCCTTGCTGCAATTTTTTCCCCTTTCTTTTCCAAGTCTTCATGGCAACAGCCATTATGATGCTACAGTAGGTGTTTTTATGCCAAAACTTCATAGGTCTGTCAGTCGATCAGGTCCATGCACTGTAGTTTTTTCATTAACACTGAATATATTCCTGTTGTCTAGCCTGCTGCTAAAGCAACCTGCAGTTGATTTGAAATTTGAATCAAATATGTGGGCCAGCGTCCAAATCTCAGTGCACCTAACTATGCCCAAAGTATGCAATGTATGCACTAGCTTTTTTAAGTTCTGAGATTTCATGGACTGGATTCAAGAAATTCATGAAAGATATGAGTGTCTTCCATTCAGTTAAGTTTTTCTTTTAAAATGTTGTGTTCACAAACTATAAAATGAGGATAGCAATAATTTGTACACCTGTGTCTGAAAACTCACATTCTGTGCATTTTGGGGTCCTGTTGTTGATAAGTGTAGTACATTTTCTTTGCATGCAGAAACAGAGGCTTAGGGATCAATATCTTCAATACTATTCAATTCTGTCACTTTGATTATGTGTCCATCTTGTGTAAACCATAAAGAGCATTTTTTTTACAGTAAAGTTTTAATGCACATTATACAGATCCCAGAAAGTCTTTCTTGCAATTACCCGAAAGGATCTACGCTTTCTCGGATCGCAAGGGCCACTGTGTGTGAAAGTGTCTTTCTTCTCTATTCATATTATTCTTTGCAAAGGAACAGAAGTTTAACTTCCTCAGAGCTCTGAAAAGCCTGAAATTGTAGAGACACATTGATTGAAGAAATTTATCAACCTGAGGCTTTGTCTTTACAAATATAATGACTAGAAAGAGCTTATTAACAGAAACAGTGATTATTTCTCCATGAAGTTTGTCTTGGCCTTTGAGTTCTGATAGTGTTAGGTGAAGGATCAGCCTTGCCTTAATGTAGAGTAGATACCACTAGCATAAAAGCAAATTATTGATACTTAATATAGCCTACAACTTTCTCTTTTGTATTAAATGGTCATTAGAGCATTAAAAGGACCGTTAGGGTGCCATTTCACAATATACTTAATGTGATCTAACTGCAAATGAGATATACCAAAATATGGATCCTACCAGAAATTTTGAACTTGGGTCTAGAAAATAACAATTAAATGGTAAGAATCTTCTTTAGATTTAGTCTTCTGTAAAGTCAATAATCTTTAATAGTTCACATCTCTTTTTACAGTGCCACTGAAGACTAGAACATATGTCATTTTCTGTTAATAGCCACCAGGGTAAGCATATATATCACACATGAAGGAGTTGTCTGGATTTTAAGAGTTTAAAAAAGAAGGTTTGAATATGGCTGTGTTGATTGGAAGTACATCTAATGGCAACTCCCATTGTATTGCATTTGTGCTATACAGTAACATATATTCTGAGAGAAGAAAATAATTTTCTGTTTCCATGTCAGTTTGAGATGCACAAATACAATCAGTGTTTGCTTTTGACTTTGTTGGGATAATTTTTTAGCATAATGTTTTAAGGGAAAGAAAGATTCTGGAGTAGGAAATAACATGGCTTATCTGGATATTTTGATTTCAGTTATATATAATAAGTATCAAACAACAGCTTTAGAGATCTTTTTGCTGTAAAGTGCATAAGGAAACAGGCAGAAAACTATCATTTTTCTGTGACAAGATAAGCTATACTATAGCTTTCTTCTGCAGCACCATTCATGTGCTCATTCTTGGCTTTCACACCACAGTAAAAGTTCCTCTGCAGATGTGACCTCTTTACTACTCCCCAACTCCTTATCGAAAGCTTTAGTTTCATTGAAGGAGAAGTCAGTAGGGCCTCCAATGTTTGGGAAGGAGCATCAGTCACAGAACTGTTATGAATATTTACAAAGCTGATCTGCATAGAGGAGACTTAGAGGAAATATCACTAAAAAAAAGTTTTGAAGACACAGCAGTCAAGTCCAGACTTCTGCTGAAATCACTGCAGATGCTATATGAAGCCATATCTCTAATCTGTTGATAGGAGTCTGACACAGGTTTCAGTATCAAAATACATGGTTTTGAATTGCAAGAGATGTATAGAAAGACATGTAAAATACCAATATTCTTGCCTGCTTGACACACAAAAGTACTGGTACATGCCTTTCACTGCGTGCCCCCAAATCAAATAACTGGGCAATTTTACAATTCAGTTGTCAGCTGCTTTCATTCAGCTTTCAGTACTGTTAAATTACTAATAATACAGTCTGGTGACAGCAGTAGGGCTATACTCCACGAACGCTAAAATTAGATAAAGCAGATCTTTCATTAAAGTCAGAGAAGGAGAATGGAGAAGAGAAAGCTTTCTGATGCTACCCTAACACATATTGTTTGACTACTATCTGTTTTGATTTACTTCCAATAATCTGTTCTTGGATAAGACCACAGTCGTCTTATCAGTCCAAGCTGTTATGAGAAGAATTAGTGAGGAGCCAGCACAAAAGGGATGTGATGGATGATAACACAGGAAATTAGATTTTCTAAGTGCTGAAGAGAAACATTACAAAACTCAAACACTGGTAAATAACTGCTGTCTCCATCCTTTACCCTGGAAGAGGCTGCACTAATGTTCCTAAAAGCCACAAGGAATGTAATTTTAATAAATGAAACTGTGCACTTGATCTTACACGTCTTTTGTTTCATTAGACATAAAGGCAGTTTTGGTTGTCCTTCAGTGCAGCACAGAAATGTGTATGGAAGAAAATAGCATACAGACTTTTCAAATGTGTCTACCAAAATACATCTTATTTTGTCCTTTTTGGGTCATTATTAAACATTTTCCAGTGTTGATTAGGAAGACAAAAGAGAAATAAAACCTGAAAGATTTTGTTTTCAAAGGATGCTGTTTGTTAGTGACCAGATCTTTAAACAAGTGTTAGTGAGATTAGCTTCAGGTAATAAATTATCTGATGAAGGTGAAGGCTGACTTGAATCATGAGTTAACAGATCATATTTATATCTTTTATATCTCATTGCATTCATTTCTGAACTGTTTTATCAAAAACATTCTCAATAAATGTTTACAAATGACCAATATACTGGAGTACTAAATAATCAGAACTACATATAATCCAAGTAATGAGAGGAGAAGAAATTGGTAGGAGCCAATTGTCAGGAATTTGCGTCTGTGTTTTCCTGGTCAGAGAGCTTGCTGGCAGCAGTCTATTAGCTTCTTCAGAACCAGGGTTGCCAATATGATTTGTTGGTTTGTTTTGATCACTTGCTATGCTAATGGCTCAAAGAGATGCATGATCCCTGCCTGACAGGCTTAATAATCTAAAGTCACATTTGACCAATCTGAAGGTCCTTGATGAGTTGTATATAGAGAAAGAGATTTATAGCAAATGAGGTGCCATATGCCCTTCCTAAGGATTCGTCTTGTTTCATAGAAACATAAAAACAAAGTTGATGAGATTGTCAGATATTCATTTAATCTGTTGCCTTAACACTTAAAGTATTTGTGACAAATTTTAAAACAACAAAAGTAGGCCCACAACATATCCAGGGAATTTGCTTGATTAAATTAGGATGATTTTCCAAAGGCACAATATAATACAGACGTTGATCCAAAAGTAATGCCTCCCATTTTATTACGCTGGTCCATGACATCAGAGGCGAGGCACATGTTGGTGGTATGGCAGCAGAGTTGAACCTTCCCGCCATTATTCTCTTACATTGTGTGACTGTGTGAAAGATGGCAGCAGAGGGGCAGTCTGACAAAATGGCATCTGACATGGAAGTGTGTATGAAGCAAAGATGTGTCATTGAATTCCTCCATGCAGAAAAAATTGTGTCCATTGACATTTATCAATGCTGGCTGAACATTTATGGAGGCCAAACAGTGAATGTGAGTATAGTGAGGCAGTGGGTGGTGCATTTCAGCAGTGGTGACAGCAGCAGTGGTCACCTCCGCTGGTAGAAATTGTTACGAGCGCAGCATCCAGGCTCTTGTTCACTGCTGGTGAAAAAGCGTAACTAATAGCGGTGACTGTGTTGAAATATAGGTTTTCTAGCTGAGAATTTGCTCTATCATATAGTATTACTATGCTCTGTGCATCTGTTGTAAAATAAATAGGAGACGTTGCTTTCAGAGCAACCTATGTATAACCCCTTTTCTGAAACCTAAGCTTATTACTTTTTGTTTGTTACCCAACATCAAAATATTCTTTTCCTTTTTGTGGCAACCTTATGCACATTATATACCATTATATTGTTTCCCTTCAGGCTTCTCCTTCCAAGATCAAAAAATGTGCTTTTTCAGTTCTTTTCTTTTAGTGTCCTGTTTTCATTCCTTTTACTCATCTATGCACTCACTGAAGCTGTCTGTGACCTTGATAGATAGTACCTTAGCACAGACATAAGCCAGTACCTGAAACTTTATTAATTTTGCCAAGCCATTCTTTCTTTAGGGAGTACTTCACACTTGTCTTGAATGGCTTGTATCCTTGAGGGTTTACGGTTATTTTTCTGAGTTGCCAAAAGCTCTCTGAATTCCAGTCTTGCCTCCAGTGTCCTCCCTGTTGTTTCCAAATGACTCCTTGCAACTTGCTGAACCTCAAATGTGATTATCTAGAGTAGATGTAGTTTTGTGAAGAAAAGTATTCTAATCATAGCAAGATGAGCTGTTTATGACAGTTACATATTTTTTTCCTGCTTTTAACAATAAGCTAATCACAAGTAATTTACAATATTGATGACTCCATGGGAATATTGTCCTTTTTTTGTCTTGGTCCATCAATTTTTTTTAATTGAAGTACTGCAAGCAAATTTATTATTTACACAAAAATGCAAATAATTTATAAGTGGTACTAAATAATGCATACTAATAAGAAATATATATATTTTAATTATTAACAGCTAAGATAAAGATTATCTTAAGAAAATGTGATTTTAGACATCTTGGAATGTGGTTTTTACCCCCTGGTAAAGGATACAAATCCAATCCTGTGTTATAACTGCATTTTAGCAAACAAAATCCAAACCAACATAACCTTAGTGACTTCAGTGAAACTACACATTTTTATATCTGCCCAGTGTCTGCCACTCCCATTTATTTGTGTAATTGCATGAGTAATTCTACTAATTCGTGTTACACGACAATATGAAACAGTGATAGCCAAGCAAAGTAAATCCATTATGTCACTGAAGATACTTCTCTGCGAGCATGTGTGTGTAATAGGATGTGATTGTCAATTAGACTAAAGGTCACATCTATGTGCTCTTCCATATAGTTTCTGTCTATTTAATTGAATGTTGAAAATGATTTCAAATCCACTGTTCTTAGAGGTTATATGCTTGCTGGAAAATGATACAATTTCACCTGCCATGAGTATTATGAATTTATGATTACCAATGAATCGCTGATCCTCAATATTATAGTTTAATCAAATGTTCCCTGGGGCATATTTTCACTTCAGATCATTAGTATGATTCTCATTGGAGCTCACTAAGAGATGTGATAGGAAACACTCAATAGCAATCTGAAAGGCAAAAATTTTTATAGAGGTTTCAAAGATTATTAGAGTCTCATTTTGACATTATTTAATGAAGTAGTTTAGACTCATTTGATATTCTGTCTGTGAAAGATGCTGTATTTTAGGTAGTCAGGGAGCAAGGGCTCTTCAAGTGAAATAAATGCACTTACAGAAGTGCCTAACCCCCTTTCTGAGTATTTTTTTTCCTTAGCTTTCTTTTAGCTTAGCACTTAGTGGAGTGAAATAAAGGTAAAAAAAAAAAAAAATTCTTGCTGTATTTCTTTTTTCCACAGTAGGTGTTATGAACAAAACACAGCTGCAGGCAGTTTAGAATATTGGGCTGCAGCTTTCATAAGGAAGTGGTTAGTTTGGAAATTTTCCTGTCATTCCAAATTGCCAGCAAGAGAGCAGGAGAAGAACAGTCTTTTAGATAGATACCTCAAAAAATCTGACCCAGTAGTTGAGATCTGGCAAGAAATAATGATTCTGTACCCAATGTACTTTGTTATTTCTATTTATTTAATTGAAACTGAACGTGCAGAGTTTATGGTGATAACTATGTTGAAGAATAGTATTTTGTAGCTGAGAATTTCCTTTATCAAATATTGCCTTTGTATTTGTTTTAGTTTCCATGGAAATAAATAGGAGGCGTTATTTTTGGGTCAACCCATGTAATAATATTTTGGATCAACCTTTGTAATGATCAACTCTATGCAATGAGTCACACTAGATGAAGTTTCTGCCTAGTATACATTTGAATTTATATCATTCAAGGACCTGTTTACTACTTAAATGAAAAAGCAGGATCACATTCTCTGCATCCTTGACATCTTTTTTCCATAAGTTTCAAATGAAAGATCAATTACTTCAGCATAGCTTTTAACTTATAAAACTACTGTTTCTTTGACTTTTAAAATATCATTTGTTAATTTCATCTAATGTGCAGAAATAGTCCTCAATAAAATAATTCCCTTATACAGAATAATGAGCATCCTCAGGTGCCTTTAATTCTGAACTGAACTTTTCAAACAGATTTACCCTGAATTGTCCTAGACAGTTCTAGCTGTTTTCATTGAGTAGAACCATCCAACCTAGAGAATAACACTGTGCAGTATCTGTGAAGAAGTTGAATGTACACTGCAAGATCATGATGCTAAAGAAAATCTGAATATTTTGGTTTGCCCCTTTGTCAAATAGGAAATAAATGCCAGACTTTTTATTCATTCTCTTCCTGCTGCTGCTATTGGCTTTATGCTTGTGCTTTTATTGCTTTTGTGTGAGATGACATAATGGGGATAGGATCTGTGTGTCTTACTTCCAGGCTTTGATTGACTCTTATGTGCAACGTCAGTCAGGTCAAAATGGTGCTTTCTTAAAAACTTTACCCTAAGTGAGATTTTAACCAATTTAACACCATTTCATATTATCTTAAGGATCCTGCATCTGCTGCAACAAGTTTCAAATGAGTCACCTAGAAGGCATAATTGTGATCTCTGGGCTAAACTTGGAGATAATTTTGTCTCACATTATTACTCCAAAGGGATTTCTGACATTACTTCTAGTTACAATTAGTTCACTTTAGTTCATTTCTTAACGAAGCTCCATAAGAATGAAAAGGAGCCCTTTAAAATACACATTTCAGATGTCATCAGCTCTGCAGCGTAGAACAAACAAAGCTAAAGTTTTTGGCAAATCTGAAAGAGATTGCAGTCTAGAATGTATTAGCAAATGATTCAAGGGGACAAAACAACATGTTTTGTTTTGGTTTTTGTTTTATTGGTTATTGCTATGAATGCAATTAGTGAGAATTATATTCTTAAGACCATTTAGGAGAGATTTTGATAAAAGCAGCCCAGCACTTCTTCTGAGGGTATAAAATTAAAGTTTAAAATGCCAGATGTGTTGTGTTAATCCCATAGACTTCTGTAATGAATGTCTAAAAATGATAATAAACAAATTTTTGACAAAGTCCGTTATAATTAATTCCCAGGTGAATATTCTTAATGGTGTATTGAAGAATATCTTATAAAAATCATACATGGAAAAGATAACAATCCAAGTTGGAAAAAAACAGAGGAACAAAGGTGTCACTGGAAACTGTGCTTCCTTTTCTTCTATGTATTTTCCTTGCAAGCATGATTAAAAGACAAATTCCTTTTGAACACAGTGGTTTCAAACAAAGCATGGCTCAGAATTGGAGAGAAATGAATTTTCTGTATGTAAACACTTGCTTATTTCAATGCATGTGTTTTCAACCTGCTAATAATAAGTGTTTTTTAAAAAGTTTACCAGATAGTTATCCTGTATGATAAGAGACACTGTAACAATTCTGACATCAGTAGAACCCTAAAGGCTTAATTACTTCCAGCTACGGCTTTGCCCCCGAGAAAGATTATTATCTACTGCTTTCTCACTGCCACTGTATTGTCCTCTCAGAAATATTAGCTCAGTCTCAGCATTAGTGTAAACAGTCTCAATAGGATTTTGTTAACATGTCTAAGGAAATATGAGTTGAGTAATGAGAATGTATTTCTGAATTAACTGCCATAATAGTTGTGTCACTGGTTACCCGAGGAAAGAGAAAAGTTGGGGGACGTTCACAGAGGGTATATTGCACTATGAAAAGGAACTAGGTTTGATCTCAAAAATTCATTAAGTTATACAGTAATGAAGCCCTGTGTGAAACTGATTATTGATTCTGAAACAGTGACTGATGTGTTATCAGGATTCTGTCGCAATGCTCTTTATCCCATTCCCTTCTTTATAAAAAAAAAACTAGTATATATGTAAAGCTAATTCAACAGCAGCGTAAGTTTTCTATTACAAGGATTAAAGAATGTAAAGAGCTTTTAAACTCAGTAATTATAAATAGGTACAACACTGAAAAAAAAATAACATTTTAATCTCTCAAGCAAAACTAATACCAAGTACTTAAAATGTTAATTTCTTAACGACAACAACAACGATTGATTAGATAACATATAGTTATCTCTGATTGTTTTTACTTAGCAGTTTCAGAATAAATAGTCACCAAAAGATGTTTTATTGTATAACCTTTTCACAGTCAGTCCAAGGAGAAGGTATCTAAAAGGAAATTCTTAAAGACAGCCCACTTTCTGAACCTCAGTAATTTCCTGAAGTTTCAGGACCCGAATTCCCTTAGGAGGAAACTGCAGATAAAACGATACAAGTCTGACAGTATCACTGT
This sequence comes from Pavo muticus, assembly GCA_016647715.1. Classification (NCBI taxonomy): domain Eukaryota; kingdom Metazoa; phylum Chordata; class Aves; order Galliformes; family Phasianidae; genus Pavo; species Pavo muticus. The sequence goes on along the minus strand of JACDJE010000238.1, from coordinate 945,773 downwards.
GTTGTTGATTGTAGACACTCAATTTAGTTTGACTTCTAAGAGCCCTGTCATTTGTTTTCTGTAAATATAAGTGATCTGGAAGAAAAATTAAAGAAAAAGCACACTACTATTCTTCTCTGAGCTGGCTAATTAGCTGCTTTGTAGCACAAGGCAGCAGGACGTTGTTCTGAGAGGTTCCTGTACTACTCACACGATCAGACTTTCATGTACACGTTCCTGGTGTAACACTTCACATTTAGAGTAGCAGCACCAATTTTAAAATCACATATGAGATTTTTAAATATGAGAAGTCCTGCTGGTTTTCGAGAAAATGATATTTTAAGTATTTCAGAGTATTTCAGTATGTTTATGGCTTTGTATTACTAGCATGATTCCTTTTTTTTTTGAGAACTTTGGAATAAATTTTATTTCTTAGTAATAGCAAGCACGTATAAATCACAAAAATTGTCATTACCAGCTCGTATCAGAAATAGTATCTGAAACAACTGCTAACTGCTGCTCTTTTTTTTAAAAAAAACAAATATGATTCCTATCAGTGTCCCCAGTGCCCCAGTTCTGTAGGTCACCAGCAACAGTTTGTTTGCTGTTTCCTAGTAGACCTTTAAAAACTGTTGAATTATGCATTCTTCAGAAAGTACCAGCTGGTGTTTCTATGTTTGTTCCATTATGATTTTTTTTTCACTTCAAAAGAAAAACATAGAAGGATTCTTGGATTCTTTTCCTTTAAAAGTAAATAAAACCAGCCAGATAGAAAGGCTCTTCTGCTGTCANAAAAAAAAAAAAAAAGGAAACTTCTGCAAAAAGGCTGTAGTTGGGAAGGCACAATCTGAATCAGGATCATTCTTTATTAGTGATGAAAAATTCTGATGATTTCTGGATTTACCTTTTAAATTGGTGTGGTTTGTAAAAAAAAAAAATAAGAAAATAGATGAGTTAGGTGTGAATGACCTTTTTTTTTAAAAAAATAAATTAAAATTGGAGCCTTCCCTCACTATAGCTTCTTTCCTCACATACAAAAAATATATCACCAGACTGATATTTTTCCTCTTTCACTTCCTGTTAGATAAGTTAGAATTGTTGGTCTTCCTGTAAGTACTGGTGGTGTCCTACACTGAGAATTCTGATATGTATATAACTTTCAATACATGCCCAAGACTAGAAATGAAAGGTATTTTCTTTGCAAATAGTATTTCAGTCTATTGCTTAAGAAAAAGTCTTCAACAACTGACAGTAGCTGTAGTGTTTCTCTTCCAGCACATACTCTGTACCTTTTTACACGCTACTTCCTCTACCCATAGTACAATCTCTGTTGGTTGGTTTGCGAAATTGTTTCAGAAAACCACAAGTCCAGGTAGATGATATCTGTTGCTATACCCTTATCCACTAGTGCTGTAATCTCATTGTAGAAGGTAATCAAATTTGTCAGGCACGATTTGTCATTAGTGAAGCCATGCTAGCTGTCACCAATCATCTCTGTTCTCTATGTACCTTAGCATATTTTCCAGGAAGATCTTCTTTGTGATCTTCTTGGGCACAGAAGTGAGACTGAGTGGCATGCTTTTCCCTAAATCTTCGCTTTTTCCCCCTTTTTAAAAATTGGTTTGTTTTCCCTTTTCCAGTAAGTGAGAATTTCACTGGACTGCCACAACTTCTAAATACGATGGAGGGTGGCTTAGCACCTGCATCTGCCAGTTCCCTCAAGATCCTACAATGCATCTAATGAGGTTCCATGGACTCGTGTAACTTTAGGTTCCTTAAATGATCTTGAACCCATTTTTCTAATACAGTGTGTGGTTCTTCATTCTCCGAGTCCATGTCTTTCCTTCTGTTACTTGCATGGTGTGGATAGAGCATTTTCTGGTGAAGACTGAGTCAATAATGTTACTGAATACCTAAGCCTTCTTAGGTAACCAGGTCTCCTGTTTTCTTCTAGAGAAAGCTCACATTTATGACTCATTTGGAAATAACTGACTCGAAGCACAAAGATTTAGACTGTGAGAACTGCAGTCCCAGCACATAGTCTTCCATCACAGTTAAAAGCTCCTTCAGGCTGAAAGTAAGTTTGTGCCTCGTAGCCCATGACAGAGCACTACAGGGCTCTCTGGATGAAGTTAAAATCACTTATTCCTGTTCAGTAGTTGCACTAATCATTTTATTTTATCTAGTACTGGTTTCGAGGTGATTTATTTTATTTTATTTTTAAATTTATACAATTCTGTGTAAGAGTATTACCTAAGGATCAGGTCTAGCTTGGATTTATTGTAGTAATTGTTGTGAGAATGTAGATTAATGCCTTTGTCCTAAGGATCCAGGTAGATGAGAAAGCACCAATAAAAGCAGAAATAAGAGACAAATAATACAAAGCAGCATGTCTTAAATGCCTTTATTCATGGTCACAGCTCTACACATTTCTAAGTACAAATTCAATCTCATGCTATTAATGGAAAAGTTTTAGGGTACGGTTAAAAAAGAACATGTGGACAGTTCTCCTTACCTTTTGCATGTAGTGATATGAGTAGAAACTCCTACCTGAAAATGGAGAGAAATGGGTGATCTCCAAGGGAAGAAAGGAAGCGCTGTGTTAAGGTAACTAGAGACTGTCCCAAGACAGGAGGGGAACATTGGTGCTGGACTGACGTGGGAAGGGAAGTTTAGGAGAGATGTTCATAAAGGCTGCAAAGCAGCTAGCACTACATTTATGTCAGGGCAATTCGCCTAAGACAAGGTGGGATAATTATCTCTGTAGCAGATTTCGAATGGACTGCAGGAAATATTTACTGAAACAAGGAATGTAGCAGATGGAACAAGTGTGAACAGATGGAACAAGTGTGAACTATAATAAAAAGGTTATAAGGTGGAATAGAAGCTACAGGCAAAAGAAAAAGTGAGCACTAACGTGAAAAGTCCTTCAAGCAGGGAGAAGAGGTGCAAAATCAGGAGGATGTAATCAAATACCGTCACCTTCTTCAGCAGTTCATTTCTCTTATCTTGCAGCCTGCATTGCCACAGGGAAGACTTGTAAGCAGTATCAGAATATTGTGGTCAGAGTTTGTGTGTGCCTGTATGTGCAAGTATTAGTTCATAGTGAAAAGCACTTTTAAAAAGCCATCCAAAAATAATGGCTTAAACAGTTATACAGTAAGTGACCTTTCTTTTATATTTCAGTGTTACTGCTCCTGTGGGTCCTTTGCAAAGGTTAGTAAAACATCAGGATAGAAAGCTGGTGATCAGTTGAACTATTTTTTTTTCTAATGTTTTTGTGCAATCTGGTGTCAAAGTTACTTTATAAGTCAGATTTCATATGTCTTTGTTCAAAGCAACTAATTTTATTAGGACTTTTGCCCACTGAAATGGAAAGGACTTTGCTCTAATTGTCCTGCTAATGCTCTGTGAATTTGCCAGCCTTTTGAATTGTAATTCATAGAAAAAACTAACAGAAATAGATTATTGGTGTACTTTCTCATAGCTACTGCATGAGTCAGGTAAATTGCTTTGTTATGACAGTGTATGATTATCTAACATTTTTTCACGTTGTTGCTCATTAATAATCTGATGTTTTTGCTATACTTTAGAGCCCCCAGCTGAAATAGATTAGATGCCTTCCAAATTCACAGCCAAAGCTTACAGTAAAAGCAATTTCTAATCTCAAAAAGTAGCTTGGAATAGCTCAATTTAATTCTTTTGCTTAGATTAGCAGGAAAATGCTCATAGCTGGGAAATGGGAAGGATTGATATTCTTCTAGTTGTATTTTATAACTTTTTTTTTAATGAAGTACATAGTGGATGACATTATTTTTGGTTTCTTAAAATCTCTTTGCAAAAGTGCATTCTTCATTACTTTGTAGTTTCCCTTTTCTATCTTGTTCAAAAATGTAATTTCTACAGTAGCAGGATTCAGACCAATGACACATAGAGCACTTTACCTCAAGACTGGCAGTTTAGGCAGCAGCAACTTAAAACCTTCACTGTTTACTAGGGATTTGATGACTTTTGTAAGAAGGTATGGTGTAATGTCACTACCCCCTCAAAGCACCAAAATTTGCAATTTAAGTGGAGAATATACTTAAGATCCAGATGCTTCTGTCCTGCAGTTGACTTTGACAGTGGTCTTGGAAGTGAACTCCATTTGAATGATCTAGGTTACAGCTGACTCCCTTGGGGCTAGTTCAGCAGAACTGAAAAGTGTACACTGGTTTCATTTTACTGTTTTGTGGAAGTTCTCTGAACTTTTGGTGAGACATCTTTCATAAGAACTAAATTCATATAAAACATTAAAAAAAACGCAACACATTACAGTGATAGCCTCTAGCACTGCAGGTTAATTGTTTCCACTCAGACTAATTGAATAATATTGTGAACACTATGAAAGCATATGCTAGAAATTATTCATTAAAAACGTCTGTTTCTAGTCTTACCCAAGTTTTCTATAAAATACGAAAGCACTATTCCCTGTAAAGTACAGGGATGTCGTAAGTAGCTGCTGCCTCCAGCACCTTGGGGACCAAGGATGCTCCAACTGTCGGGACTGCACCCCTCACTCATGCTGTTCTCCGGCCGTAGCCTGGTGCTGGGGACATATGCCATTCCCATCCCACGGTTGGGGCTGAGATCCCCACTCACTGCACTGAGTGGCAGGGAGATCCCCAACTCCAGTAGATGACACCACAGGACAGAGTGCCCACAACCCTGGTATGACTGTGTTCACTGTGCCCAAACCTCTCATATCCCAAATACCCCCAAATCTTCATGTTCCTCTTGTCTCCCTTTACTTGTCAGTTACAAAGCCATGTTGACTCTCCCCAAAGCTGACCCTGGAGATTCTTGATGGTTAGGTACACTGCCATTGAGATGTCCAGGTGAGTCTACTCAGTATTAGGGCCTATTTTGCTCCTGCTGTAGTGTCCACCTTTCTTAAGCTGTGAGAATATTTATTTTCTCTTCAGTCTTTGTCTCCAGAAGCCATCTGCAAGATCTCTAGCACAAATTAGATGAGAATTTTTCTCTGTAGTTAAAGGTTCCTTCAGCATCACTGATTTCATCTGCCAATCTATTTCTGCTGCATTGTATTGACTGTGAATAGACGTAGCCAGTATTGCGTTTCCTGAGTGGAGTGTCCTTCCTGAATTTTAAACGTTCTTGAATTGCTTGCAGATTTTCTTTGGCTCAGAGTTTATATTAACTGCTTTTTTCTTTGAGAGAAGTTGCCATTTCTTAAAAGCTTTAAAAATATGATTGAATCAAAGCCTAATGAAAAATAAAAAATAGTTCTTTAGATTCTCATGTATACATCAGTTTTTAACAGTCCTTTAGAAAATGCTGCATTAAAAAGCTGTTGGCAGTTAAGCTCCGTTGTTCAGCATTTTTATTTCAGTTCTAAAATCCCCTTTAACAATACTAAATTAGGAATTTCATTAATAATAACGTACAACTATTTACTACTCACAACAGTAAAAGAGCCTGACAAAACTATTGTGCTTGACAACCTCTTTTTATTTTTTAAATTTCTCTGTATCATTTTCTGAACTCTTCAAGTATTTTTTTTTCCTTTCATCTAGTTTTCCTCTAACTTTAAAACCCCTTCTTCCTTATCTGGTTCTTTCCTAGATCCTTAAATGATAACCTTCTCTATGCTGATATAATTTGCTGTGTGATAATTTGTATATAGTACAGTTAATTAAAAACTACTTCTGCGCTCTTCCCATAAGGAAGATTAAAAAAAAAAAAAAAAAAAAGAGGGAAAAAAATAAAAGGAAACTGCATAGCTCAGAATAGCAGTCAAATCTGGTTCATTGTGAATCTTCTCATATGCTCACATGGGCCGTTCAAGTGAGATTTTTCTAAAGAAAGCAAATGAACTCGTATGACAAAGTTTCCTGTCATAGGGGAACACCTTAGTTTTACACATGCTCTGGAAGTGCACATGCTGATGTATTAAGTGGTACTAAATGAATGAAATGATTTTGCAAATCTACTATAATTTCAAGCTCTGTATTGGGGAAACTCTACAGGTTCTTTTTTTTTTTTTGCGTTTGAGCTCCTGGAAATGATTACAACAGTATTAGATAATGTTTGCATTAAACATAGAAACTATTTATAACTTAAGAAGTTTTTTGTTTTGAAAAGCTGCATAGTAATCCTGTGGAGGTGTTATCTGAATAATAAAGCTGTATTTGGGAAATTTAACAAATACTGAAAGGAAAAAAGTGCAGTCATTTCTCTATTTTAAATTCTTTGTGCTTTCACACATCTCTGTGTCCTTCTCTCCAGTGTTATTAACTATTTCATCTCTTCTTTCATCCTTTTCCCTATCTCCCACCCCACAAATGCCCAACGTATCCCATTCTGTGATTATTGTTTTAGGCAAAATCCGTTTTTCTCTACTCTTTGTTTACAATCCATGTTAAGTACTATTGGTCTCCAGAATTCCAGTTTGATTCTGACCTCTAACTGGTTGGTAGGTTAAGTGTGACTGCCAGCTCCTAATGTGTGTCTGCCTCTCGAAGTCTGATGTAAAACAATGTGTACAAGGGAACTGAGACAGAAGGACAGCAGTCTCACTCCTGAAAGTGTTTCAAGGTAATCCCTAAAATGCTGCTGTACGTTTTTTTCTGCTTCACACCTTGATGGCTCCTCTGATGATTTGATGTGGTTTATAGGGTTGTGTAGTCTGTGAAGCTGACAGATGTATTTTGGAATGAAAAACAGATGGGGCAGAACAGGATGAATCACCAAAATCGTATCTGTACATAGAAATGGGATTGGCAAGAAAGCTTTCCCAGCTTGGCTAAAAATGTTGAGGATCCATAGAGTAGCTTAATGATAACTCAGACAGTTCCTCAGCAGGTGTTTCCAAACACTGAGACTTATAATATTTCTGTTGTACATCATTTTGTTTCATTCCCAGGCTCACTATATAGAAGGAACACATTCTGATTTGGCTCTCTTCCATAGGTCTTGAACTATGAGTATGAAAAACTGCACTCGTTTTTGTCTCCCTTGCTCTTCCATCTGTGCTGAAACACAGAGTTTAGTGGGGCTGACAGCTCTTAAGGTCCTGGGAGAAATTTGATCATACAGCTGAAATTGAGTGCAAACCAGTAAGCCAAGAAAACACTTTATGCTTTTTTTTTTTTTTTTTTCCTCCAGAATCTTTGTCAACTCCTACCAAAATTTTAGATCCAGGAAAATGTAAGCTTGGCTTTCAGGCCTTATATTAGACCTCTTCCAAACTAAAGAACTAAAATACGATATAGGCATTTTCCTCACCTTCTTGGGAAGACTTTAAATACTGAAAGTAAAAACATGCAGATTCCAGCAAGCTGTACTGCTGAGATGCTGGATGTGGCCAGTGGACTGTAAATAGTGCTGAGTAAAAGGTAGAGCAAGACTTAAACACTGGAGGCTTATCGTCTGGCTTTGCCAAATAAAGGAAAGAGAAAAGTACTCAGATGAGCGTGCCTTCTAAGTTGAAGTTTAACACCCAAATCCCATTACAGAAGGTCAACAATGAGGTGGGAGGTAAGGCAGGAGAGAGCTGTTTTTAACAGTGGGAATTTGCCGTAGGCAAGAAGGTTGTGCAAGAATTTAAGTACGAGGGCAGCCACAGCAGCAACAGTCCATCTTGTACTATTAGGGGGAATGCAAGCCAGAAGGCTATTCTGCTGAGCAGAAGTCCCTACCAACAAAAAGTGGCTACCTGCCCTTGCTTTCATGCTGGCTGCAGAACATTTGCAGTGGAAAACAAGTGCAATTAGGAAGAGATATCTTTTCCCTCTGAAAACTCCTGCAAGGGTCTCTTGGCTTGATATTCTTTGCTGGGTTGGTTTGACCCATTTCGATAACAGTAGGGCAATACGCAGTATAAAAGCAGAGATATATGTCTGAATAAATGTGTAAAGAGTTAAGATAGGTCTAGTCTAGGTTTAGATATAGTAGATCATGAATGTATGGTAATTTATAAATCACTCATAACTTGCAATGCATACACCATAATTTTTATATCCTAGTATACACATATTATACTATAAACTACACATATTATACTTTTATTTATACAGTTGTGGATTAACAGTTCTCTAGTTTAAATCTCTGTAAATCAGAGGTTTAAACAATTGCTTTCTTTATTTGTTGTAACTGCATATATAAATCATGCTAAATAGCAGCCATTCTTAAAGTTTGTCTTGTATGCCTAAAATCTATCAGTATACAGCACGTATCTCAGTAGAGCAGTATCTAGATGTGAAAGTGCGTAGGCCTTGCTCTAGTTACAGCAGTTTGTGTGAAGTGTGAGCACCTCTTGAGACAAAAAAACACAATTCCAGCGGATGTGGTATGGAGATGAGTTTTAGGACATTCCCATTGTGAATTCTGGGGTAAAGTGTGTCTTGGGGTTTAACTTTGATTGCAGAAGAACAAATTATCAAACTAAAGAGCAAGGAGCCCTAGTTAACTAACCTGAATATGAAGAAGTCTAACACAGCACAGGGGAGTTTGTGACTGACTGGGTGAGGGATAACAGCTGTGAACTCTCTAGATGACAAATTATTAACAAATGAAATCAAGATGAGTTTGGAAAAAATCAGTTTCTGAATATCACTTTGGTGGCTATGAATTACTATTATTCTCTTCTATAGCAGTTTGAAGGAAGTCCTTCATGATCAGTGGATTACTGCCTCATGGCTTTCCACCTCTTCATGAATGTCTGTTTTGAAGACCAATTTTAAGACAATAATCTCTTACTATATAAACACAACACAGACTGCAACATACTTTCTTGGTGGTGAATTTTTTGCTTAATCAAAGCTGTGAGTTTCAGAACCTTTGGAAATAACACAATGCTTTGGGTTCTGCAGGGCACCGTGTACATCTTCAGTAATTACATAGGTTGTGTGGACTTGTGTAACCACGTAGTATTGTGAAAAAGTGCAGGAGTTGCGTAAAGTACAAACTGAGCTTTACCTTTCTTAGGAACATTAATCATTTGCTAAACTGTTGTATGGATGTTAAGTCAGTCATTTGCAGCAAATACCCATCTAGGAGATGTTTGCTTATATCATCCATTTTGTATAAAATGATCAATCAATCGGATGTTGCAGGCATTTACGCTAACAATTTCCTCTTCAATAAATAAGGATTATTCTGTTTACCTACTTTATGGCATGTGAACATCGGTTGTTCAGCCATGTCAGTATTGATGAAAATATAAATAACACTTATAACTACATATATATGTATGTTGAACGTCAAATATGAAAGAAAAGGTAGACTGGTGGTTGATTGTAGTCAGTGATTTAATATTCAGAAAAGGCAAAAGTGCCAGGTTGGTTATCTTAGTTGCTGAATGTATGATATGAAAAAACTCAATTTTGGAAGTAGAAGATTGCCAGAAAGGACAACAAAAGATATATTTGAGTTTTTATTTCTGGGGTGGTTTTTTGTGTATGTTTTTCCACATTAAACCCAAATTCAAATAATTAATTAAATACAGTTAAAAATCTTTAAAGTATTCTAGCATTAAAATCTTTAGAAACACACCTACTTTGTGTTGTTTCAAATACATAACCTGATGCATTTGTTAGATGTTATAAAGGGGGTTATAAGAACTTTTCAAGGAATGCGCACATACAAAACATCCCCCTTTGTTGGAAAGATACGACAAAATGGTTCTGTTGTCCTGATCAAAAATTCAGGTTGCCCTTTGCAATTCAGGATGGCTGTTGTCTGTTTGGCCTTTCTCCATCAGGATTCTGCTGATCTAATGATAAGCTGCAGCATGTACAGAAATTGTTCTCAAACCTATGTTAACAATCATGATAATATATTTTTTAGGTTTCCTCTACGCTCAGAACAGTGCCAAACGCAGTATTAAAGAGCGACTTATGAAGCTCTTGCCCTGCTCGGCTGCCAAAGCGACATCTCCTGTTACTCAAAGCAAGTTTTATTTTTCATTTGATTTTGATTTTGATTTTTTTTAGGTTTGCATGCAACAAAATTTATACTTTCATTAACTGCTTGCTCAAAAGAGAAGATATCTGCTGAAGTAATTGTATAATCTATTGATGTTTAGAAGGAGTGATGGATAGGCTGCTAACAGATTTGTCTGTGCAGAGCATGGTGGCAAGATACCAGTGCCAGAGTCTGCTCTGCAGGAGATTCTGGGTTGGGACTTAGGCTCCGCAAGCTAGCTGGAAAGTGGTTCACTGGTGAAATTAAATGCTTGTTCTCACTGTATTTGCAAATTGGTAGCTCTTTTGTACATGTGTATACGTGTTTGTGTTCTTGCTGTCCAACACATAGGATAGTATCAGCAGTACTGGTTTAGCAGAAAGGCTTGGCCCTGCATGTTTTTGTTATATAACATCAAACTGTGTAGGAAATGAAACCTGATGTACATGTCTGGGGAAAAAAGAGAGCTTGAAAACAAACTATATGAATGTAGAGTTTAAGGACAAGTACACTGACCTTTCCTTCGATGTCTTGACCCTATGATCTGACAAAATACAATCCTTTCAGAGACAGTCAAACAGGAAGAAACAGACGGACAGATTCACCATCCTTATATACCTCGATAGAGACAAATTATAGCAATAACACTAATACATTCCTATATCTTTTTGACTAATATAACTTGAAATTAAATATCCCTGTGGACCCAATTCAATCTAGATTAATTTGGCTTCATTCTATGCACTCATTTTAGCAGCTAAAATTAGATGCTGAGTGGTCCCTATGCTACATGATACTATGATACAGGAGTATCCTCTTCTTAGTAAAGCATATTGATCAGTATAAGATAAGAAGTGCCTCCAAGAGCAGTTCCCCGTGTCCAGTGATCATGTTAAAACCCGAGACCACTAGGCTGTGAACACAGGCCCCACATTAAGTGCTAAGACTTCAGTGGTATGGACATAGGATTTCTTTCTGATACCCCATTTTTTTATGTGTGCCTCTGTGGAAAAGATTGTGTTACTTTCTCTCCTTTCTAGGCATTTGAGATCTCAAAGATGAAAAGCACCAAGGATTTGGTTGCACAGTACCATTTTCATTGTGATTTCAGCTGATGTGTTTTACTGGAAAACAGAGTAGCTTAAAAAAGGCAGTCACTGTAGTGACAGCTTTAAGTAGAAGCTGCTTTCACCTACATGACCTGAATAACGATAGTCCTAGACTAAAAAGAAATGGAAGGTTTTATTCCTTTCTGATGTTTGGAAAGCAACACATCCTTATTCCTTGCACATCTCTGTGCAACATTTTTGACTGTACAGGTAACATGAAAATATTTAAATTGTCTCAAAATCACTGACCATGCAAAATGTGCTTTTTTGAGCTGAAAGTGTTTTTATAAGCCCAAAGAGAAGACAAAGTAGAACTTGCATTATATGTTTCATATTTGAGAACCAAGTAGTAAAAAGAAAAAATGAAGTCAACATTTTCCTCTGTGCTCTTGTATATAATGAGATGTCGTTTTAAATGAGAATATTACATTAAATGGAAATATTATATTAAATTGTAGATGTACATTGTTGTTTTCGTATTTTGACATAATGTGCTATTTGATTTCTTCTGGCATGAAAGAAAACAACGTTCCTGATGTAGTAGGAGTGAAGTCAGCACTACCTACAGTGACCACCACATAATATGAATTCCTTAGAAAATTTACTAGGCATAGATTTAATGCATGTATTTTGTTGAAAAACTGCCAACCCTGAATTTGCAATTGTGTGTGCAGTTGTGTATTGCAATTGAATATGTGCAGAAAAAGGTTATTTGAATAATAATGATAAAAACTTATTTCAGCTTTCCCATTCAGCAGTACATCTCAGAGTGCTTTTTCTTATTTGTGTATATTAGCCTGATAAGTCTAGACTCAAGATTGGTTTTGGAATAGTTTGTATGCATGCAATTATTAAATAAGTAGGGGAGATAGAATTTGGGATTTGTGCAGGCAAATGCATATGCACAATTTTTACAGACATGTCCTAAATTTTGATTTGTTTTTTATCATTATTTAAGGAGTATGTATGTTTTTTGCATTTTTACCATTTTGTTATTTAGTATATGATGAAAGGTTCAAAGCATAGCTCTTGTAGCAAATGCCTTAAAAACTGTCTCTACTGTTTAGCTGGAAGAAAGATACTCATTAATGGCGTGAATATGATTATTTATTTAATATATTAAGAAGTGAATATGAACTTGTTTCTCTTTTTCAGCTGAGATATATTAGCCCTTTGTAAAAAATGTAAAAAAAAAAAAAGAGTTCTTAACTTTCTTAGGTTGAAGAAACTAGAGAATTGAAATGATAAATTTTTCATTAATGCCGTAGAAATTACAAAACTTTGCTTGAGAATAGGTGTATTTTCACACATTTTAATTGCATGTGTCGAAGTGTGTGTTTTTTTCTTGCCTGGGTAATGTTATCTATAAGTGTTAATTTTTTTATGTTTTTTTTAAGAGAGCGAGTGACTCATGAATGCTATAGTATTTTAATCAGCATGGTTGGCATATTATCAGAAAGCTCCCAGTGATATTATTTTTGGACTATTTGTATCAGTAAGGTGCTACAGAAATGGAGTGTGATAAGGCTGTTACACTGAATCTTTTCATTAACAGAAAACTAATATTGCCACCATACTGTAGTCTTCTACATTTTTACCAAATCATTAAACGCTGTAGAAATATTTGTCAGTAAGGACATACCAGGCATCACACTGTCTGGTACATATATCTGGCCTTACATTTATTACATTTATTCATTTAACTTCTAGAAGAGCTTGTAGATATCCCTCTAGGTAATTGGATTTTTCACAAATAGAGACCTCTTTTCCATGTAAGTCCCTATCTCTCTAAATGATAGCCCATTTAAAGTACGTGGTACTCATAAAAGTGACATTTCAACAATATTTATTCTCAAGTTCACTCTTTTTTTAAGTTTAATATAAGCACCTAGTGCAAACTTACAGCTGAGAAAATTTCTGCTGCATATCTATATGATGTTATTATAGTTACTTTATAATGAATACAGAAGACAAAATTCCTTAAAAAATATGATGGCAAAGCTTCACTTTGCAAAATAAACCCTGAATATTCTCATGGAGAATTAAAATGTAGCTCAGGAACTTTGCTAGGCTTTCCAAACATTGGGAAGACAGATTCTTAACTCCGAAACGACTTAATTATCCTTTGATAACTGTGTATAGGAACTGCACTGCCACATGACAGGAATTTTCTTATTACAGGTGAGAACTGAAATGTTCTTATAATCCTGTGAATTCAGACATTGATCCTTCAAAGCTTTCATCAAACATCATAACGACGATGTAAAGTTGTGGATTTTTTGTCAATAGTGTTTACACTGGAATTTTTCACAAAAGTATTGATTGTGTCTGAGTCATCTGAAACAACCTACGAATGAATGGAAGAGAAATATGTTTTAGCTTGCCCATAAGCCAATACACAGTGGACATTCTCAGATAAGACTATGGGTGACACTGATTTGGAAAATATCTTCTGTCAGATTAAATGAAAAATGTCATGTCTGGTTCTTCCTACAGACATTCTCTGTAATGCTTACGCTGTTAAATAATGACTTGGAAAAAGCCAAAGTAAAGAGCCAGACAAAACTAACATGTCTCTCAGAAGAGTTATGAAATGCAAAGTGTTCTCTGAATTTGCAGTCTGGTTCAGTGATTGAATTTAACATTTTATTATGGCATCTGCAAACGTCATTTTAAATGGATTAGCACCGTATTTCTTATTCTAATAAATCTTTCTGCATTGAGTCTAAGCTGAAAAACTTTGACAGAAGCAGCTTTAATTAATAAAATAAATGTACTCAAGGAACACTGTCAGGAGAAAATGATGTTCTAAGAATCAGATTTGAAAAGCCATAAAACATTAACGGTGTTCTTTTTTTTTTAATCTTACACCATGCCTTTTATCTTGCACTTATAATTACATCTATTATAGTTACAAGTCCTTACTTATTCCTTAGTCATCTTGTCTGAAAAGAATTCACAGTTGATGCTCTTGAGGTAAATACCTACCTAGTCTTGGTATTTGGGGTAAGAAGGAACCAGCAGAAACTGAAGCACATCCATACTGAAGAACAGTGCTATTGGGAGGAAACTAAAAAAGAAAATCAAAAGAGTAGAAGTAAAATAAAGAGTTATTCTGTAGAACTTATGACCTTTTAATACCTAGATTTTTCAATATTACACATCATATGCCAATCTTAAAATACTTCAGTTTACCCTTTAAAAAACCTACTGAACTAATATTGCTTATCAAAGATATCTGTTTCAGCCTGACCATGTGCACTGCCTTAAAATCACCAAATTTATTACATACACATGTATATAAATCAGTAGGTTGCACTGTATTAATGGCTCTGTTCAACATGTGGTCAGATTTTGGAATCTGCATTCATGCCTGATGTATAGGTGTTTGTGTATTTCAAAGTACGTAAATATTTCTAAGTTATGTTCAGAACATTTAGACTTGTGGATGCTGTCTTGCACAGAGACTGTTCTGAAGCTTTACCTGGAGCGGTAGTTAGCTAAATTCAGTTCAGACATTTACTCACAATTCAGAAAGCACAATTATATATTAATTTCTCCTGTTTGGTTACATGAAAGAAATTCTTAATAACCTAAGAAAAAAATATCCATGTGTTAAAAAGTCTCAGTCTGAGTTTTAAATCCTTGATGTGATGATCCGCCGTCTGACTTTCAGTCTTGGTTCTTTCACAAGACATTGTTAATGGTGTAGGAAACCACTTAGACACTATGATAATGATATGCCTGTATGAGAAATGTACCTGACCAGAGCTTACTGCAGAACCTTGCTTTCTCTTCTTTCAGTTAAACCACTAGTGAAATGTGAATAATTACACACACTTTTGATTTTACATCACCTCTGCTATTGGACCATCCATTCTCTACTGGAAGCCTCTCAAGCAGTGGAACTCACTTTTTTTTATTTTATTTTATTTATTTTTTTTATTATTTTTTTTAATAACATCTGTTTCTTCCTTTCCACACCTTGAATATTTCTTTAATCCTTAGGTTCCTGAGATGAGTGCCAGCAACAGCCTCTCTCTGCCAGGAAGGAAAGACAAGGTCCTACAATTTTTTGAACGTTTATCCAAGTTGTTGATATGTACTGATTCTGTGCTCCAAGCAAGCTGCTCTAGTGGAGTGCCTCTCTTGGCAGAGAGGTTGGAACTGGATGACCTTCAAGGTCCCTTCCAACCCAAGCCATTCAGTGATTCTATGATTCCATTCAAAAGTTGTCCATTTTTCGGATAGTTGAACTTGATATCCTGATGCCAGATTTCTCCCTAGCAACTGAAAGTTATTATTACTGCACTGTACCAGAATGAAAATATGTGTACCAGAATGAAAATATGTGAAGATGTAAGCATAATACTGTTTTAATGGAGTGTCTTGTTTGTGATCTTCCAAAAATTGAGGTGAATAAAGCTTAACTTCGAGAATGCAGTCCCCCACTGATGAAATAAAATATATATTTTCACCATTGTAGAAGTAAAAATATATGCAAGTTTGGTTTTGCTCAGGTTACATTTCTCTAGCTGATATAACTATCCAACCAGAAGGCAGCCGTGATTTGATTAAATTTTTCAGGAGTACTATATAAGGTATGCTTAATGTCAGATTTTGGATCAAGTGTGTGCCTTGTACTCCTGTATAAGAAAATCTGTACTGTAAGTTGCGTTAGCTATTTTATTGGGCTCCCACGTTTAAATCTCATGCTTTTAGAGCTATATTAGAGCCTTAAAGGTGTATATTGGCATTCATATTTGCTAAAATCTTCATTTTGCCCCCCTAAAGCTGCTCACCATGAATAATCATGTTTGCTCTGTAAGGTTTCTTACACTGTACTCAAAGTAAGGCTCACTGTTGAAAGTGGAATATCCTTCCCAAACACTTTACAAAGTTATCCATAAAGGAGAACACTGGGAATCCCAGGCTGATCCAGTAACTAACGGAGGGAATATCATCAGTATTGTTGAGACACAGTAAGGTTTTATAAGGTCTTTTCTTTGCTCAGAAAGTTGTAGAAACAGCAAAATCCTACTGAATATATCATGTATGTCCTTGCAGAATGTCTGCTTTCCAGTCTATTGTTACTTATATTTATGCTGTAATAATATCCAGACCTCTGGATCATCACTGCTGTTCCACGCTCTATGCAGCCACTGAAGCAGATAAATCCCTTTGTCTGTAAGTTCAAAATGAACATGTCACATGTCTTTAAGGTCACAAAAGCCATTCTTTAAAATAATGATATCTAATTTTCTTTTTTTCCTACATAGGATAGATATTTCTACATCCTGCATTTCTTGTTGAGCTTTTCCTTTCTGTCTCTTGCATTTTGCAGATACTGTAGAAGATGAAATGGAAATGGCTATTGTACGGCATAGACCTGAAGCTCTTGAACTGCTGGAAGCACAGAGTAAATTCACAAAGAAGGAACTTCAGATCTTATATAGAGGTTTCAAGAATGTAAGTACTTCAGTTTTTAATTTACCATCCACTTCACACATTACATGCCACTGCGATCTCAGCTGTACAAGAATGCTTTCAATGGAGCTTGTGGAATTCCATAGTTAAATGCTGCATGTGGAAACACGCATAAAGTGTGGAAATAATCAATCTGCAACAAGTGAACTGTTTAAAAGATGCAGACAAGGTATAAAGCAGAGAATAATTTAAGTTAGTAAAGTAAGACTGTTCAAGGAGACAGTAAAAGTTGTGTTGAGGCTGGACGAATGAAATGATGGGGGGGAAATTAAACAGTGAAGAATTTTTCAGTTAGAGGAAAGATTTTGATTATTGTATTCATGGTAGTTATCACAAGAAGTAATTGACTAAAATAGGATTAATGCAATTTTATAGGGTTACACTATATTTGATATTAAGGAGTTTGAATATTAGCAATGGCTTCCGAATTGTCATGTTAGCCTGTGAACTCAGATGTGAGTATTGCAACTGTGCAGGTGATAAGCCGTCTGCTAAGCTAAAGGTAAATTGCATGATAATTGCATTTATCACCTTTTGGTTTAGTTTTCCTTCCACCCTTAGAAAACGGTGTTCTTGCCCATGGCATTTACTACTGAAACAAATTGATGTAACAAAGTATTATAATGCTAAAACACAACAAAGCTTTACTATGGAGAATATTTTTAGTAGCTTGTACAAGAAGAAGTGTGAACTGTACTAAACTCTTAGATATAATGTATTTTGTAGTGAAAGCAAGCTGTGTGAAAGGGTATTTTAAAACAACATTTTTATTGAAAGCTCACAATGGAAGCAAAATATAGAGTCACTTAATGTGTCCTGGCTATATATCATCTCCACTTTCAGACAGTATATAATGTTGGCATGTTAGTGATTAACTGTGATTGCTCTTAAAGGCTTTTCATTTCCTCAAGGTACTAGAGAACATTCCCCTGTTAATGATACTATTCCCAAGCTATTGCAAATCATGAGCTAATGTTCCTAATTATCTAAGGCAGAAAGGTAAAAGCATAGTGAATAAAATAAGCCTTCTGTCTGTTTCTCTAAGAAAGTTATTTTTAGAGCCTCAGAACTAAGGACCTTGCTTCTCTGTGTAACGTGACGCATGGAAGAAGAGAATACATTATAAGGAAGTATTTTAATTGGTTGCCATTTTACAATAATTTTCAAGAGGAATTCCAGCTCTTGATCTACTTTTGTGTTCTAAGATGTATTGCATCAAAGGAGTTTTGATGGTAATACATCTTTATTCAAGTGTTTCATTTCCTTATCAGTACATAGTAATTCAAGACATGCAAGTATAAGTATCTTCGACTATTTGGAGCTAATGAGCATGGAACTCAGATTTTTTTTTTTTTTTTGTGCTTAATGTGATTGCAAAGTTATCAATTACTTTCAAAAATGCTGTAAAACATGCCCAGTGCTGATGACTGTTATAAATCAGTTTAAAGCAGTAGTCTTAACCCAGGCTTCAGACTTCAGAAATGAAGGGTTACTTTTGGTTGAGCTGGGGTTTGTTGTGTTTCTCATCTTTGTCTGTTCTACTGCAAAACCTGGTGCTAGATTGCAGCTCCCTAATCTCTTCAGAGGGTGGGTAGGACAGGTCTGTCTCAGCTCTGTCAGAAGGTTGTCTATGTGAGTTAGTTCATTTTCCTGTCACCTGTTCAGGTTTTATCAAACACGGTTTGAGTGGTTTGGTAGATGTTGATATGGGGCAGCATTACAGTCTCTCCCATGGCTGTACTTAAATGATCTCCCTTGACAATGCTTGTTGAATTCTGTCTGCCATTGGCCACCTCCCTTCTCAGTACCTCCCTTTAAATCCAGCTTAATGCTTTCCTGCCAATATCTTCACCCCATGTGCTTCATCTCTGTGCTTCATTCATCAATATATGCTGGGGTTCATCCAGCTGGAAAGTAGTTTTGCAGAAAAAGACCTGGAGGTCTTGGTGGACAGATTGAGGGAGGTGATGTTTCCCTTTAATTCAGCATTGATGAGGGGTGAGTTGGAATGTTGTATTTAGTTCTAGGTTCCTTAGTTCAAGAGAGACATGGACATACTGGAGAAAGTATGATGGAGAGCCATAAAGATCATGACAAGACTGGAAACTCTCTAGGGTAGCCTACATCCTCTGCTCACTTTTCCTCTCTGACATGCCTATATACCCATGCATGCAGCATGGAGAATAAACAGGAAGAACTGGAGATCTGTGTGTGATTGCAGGGCCATGTTCTCTTTGCAGAATGATGTCATGGATGGTTATGTACTCTTTAGAAAAGGCTGGCAAGGCGAGGCAGTGGAGTTACTCTTTATGTGAGAGAGCTCTGCCTAGGGATGAATGATGAACAAATTGAGACCTTAAAGATAATTCAGAGGCAAATAGGGGTGACACCATTATGGGTGTTTACTATAGGCCATCTGTTCAGGAGGAGGATGTTGATGAGGTCTTCTGCAAAAACCTGGAAATAGCCTTATGATCACAGGTGCTGATCCTCATGGGGATATATGGATTCAACGTGCAGGAGTTAAGATAGTTCAACTGTTTCAGTTAAAATAGTTACTGCTTGCTATTTTACTAGTAAATGCTACTTCTTTCATACATTTCCACCTGTATAAATGCATGGATTACTTGTCTCTTTACAGAGAGAAAGAAAGCAACAGTCTCCTTATATAGTCTGAAAAACAATGAGACTTTCAATAGCTAAGCTGTAATAATACCAGAAGATAAATTATCTATAACATTAATTTTAATGTCCATAATGAAAACAGAAAAGCAAGATACAGAATGGAAAAGACTCCATGCATACAGTGGTGATAATAGATATTAATGCATAATGGACATTTCTTTCTGAAGAACTTGAGTATCTCTACATCTTATTATATTTAATGCTCTGGGTGTGTGTAATAACACATTGCTTTCTGTGTATTTCTAATAGCCACTTTTTTGCCTCTATCTTTATGCAAGCATAGTAGGAGGAAACAAGTCCCAGTTGTGATAAAATAAAGACAATTGATTAAATAAGAGAAAAGCAGTATTAGGTCCCACTGCCTCAGTACACTCTTTTCAACAGTAGCCATATAAAGGAAAGGATGTAAGAATAGAGGAAATTTGGAGTTACCATTTGGCTAACATACTGTTTTGTCACCTTGCATTCTGCTACTGAAATATTTACTGTATTGAATGTTACAGCTGCATATTTTTGTTTTATGTACTTTAATCACATTTATATCTTAATTATACCTTCTCTGAAAAAATAATTCATGTCTATTTCAAACCAACTTCCATTTTGATAGCTATTGTATTTCTGCTATGAGAAAATGAGTAACCATTACCATTACTTCTCTCAGATATTGTTTTACACATCTCTGTCACATACCCTATCTAGTCTCTTCTTTTTCTAAC
>JACDJE010000238.1:851760-917477 GCA_016647715.1 Pavo muticus | reverse complement strand
CTGGCTGCTAAAAGGCTCGAATATTTTTCTGAATTTATTTCCCTCTCCAGCGCTTGTAAGTTAGATTGGGCACTTTCAAGGGCAAAAGTGATCTGATAATAGATGCCTTTAAGAACAAGTTAGTTTTGTTCATGTGTTATAAAAGCCTGATAATTAGAGCATCCTGTCATGTTGTGAGATTTTGGTAACACAAATACAATTTTGGTAAAAACTAGTTGAGATTAGAAGAGAAAAATTAGTTGTACTGAATCAAAGTATATTTCACTGTAAAATAATTTTTTCCTTGCAATTTTTTTTGCTAAATATTTGAGGGTATCTGCCATGCATTTTGCAGTATATGAATTATCTTGTGCAAAAACTGCCCTTTACTTTTGTCTTTCAGAGACTAAGATAATCAGTGTCTTGATCAGAATTTACTTAATACAAATGAAAAATGTGTTCCCTTTTATTATATTTGTCAAGCACTAAAAACTGACAGGGAATACAAGCATTTGATTCTAAGAGAGAGGAAAAAGAAGATGATACGAAAACTTGGAGTAACTTCATGATGACCCAAACAAATTTGGAAAGTCCATTCTATTTTTTCTTGCTTCTTCATGTAGCATTTGTTCCCTACTGAAAACCATAACAAGGAGAAAAGCCAATGTGGATCCTCATTTCTTAGAATCAGTGAATTGTTTGGGTTGGAAGGGACCTTAAAGACCAACTAGTTCCATAGGCACATAAGGTTCCAGAAGATCAGGCTGCCCAAAGCCCCATCCCATATGGCCTTGAACACTGAAACAGAAGGTTTCACATAAGGAGAAATAACAGTTTAGCTCAGATCAGCTATCTGTAAGTCATGAATTTCCCCCATCTCAAAGGCAACAGAATGTGTTCTGTTCATTTGGTTCCTGTTCATTTCTACACAGGATCCATGTTTGTAATTAGTACAGATTCAAGATTTATACAGGTCAAATTAGGGAAAGAAGACAAAGCACAATACTTAGCATGAGGGATGAGGATGCTATTACAAAAGTATTTTGCCCTTCACAACAGTTCTCCAGAGCTTGTCCTTGGAGATGAAGTGGCTTAGAGCTTAAATATACATTTCAATCTCCTCCACTGAGTCCTAGGACAAGAACGAAGATTTCATCTCACCAGCAGTCAATGCACTTCAGAGAAACATCTGTCTTGGGGGTGATTGCCTCAAGAACGTGTATACTACTACTCATAGCTCAAGCCTCTTTTTTTTTTTTTTTTAATAGTGTTATTATTTACCACTTGTGTCTTCAGAAAGAATGTCATCTTAGTTTTAGATGAGTGAGAAAACACTTTTTAAAAAGGGTATAAATTTGTGAGTATGTTTTGAAAGCACTGGCTTTTGTTACCAGTGGCTTAGAGGGAACTTTTGAGAAAATCTTTTCACAAACTGAGCAATAAATAATGCTTACATTCATTTTATATTTCTTTCAAGAGTTAGTTGAGAAACTCAAAACTTTTCAAATACAAGTAGAAATAACTTGGAGCTAGAGTTTGACAGACCTGGTGTACAGTTGTCACTCGTCACAGATTTACAGAGCTTAATGTGTTCAGTGGAGATACTCGTTTCAATTAGTCTCGCAGTTGCTGGCAGAGACTGAAATCTTCTTTCTGAAAGTTAATAGCGAACTCAGTCCCTACACTTCTGTTCATCTCATGACTTACTGCTGTTCACATTGTGTTCATTGGGGAAAAACTGTCATCTGGCACATCAGAGATTGTCTTCATAATAGTGATTGCTTACTTATGAGTTATTTCTGATAAATGTAGGTCCTAAGTCACTAATTAAGCACAATATAAAAGGAGCATGATTTTAAGCACACAGTAGCAATAGTTCAGAGCACTGAATACTTCTGAAGTTTTTCTTCTTCAAAAAAGTCGATGTTATATTTTAGTGAGTTTAAATTGCTCTGAGTGCTTGTCTGCCCTTCCTACCTGAAGCTGCCAATACCCTTTCATGTGACTGGTGTGCTGTCAGCTGAGCTCACTCTAAGGCATTATGTCGGTCATGCCAGGCTGACTCTTTATATGCAATACATACCTTCTGTTCTACCAGCCAGCTGTTTAACGTAGCCCATCTACTGGCAGGGCTGTTTTCACCAATAAAGCTTTTAATGTGGTATCTGAGAAATATAAATGTTTATGTACTAGAATATGAGCAGCAAAATATCTTTTGGCTACAGCTCGCTGCAGCTATTTTTTTGCTGCATCTGGACTCAGCCTCACAAAGAGTGGCGCTTGAGTTAAGCAGAATTATTGGATTTTTATTTCTGCATCATCACTAACATTAGAGATGTAAAATTTGGTGTAATGCATCAGTGAGAATGTTGTCATTTAAAAATTATCTCTCTATTACAGTGTAATTCGTGGACTCCAGTTGGACAAAAATACTTCTAAGTGGGCATGCAAAGCCTGCTGCTATATAGTGATACTTCTGGATGGTGCAGTTCGACCATTTGGGTCCTGAGTTCTTCAAAATTTTACAGAGAAAATCTTTTTTTCTGCTGAACTCAGGGATTTGTTCTAGAATACAGGAATTTCCAAGTAATTTTGAATCTATTTTGAATCTTTATCTTTTTTTTTTCTTCTTTAAATTCACAATCAGTTTGAACCAAATCAACATCTAGTCTTAGAAAGCTTCAGAAGATTTTTTATTTGTTTCCACAGAAGTAATTTCATGTAAGAGATTAAAGAAATTGCTTTGATCTACATCTATGTTAAAAGTAGACAGCAATAGATCTTCAAATAAAACAGTAAATCACAAGTGCCAAAGCATCAAGGCGAAGCCTTTCAGTGCTGTGGAAGAATATTACAAGTTGTGGCCCAAACTGCATTTGCCTTTGATTGTGTCTGAGTATCTAGCAGAGCCAGCATTCTTCAAATCAGCTGGACATTTGTGCAGTTGCTCTTCACTCGGATTATTTGAATGATTTTCACGTTAACTTTCAAGTTAGGGAATTTATTCAACCCAATTAATTCTATTATAAAATGTACTTAAAGAACCTTGGATTTGGTAAATGTGACAGAAGAAATAGGAACCAATAATGCAGAAGGCAGCATGACTCAGTAAACACAGCCTGTAGCTAGAAATCTGAAGACTCTTAACATTTTGGCTCTCCAGCTGACTTATTAACTGTTACACACCTTTAAAAGCCTAACTATCATGCTAAAAAGCCTTCTGGGTTGCAAGAGCACATTATACCATGGCTTCACTGCCTGCATGGGTTCCACATTGACAATTGCCTAATTTAATATCTCTACTCTGACAGCCAAAACCTTTTAGAGTGTCCCTGGCTATCTGAGAGATTGCTTCTCAGCCTTTGATCAGAGCCTCCTCAAACATGCCCTGAGAATAAAGTGGGGAGCAGCAGTAGGGAGGCTGGTTACTGTGGGAAACTGAACTTTCCCAGGAGCTGGAGACAACAAAGTTCATCCTCACAGGAGAGAAAAATGAAGGCTGAATTCTTCTGCATTGAGTGAAATGTGTATTCTGTGGATGGTATATTTGTGCAGGACCCCTTCATGGCAAAGCTCCATATCTATCAAATGGAAATGGCACTAACTTCATGTCTGAAAAGAAGCACTGATCTAGGAAGCTCCCCGTGCGGTGCTTCTAATGGTGATTAACTTGCTCCATTTATGAATCTCTGACATGGACCAACATTACTGAGGCCTCACAAAAAGAATCATATCAAGAATAATTTTTATAAGTGTGCCCACAGCAGTAGGTTATAGCACTGTTTGTCTCTGGCTGAGTATCTACTGTCAATTATAGATACAGGTGCATGATTGTGCTTGAGATTATACTTAGCAGTAACCACTGAACACATGCACAGGATGAGCATGTGTAATGTTCAGGCAATAGAGTTTTGTATCAATATGCGGGAAATCCAGGTTCAATAGCTTCATATTATCCCATTGAAGAATCCAGTTTAACTCATGTTCTTTTTTTCACTTATTTGCAAAGTTTTTAGGGCAAAAGCTCTTAGTATTTCTTTAGAATAATGACTCCTCAGTAAAAATAAGAGTAAAATGGGTGATTGATTACTGTTAATGAATTTTGAACCAGAAATGCTTGTTACTTTCCTCCAGAGCAAGATAGAAGAGTGGCACCATATATAACAACAGAGATATTTAGAGGAAAGCAAATGTAAAATTAGATTTATCTTGGTACCAGACAGTAATAAAAATGTTGTTTGTCATGTTTTAACAACACCTATAAACTCACCAATTCTAGATACTTGTAACATTGAGCTCCTGAATTTATAATTTTATCCTTCTAGGATGAAAATTCTGCCTCTATTGAAGTCAGTGGTAAAACTTCATTGAGTTTGATGGAACATATCCACATGTTAAGAATATTCTGTGAATTTCTTCATGTGTTTTTCACTATGAGAATGCCTTCTGAAAGATTCCAGACCTATAGATAGAAAAGTCACAGTTATCATTCTCTTCAGATGATTTGTCTTTCACTGTTTTAGCTGTCTGTAATGAAAAGAACCACACATTCATTCACTCTGTCAGACAACAATAATTTATTGGTAGTTGGCTCTGAAGCCCTCCAGGCCAGTCCCAGAGGAAGAAATGCCCATGAGGTAAAACCAACACGTAGTCTAATTCCTAATTTGTTTTTATCAGTAGATAAACAAGTACATGTACTTGTTGCCCTGTGCTGGAAAAATCTGATCCTTTTATTGGTTTCTTCAATTTTTTCATGCCTCATATATTAATAGGGGATGAAAGAGTATACATCAAGTTATTGCCTCAGCTCAACTGGGAGCTTGCTGGACCTCTTCAGAGTTCTCAGTTATTAAACAGAGGACACGAAATACAAGGTTTCAGGTTTTGCCCTGCAAACAAGATGCCTTGTGCATTCAGATTTCCTTGGAGCAACTTTTGGGAAACTTCAAGGTTCTCTAGGAAGTTTCTGCTCCATCTTTCAGTGGACATCTAACTAAGATTAATACTATCCCTTTTCAGTTAGTGTAACTGTCTCAAAAGAAAGCAGACCATGAACAGACTAGAAGCTCATGCTCAAGGATCAATTAATTTTTCTGTTTCTTAATTTTAATTTGTATAGCTTTCCAGATTAGAATATCATAATAATCTCTCAGACTTGATCAAATAGCAACACTGAATTTGATTTACAAAAAATCCACTGCATTTCCAGTAGTGTTGGAAAAATTAAATCAAGTCAGACAGCATCTGCTCCACTGCACCAGAGATGTAGTGTCATCCCCTGTAATGCAGCCCAAGCTATAACAGCCTTGTTTTTTCATTTTGTTCTCAGAAGCTGCAGTTATGGAACAGAGAAAAGTTTTATGTGCCATAAACTTAGTAGGTTTTGCAAGAAGTTTTTATGCCAAGCAATTTCATCCTCAATGAATCTCCTTAGGGACTGATACCCCTATGAGAAATGAAGTCTCTGTCTTATGCCTACACTCTATGATGCATAACTCTTTTTCACATGTGCCTGATTCTCTAGTTATCTTTTTCCCTCATCTGTTTTAGCTGGGAGATTTCTTCAGCTTCTTTTTTTTGTTTCTCTAAGCTGTTCATTTTCACAAAAAAATATCTCAGCAAGTACTGATCAACATTTATTTAGAATTATCTTGGTATTCAATTCCAGTGATTTCACTTACCTGACAAATTTTAGAAATCCTGCCAAAAATGAGAACTCAGTGTACCGAGTATCTACCTACAAGGCAGGGAAGGCTTCAAAACAGTCTAAAAGAAATTGATTCATGTAGCTTACTTAGATTTTTACTGTGCTAAAAAATGTTGCTAATTTATATTCCTGTCTAAACGTCTAATCGTATTCTGATATTTTTTTCATATCTTTTACTGAATTATAGAAAGAATATATCATTTGTAAAGTAGCTATGGTAGATCTTTCATCATTTTATGGAGCTATTTGTTCCTCTTTCTCAAAGGCATGCCTTGTCATGAAGCCTACTTTGGCCTTTCCACGATCACCTTCAACAGCACAATTCTACCGGTCAGGTGTGTTTTCCGTATCATGGACCTACGCTCTGTTACTCTTTGGGTAACAGACTAAAAGAAATGTAGATGTAGTGTGCTGGCAGGTTGGACAAGCTCAGATGCAAGGTTTTGTGACATGGAGAGAACCCATGTCAGGTGTTGAATGCCAAAGAGCCACCATGAGAAGGCAAAATGCCCTTACGTTGTGAGCATGGAAGAAGCATTTCTTCCTGTGGACTGCATATATCTCACAGAGAGCAGCTTCACATATTTCACTGCCCTACAATTATGTGTGATTTTCACTGCTGTACTTGGTCAGGTCCTATTTATGCCAACTTCAAGCTCAGTTTTATAAACATTTATGCAAGTAAGCACTTACTTCTGTTCTTTTTTTTGCCATGCTCAGGTCCTTCTCCTGAACGAAAGTGTTATAAGAAACAGAGAATGCAAAAACCTTTGTTGAAGGATAAATGTATTATTATATGAAATATAAGTAATGAATACAGTGTTTGATTTCCAGTTTCTAACCTACGCTGCATTGAATTTTATGCTCTTTGCCATTTCTGCAAGCTGACAGGATTCTGTAGGAGCTGAAATTCTTCAGTGTTTTTCATCATAGCTAGCACTAACCAAATATTGATCTGTCTGTCTTTACCATGGCATGCCTTTGCAAGAAACAAAGAACTGCCACTCTTTGAAAAATACTGAAACAATATGAGTTAGGACAAACTTTCAAGCTGATTGTCTTACGTTCAGATGTGTCCCAGGAATACAAAACCCACAGTGTTCTTATTTAATGATTAAAACAGTGTCAGCACTTAATACCAACAGTTGACTCTGAGAAACTTACAAAAATAAAACCCACGGAATTTTAAATAAAATATAGTTCTTTTGTCTTATCCCTGACACACTGAGTTTGCTTAATAAATATTTTGTGATAAATTCAGGCTTTCTCACTTTCCATAATGGTTATACAATGTTAGTAATTGTAGAAGACTGTGCCAATCTGCTAACAGCAGAGCATCAGACCCTTTAGTAGAAGGTTGTTTGTATCATTCCCTCCTCAGTGAATTTTCCAGTCTATAAGAATGTTAGGATAACCAACAAAAGCACCAGCTGAGCTCCTAAATCCTAACTCCCTCATGTAAGAAACATAAAATAAAGGCTTCCATGGTTTTAATGTATGGTGTTGATATATACGCTGATACTGCTGGTAGGAACTGATGGTGTCCTCCATCCTTTTCAAGGATATCCCTTGAGAGGGTTTAAGGCCGAGCAACCTGAGCAATTAAGCGTTTGCTGGCAAGAGGTTTTTTTCCTGCACTTACCTGAGAACTTAGCTTTTGTTTGAAGGGATGCGATCAAAATCACTCACATACATAGAAATATATGAAAGGCAGTGCTAGCCTCCGTACAGCTTTTCCCAAGAGTCTAAGTACCTTGTCTTTGCCAAGTGTTTACAGCAAAATGCACCACTCAGTGTTTAAAGCATGGGTTCTGCTACATTTAATTTAATTATAGTTCCTTCCTATTTGTGAAGTCAGGATTGTAAAATGCCCTCCTGTAGTGACAAACAAGGACAGAAGCAGTAAGCACCTCTCAGATGCCAGGGACTCATCCATAAAGTTTTGATCTGTCAGGCTTTGGGGTGAGCTTTTAAGTTCAAGTCTTTAGCCATGTTGTTTACTGTTGCTTTAATGCCAGTGCTAATAATAGGAGACTAAAAATTACAGTGGTTAGTGGGCATCGCTAAATGAAGAGTGGCGCTGATTAATAGTGCTGCTGGCACTCAGCCCACTGCATGGGAGATGCAGCCAAAGTGTTGATTGTTATTTACTGTGTGAAGTCACAGATGCTGGATGTGGGCCAGCTCCTCCATTTCTTCTTCTTTTCCTCTGAAACTGCCATAGTAAGCAGGGGGTGGGAAGAAGCCTCTCACTGTTAGAGTATCTTTCAGTGGGGCGTTCAAAACCTTGTACAACTTTGCTATGCCACCGGGAAGCAGTATTATAATTCTTATGACACTAAATTCAAACAAGAAGCATTGAGTTTTACCTGATGAGGCTTGAACAGTTCTTACACGTATCTCACCAATGGATGTCAATGGAGACTGATTTGATCAGTCAGATGAGATTTGATGCTATCAAGTCCATTGGTTTACACGATGTTCCTAGAGATACAGGCTGTTGCCACTGCAGCATATGTGAAATAAAAGATAATTCAATAACCTGTGATGTTGCCTCTGTGAGTCATTAGCTAAATTCTACTGCAGCTTAGAATAGCGAAGAAAGATCGAAAGGAAGGGTTTTTATTCATTGCTTTCTGTCTATGATATAGCATTTTTCTATATGGTTACACCACAATTATTTTCCGAAATGTAAAACAAGAACTATTTCAATAAAGAAAATGTGCTTTGAAGGCTTTATTTATTTATTTTACAGCTTACAGGTCAGAAAACTATGATGAGAAATCTAATCAGTAACAAACAAAAAAACAAATAGAATAGTCTCAATTTCAATACACAGGAGGTTAATAGCTGCCCCTTTCCCGATAACATGAAAATTAGAAGCAGTAACTGAAATAAAAAACACCAATGGTTTGCAATGTCATTGCACTGAGCACAGGTTATTCATTAGAGAAAATGAGTTTACATCCTTCAAGCTAGAGATAGGTCATTAGAAACATACTCATTCATACATACAACATATATTGGTTTTGTGATAATATCTCACAAATGAAAAGAATATTAATAGTGGCCATAGAATTTTTCTTAGCATTAAATTTTTCATGAGAGTAATTTCAAGAAGCATTAAGAAAAGTAATTAAAAAAAAAAAAAAACAAGCAAACAAAAGTCGTACAAAATTCACCTTGTGGTTTAGACTTGTAAAATTTCTACTTTTCAAATATCTTCATGTGTATCAATGTACAGGCTCTTTCAGCACTCATACAAGGCTAGAAAGTCTTCAATAATGTACTAATTAATCTTCATTTTACTCCAGGAAGCATTTTTAGAACAAAAATTACATGAAATTCCTTTAACTATAATGGTGTTTTAAGTACACTTTGTCCTACACTTTGTATGTGTTCTACTTTAAATAGATTTAGTATAATTAGGGAGTATGAATTGAGCTGAACCAGGAAAGAAAATCCTTAATTGAGTCCATTCCCTGTGTCTCTGGCATTCATAGATACATACTAACTTGAAAGTTCTTTGTTTGTTTAATAATTCAGTAATTAAAATAAATATGGAATGTAATTTTAAAATGTTAGGAAAGTTAGCAAAATATTATAATTATATAATGGCATGCAAAAACTGATTAGAGTAAAAAAATAATGATTCTGAGTTGCTTGAGAAGTTATCCTCTCTCTCTGAGAAAATTAACTGGTACTCATTTTATGGGTAACTGGCATGAAGAAGAAGGCAGTGTCGGTTAGAGAAAAAAATCTTTACTATTGAAGTCTGTCTATGCTCATCTTCCCATTTTGAGTAAGGAGGTACACAGTCTTTGCTGCCACTGTCCGTGGCAATGATGTGAAAGGGGGAGAGCCTTTCTTACTTAATGCCATTAGTAGCCTGTAGTTAAATAGTTTTGTGTAGGTTAGCAGCAAGTGCTGGAGTCCTATGTTCTCTAGTGTAAGTGTTGTCAGATGTCAGAAAAATGCATTTGTTTCTTGGTAATTAAAAGCAGCTCCCTAAATAACTTTTCAGAAGAAAGGTGACTACAGTCTGGGCTTGTTCTGTCATATCATAGATTGGGCCATACCTCAAAATGATAGATGTAAAGATAGAATAAAGAATAAAACCAACATTCATCCTTTGTGAGGAGTTTGAGATGCTGTCCTGCCCACCACCCCCAGACCTTTGACAATCTAGCTTTTATAGGAAGAGATAGCAAAGCTCAAGAGGAACACAGAAGTGGGGGAAGAATATAATTGCCTGATCAAAGAACCAAAGTAGGTGTCTCTTCTGCAGTCACTGCAATTATCTCATACATGCGTTGATTTCCTGAAAACTTCCTCAAAGCACCCATTTGATGTGGAAGTGTTAAATGACAAATCAATACAAAGGAAATTAAATGCCATTCATCCAATTTCAAAAAGAGGAGCCCAAATACAATGCAGTGGTTCAGAAGATTCTGTTCAAAAAGGCAGTTTCAGAGAAATGGCCGTCTATAACAGATTAGAAAGACAGGATTCTTTTCCTTTTAATCCATAGAAGAAATAACCCCTTGAAATTTTACTAACACCTAATGGACAATACTTATAGCTCAGTCTCCATGAATTCATTGCCCTCTCGGTGGTATCTAAGTGTGGCATGAAAACGGCTGCTCCTCTGTCTCCACATTTTTTCTGTTAGTGCCTCATCTAGAAGTATTTAGAGCAAAGGAGCAGAAAAAAAGGAGCACAAACGTGGAAAATTTTCAAACTGTATTAATGAGAAAAGAAGATCTTTTGTGCTATCTAACTTTTCCCGGGTCAATTTTCCCTGCCTTAATTTCCAGTGCTTTGTTCAGCCACATTTCAAATATTTTAAGAGAAAAGTCTTCTCCAAATTACTTTCTTAAGGCTGCTTCACAAGCTGGTGCATAGCATCTCTTTTATATGGATCTTTTGAGGTACATTTCAGACTGTGTGAAACCAAGCCCTTCTTTCACCCCAAACTGCATTTTGTTTGTATCATCTGCTTTGAACTCCTTTCTAAGTTTATGTCACTTTTTTAGCTGCTGTAGTTTTTCTTCCTCTTCTCGGTGTTTCTCCTGTGTTGCCAGATGATGTGATCTGAATGCCAGCAGTGCCACCCAGCCCCTCTGTCAGTAAGATCACTTTTGATATGTGTTCTGCCTTTTTACTGGGGAATAAAAAAAAATCAATATAAAAAAACCACCCTATATTCTAAGAATGCTTTCAGGACACAATGCTAATCACACTATTACTCACTTCAAAATAAGCTGGCACTGAAATGCATTCCTGATAAATACATCAAGGTTGAGTTAGATTTATTTTTTAGTATAGAGAAATGAGTTACAAAATTACCTGCTTTGTTTTGTTTGGAATACAATAAGTTACAAACTTATTCACAGCATCCAGTTCTAGCAGTGGTCAAAACTTGAACTTAGCCTGATTGGTACTGGTAAACATATTTTTAATACTAAAGATATTCCCAAGTAAAATCAGTAGTGATACACGGAATATAAATTAATGTGCTACATATTGAGTTATATACATTTATTAAATAGAATACCCTCCTTCATGGGTCTGCTCGAACTAACAGAATTCAGCATACAGCTGGGAGCAAAATGCATATAAAATATAAACAGAAGTGAGCAGGGACAGCTCCTGAGGAGCTGGTGCATCTGGGAAAAAACAAACAAACACCTTTAGTCACCCTGTGTTGGAGGTAAATGGTGATATTACAATCAGCAGGCACTCCAAGGAGCCATTTGAAACAAGCTGTTGTGGATTTGCAGCTGTAGGAAGGAAAATTAAACACTTGGGAACCTTGACATGGACATTATCATTGTGATGCCATTGTTGCTTTTTGTCACTTGTAGCTTTTATTTTTATTCTACAAATATAACTTCATGCACTATAACTCTACCTCCCCTGCTCAGCCAATTACCCCATCTAAACATGGGATACATGCAATTGTAATGATCCATCAGCCTAATCACTACCGCAATTAGAATCACGTTAGTTTTTTCAACAAACTCAAAACCACTTTTTTAACATGTCACTGCTTGTTTGAGATAACTTTTTCTATTATTTTCATCCTCCCACACCTACCTTAGTGCTTTTGTCACCGCTCACCCTCCTGGCTGCTCGGATTTCAGCTTTTTGTCCATAAGGGTGCATGGATACAGAGCCATCACCTGAGCAGCAGAGCACTATTATCTGACGTGAGCTGGCAAAACATGGAGAAGCTGT
Organism: Pavo muticus; assembly: GCA_016647715.1. Classification (NCBI taxonomy): domain Eukaryota; kingdom Metazoa; phylum Chordata; class Aves; order Galliformes; family Phasianidae; genus Pavo; species Pavo muticus. The sequence continues at coordinate 905,548 of JACDJE010000238.1, read as the reverse complement.
CGAGTTTCAGAGATTCAGAGTTAGGTTTTGAATGTGGCAGTTGCTAAGATTTATAAGGCTCATATCTGTGCTACAAATACCTGTTTGGCTCAGCTGCTGAAGCACAGCAGCTGACATACACATCCATTTTAGCAAAAGCCTTTAGTATGCCTGTACTGTTAATGGCAATGTGTCAGCCTGCATGTCAGGATGTGACGGGGCCCTTCTAGAGAGATTATCTGTTTTTCTCCTTCCAAGGCATAATGAGACCACGTTAGACATCTTTCACCGAAGTCCCTATCTTGTCCTTAGAGGCATGGTTTGTACCTTTGTTCCTTATATGTGCTACTTTTGGAACATATTTTATTTCACAGAAGGAACAAGACAAGAGCAATTTACGAACGAAATGCCAGTGGGCTTGTTCCCAATAATTTATACAGTACTAAAAACCTCAGACAATGAATTTGTAGAGATGCAGCTTTGGAAGCAAGGAGTGCATAGAAACACTCTGCCCCATACACACAATGAAATGACTTTCCAAAGCTGATCAACAGTGCAAATTCTCCCTAAAATTAGGGGTTATCTCAAACATATCAGAATTCAGTGTACCAAGAAGTATAGAATAGTTTTTCCCATCTGTCCAGTGTTAGCTCACAAAACTCAGGCTGCGGCCATTGAATTTTGTTAAATTGTCTGCCCCAACCAAGGGCTTGGCTACCTGCTCTTCAGGTAGGCTGCTGCTGGCTCATCCCTTAGCATGCACCTACATGAAACAAGCCCCAAGCTCTCCACCTCTCCTCACTGACCACGTGCCTTCCATCCCTGCTGCTGAGCCCTCTTCAGATTCTCCACATCCCTGGGAGGGCCCTTAGCCTCTGCTCTGTACTCTAACGAGCAGGAGAGACAATAGCTGGCTGTGGCTCAGGAGGTGGTTTATTTGCAGTAAGAATGCTTTGTTGACTCATGCTCAACTTGACATCCGCTGTCACCCCACATCCTTTTTGGCAGTGCTGCCATTCTGCCTATCTCTTCACAGCTTGTTCTGGTGCAAGAGACAATTTCTTTCCAGATGCAGAGCATTGCAATTCTGGTTGAACTTCATGAGGTGAATGTTGGCCTGGGTTTCATTATTAATTTGGCCTAGATTATGTTATTAAATGAAGGCAATTTTTTATGTTCTCATGCTGATTTTGTCGAAGTCCTGTTATGTTCAAATGAAAAATTAAGAACTGGACCAGGCTATGAAAAGCCACTGTGGGCTTGAGCTGTGGGGGTTTTGTTAGAATTAACTTTAAAGGATATTTCAGAATTATGTGTATAATTTTCATTGCATTATGCATTCATGGTACTTTTAAGTTTTCAGTCAGAATAGAAGTCTATGCAAAAAGAGAAAATATTGTTAGTCAGAGACAATTAAGTTGATAGACATGAACATATATCTGAAATTAAGCAGAACAAAATTGGATGGGAAAGTTGACATACAAAAGCCTAAAAGTAAAATATATTTAAAATTGTCAAAGTTCATAATACAGCTTAATACAGCATTAAAAAATGTTTATTATACAGACAAATTTATGAGCTCAGTGGTTTTTTTTCCTTCTTTGTTCCCTTTTCTACATTTCACTGTTTCTTCTTTTTTGTCTTTTGTCTAAAATGGGTGTTGATTAAGTGGTAGAGATAAATCTGCCCAGTGCAATATTCTTAGAAATACTTAAAAAAAAAAAGACAGCTTGGACAGCATGATGCTTGTAAATAATTTACAGGTTTTGGAGTAGTTCATAAGACCATGTGCTGGAGGTGTAATTTCCCAGCAGTAAAACAGCAAGCAGGAGAGACCATCAAAAGGCAGAATCGTATTTATTATTCTCTATCTCTTCTTTCTGTCAGTTTATCTTATTTTCTCTTTAAAGGAGAGAGGACTGGACTCAGGAAGAACAGTTCAAGATGAATTTATGCTCCTTTCCTTTTCTTCCAGAAGGAACACATAATGCAATTTAATGCATTTTTAAAGGACTGTCAAACAAATTTTCTGTAACGAAATAAATTATATATACATCTGGAGGAAAAAAAAAGAATATAGGAAATGGTTTAAATGTCTAACATTTTTCTTTCAAACTGTTTAATTATATTGCTTCATAAGAGTTAAATGAAAAATTAGAAACTTTTTTTTAAAATTACAGTTGGTACAATGGAAGAAGTCAGCAATAACTTGATATAAAGCCATGGGGAATACTTAACAATTACAATATTAAATGCCTTTTACAGAAATGGAGAAATCTCTTGATAAATGCAAAAATGCCAGATTTATGAGTTGGGAAAAGAATGTTATTGGAGGTAAATTATGTTCACTAGATATGTATTTAGATTCAGATTGCTCAAGGAAAAGCTGTTTGCAGTCTTGTAGAGTCTCAGAAGAAAGCTCCAAGCTAAAAAAAGAAATGTTTGAAACTAACTGTTTTTTCTAAGGGTAATTGGCCAACATTTCAAGTTTTAAATGAATTACATTCCGTGGATGGAAAATGTAAGCCGTTACTGGCAATGCTGTGACAAAGAGAAGAGGTAAATACAGAGGGCCAACCTAGATAAATTCAAGAAGTTGTTCATTACCTGCACTTTCATTCTGCTCCATCAGTGATAGTCTCTATGGCCATACACAAATAGTTCTGTACTTATGTCTCCATGCCTGCCCTTTGTCTACCTGTTCTGATCAAACAGAACTGTTTCTTACTATATGTTTGCATGCTCCTACTTATAAGGTCTGATTTTGGCTGAGGGCAAGTGACATAAATCAAAATTTTGGTTGAGGGTGACATCAGTCAAAATAATCCAACATGTACAGATCTGACATGGGTTTTTCAGGCAGTGCATCATCTCTCAATTAACAAGATGACACTATTTGTTTCTTCACATAAGCTGTCAAAGCTATGAATATCTTGTTGTTCCTTATTTGATCTAATAGAAATGTCATTTGTCACAGGAGAAGCTGTTATTACACTGGCAAACGATGTTACACTGTTCTTTATCTTCATATGAAGCTATTTCCTTTCCTCAGTGCTCCAGAATAGGATCACATATGAGTGTGAATAGCAGAGCAATGGACAAATATATATATATGAATCTTAACTGTTTGACTTTTCTTCCCTTCCTTTGTTTCCAGACATATTTTTGTCTTACAGAGCTTGCCAGGCTTTTTTTCACCCACTGTATTGAAGAAGGAATTAAGGCAAAAGGAAATTATCTGCATTGTCTGAAATCATCTGCTCAGTCTGGAAAGTTTGGGACTTGACTCCACAGTTTTGCCTTTGATTTTTACTGCACAACTTAGTAATTGATATTGTATTCCTTGTTTTTCCTAACTCTTTACATAAGTCATTTTTATAAAGTCACTGCTCTAATCCTCTTTTCTTCCCATTTGTTTCCCTTTGTTTTCTCTGACTACACCCTGCTGTGACACATTCTGCTCGTTCTTCCTTACATATTTCAGTTTATAAACAAGATGTAAAGAGGCAGAAGGATCTGCAAGGCTTGAGAAAGACCTTCTGAGGTGGAGTTTTTTGAATACATTAACTATAACTCGTCAGGTACACTATGACTGCATATTCTGATTGTGATATTGAAATGCAAATGCAGTGTAGCTTCCTGATTGGTTTCTGTGCCGCACAGGTGCTGCTTGCCCACGACCAGCGGTGACATTGACACCTTGCACTGCAGCACAGTGGCTGCTGCTCATGCTGTCACTCAGTTCTATATGCTGAAGTTGAGAAGAAATGGCACAAAAAAAAAAAAAAAAATTGTCCAATGGGAACTCTTCAGGAAGGCATTTCAAAGTGATGCACGTTTAATGCATTAATATTGTTAGAGTGAAATCAGGCTCTTGCAGCTCTCAGGATCACACGTGTTCTATGTGGTCTTTTAACACAGGGCTCGCCATGAAACAGATTCCACATTATTTATTTATTGTCTCTAACTTTTTCCAGGAATGTCCCAGTGGTGTTGTCAATGAAGAGACCTTCAAAGAGATTTACTCTCAGTTCTTTCCACAGGGAGGTGAGTACTTGGCAGCCCTAATTGGTACAACAATGCATAGTGGTATGTTCGTTCACTTCTAAGTTTGACAAAAGACCCTATTCAAATTGACTATTCAAATTGACTGTTGTCTCAAGCTCTGTCTAAATTCATGGGGTACTTATTGGACACATTTAAAAGTGTAAGTTTTTAATGAAATGCAACATCTACATGAAGTCAGCCTCCTGTTACGAAGTTACCACCTGTATTTGGGTATCTTTGAAGGAGGTTATTTCCTTTCAAACTTCCTATGCAGTCTTTTCCATTCTCTTTTACTCTACAAAACTTTTCCCAGTAGGATTGAAATCTGTAGGAGGCATTAGACTTGTGGGTCAAATTAAAATCTAGTATCAGTGGGAGAACTCCCTTGACTTTCATGGAGTTTCTTTACATAAACAAAAGCTTTTTCTGCTATGCTTAATTTCAGTGCAATCGCTTCCAGGGCCTTCATTAATTTATTTTTCTTCATTATCTTTCAGTACAATAAAGGCAACACAATACATTTAACTTTTTCTTTTGCCTCGAAACTCAGATTATCTTTTAGTTTGAATAGTTTTCCCCTCTTTTCTTCTGCTTACCTTTACCATTCAGTCCTCCCTCTTCCTATTTTCAACAGCTCTTCAGTCCTGCCTTTTCATCTTTTCCCACAGCTCTTGAGATTTGCATGCTACCATGGGACCGTTCATAGCTCTTCATAGCTCTTTCTTTTCATGCATGTAAAAAAAAAATAAAATAAAAAAAACGCTCAACTTAATTGGTAGGAACAAAAGCTTTCCCAAGTAGTTTCATTTTAAATAAAAACCTGCAAGGTAAAGAGCAGCATTCAGTGTGGATTATCATCACTAGAATCCTCAGCAAGTAGGCACAATCAATAGGGAAGAACAAGAGGCTAGAAGAGTTGACCCGCTTACTGATTATTTCTGCATCTAAGCTTTTAAGCCAGGCTAATAATTACAGTTTCAGATATTCCATTTTCTAACCACTCTGGCTGGTGAAAACAACTTCTTTGTATGTGGTTTACTACACCTTTACTGCACTTAAAATTGTAAGAATAAAAAAATCTTATTGTTACACTCAAAATAGTTCCTGGGCAAAAAGAAAGAACACCTTTTACACAAGTACAGCTAAGATTTATTGTTAGAATAAGTGCAGTCTCAAAAGTATAGCCTTTGTTAGTCCAGAGCTAATTGTAACAAAGAAATAGTAAGAACATTAATGCAATTAAAATTGCTGCATAGGCACTTCTTAGCTTCTACCCCATTTCCTTGTCTTATGCTTGCCTGTCCATTGCTCCTCTAGGCCTTTAGAGGAGTGGCATCATTTGTGGGAGGAAGGGAGGAGTCAACATGTAGAATTTCCCCATAAGGAATATGATGCTTTTGTTGGTGCTTTTTCAGTCTTTGTTCTAGGATTCACTTGGGATCATTTGTGTGCCTTTCTCAGCTGGTTTTCAGCTCTATGTTACACCTAAATTTATTATATGGTGTCTTTTACTATTTCTTTGTTTCTTGCTACCCCTAATACCACTCTTGTCCAGCTCCACATCTGTTTTTCTTCATCTGGCTCCAGGTGAGTCCATTATTGCTGTAGGTTCTCCAGTTCCAGCCTGTGCCCTGTTCCCCTCCCATCCTACCCACACCAGCATTGCAGCCTAGAATAACTGTGTGTTTCTTAGAGTTGTGCCACAAAAATGATACCAATCAGCCTCAGAAACCTGGCTGATCAGAGAAATGGCTGTCACAGCTGCACTGGGGAAAACAAAGCTGCAGGCAGGTCAAGAGGAGCCCATGCAGCATGAGCCTGCCTGGCCTTGGTCTGCAGCGACCTCTGCAAATCCTATGGCTTGTTGGCAGCAGTGGCAACAGTATTCAGAGATGACAATGGTACTGTACATTTTGGAACAAAAATATGCTTTTTCTTTCTCTTTATTTAACTTTGGGAAAACACAGTAAAAAGAGTCCCTAAGAAAACCAGGATCCAACAGACTACTATAAATCTTTAGCTTCTTTTCAGTTTTGAGTCCATGCAGTGAACTTACCCCCAAAATCAAATTCAAAACTCCTGTGTGCTTCAGAGGTGCTAATATACAACATTTCCTGTCACCTGCACAGCAACTTTGCTTTACTGAATCAGAATTATTTTAAAAGAAACCCTGCGTGTTACAATTTTAACATGGTAGGAAAATATCAAATCCAGATAATTCATCTGCAGTAGATGTTGCTGTGCATGCTAACAGCGTTTTAGCTTTTTCAGTAAAGCAGTTTCAGAGATTCTCAATGAATTGCATCAAGAAGTGGCAACCAGAAGCTAATTCCACTCACTGCCCATGGTCCACATCCTCAAATTTTCAGGGAAAATAATCAGAGGAAACAGCAGAAGAGCTGATTGTCCTCACAAGAGTAACAGCTCAAAGCAGTAATCCTATAGTTTTTGAGGGTGCAGTGAGACTTGTAGCATTTTCTGTAGGTTTTGAGATGTTTTGTAGGTGCCTGTGCTGGCTTTTGCCATTTTTTGAGAGGTCCAAGAACTAAAGTCTGTTCTTGGTTTCTCACATTAGACAAGATCTTTTCCAAGAATCATTAATAGCATGTTAACTACAGGGTGAGGTCACCATATTGAAACATTTAGTTAAGCAGCCAGTCTGGATGTTTCACCTGAGTGTATTGCCAACATGCTGTGTGCAGCCAAGGCCTCTGAATTTCAGCTGAACTTGAAATACTGCTTTTGTATGTGAATATTAAAAAGAAAAATGTTTGAAATCACAACAGCAAAGGCAACATATTCATGTGTCCCCATGTTAAAACATCATACATGTAGATGTGTGCCACAGATGTTCACATAATCAAAAAACCGACACAACAGAATTTATAATTAAAACATACATATCACCTGAGCAAAAGGAATGATATTGAGTAACATTTTAAGCCTTAGAGTGATCAAGCAATTATCAAATTGTGATCTGCCAATGTAATCCAGCAACTTCATCAAGTGATGTCAAGGACTACCCAGGACTAGGGACACAGGATCTAGAAGAATATCAAAGGAACATACACAGAATTGCGGTAAAATCAATGTATTTCAAAAGGCAGGAGTAGCTTTCTGAAAAGTTTTCCATGCCCAAAAGGTAGAAAAGTAGAAAATTAGCTTTCTAGAAAATGAGAAAGCCAATGCTATACTGGTGAATGACTAGGCCCCAGTAGCTTCCCTGCATGCACACAACATGTTGTCTGAGAGAAAAACACTGGGATTTGTTCTTCAGCCATGCAGGTCACAAATAGGAATCTAAACTGAGCAATTATTGTGCTCCTCAGTTAAGAACAGAACGGATTATTGTCATGGTTTTCTAAGGCTTACTCTTGCATATATAATGACTACCATTTTTTGGTCTGATATTTAAAATGTTTTAACAATGTATTTCAAAAGAATTCTGATTTAATATCTGTTCCTGCCTCAACCTGTCAAAATATCAATTTAACCTACTAGTTATATCAGATCCCTGAAATGAAAACGTCTGACTTAAAAAGTAAAGCTTTTGTCTGAAGTGATTAATGTTCAAGATGTGTATGGGGATCTCATTAAGTAGCTAATTAAAAGACCAGAGTACCTCATCCTGCAGTGCTTTTGAAGACAAAATTTCAGACTAAAATTACATGCACAAACAAAATGTAAATATACAGAAAATGATTAGGAGTATTTCGCACGTTTTCAAGAAATGAGCGCCAAGAGAATGGGAAAGTATTTAAAATCCAATTTACAGTAATTATGCCTCTATAATGTGGGTTTTTTTTTTTCTGAAGATGACTTGCATACTGTATTGTTGTACAACAGATGTCTCAGTAGATTTTAGAAAATTTGGGAATTAAAATTCTAAACATAAATTTTAGTAAACAAGTTTACATTTTTCAGTTAAAGTGGAAATTCACCTGCTAAGTCATGCTTAAGCAATTATGCTGATGGCTGGCATCATGGATGGGTGAATGAATATCTCCACAGAATTTCTGAATTTTTGGGAGGAAATTCTCTGAAAGGTGTTAACAGACACAAGGTTTGAAAGCTGCAAGGTTTGTTCTTATTACAGTTATATCTTATGAAATTAACATATTGAAATGAGACCAGAGATGTCGCTTACCAATGCTTGGTCTGAATCTGTGAAGCATAGTTTTGAGTTTCTGTTCAAAATGTATTACTCCTGGACCAGTTTGTGTCTCTTGGAAAGAATCTGGTAGAAATGAAAAGATGCATCCTTACAAAACCATATGCTGGATACTGTATAGTATTTCCAAAATGAGTTGATAAGCAGTCAAAAAGGCTTGAAAAGTAAACAATTAGTGAAGGCATCACTCGTTCAATCATCTTTCAGAATATTGTTGACCACTTCAGTTAGTCACACCACTCGTGTTCACGGTTTTTAAGCACCAAGTTTTTATAAAATGGAAATTGAGCAGCAACCCAGCTATGGGTCTCTCACCTGTGGCTGTTGACAACTACTCAACAGCCAGATGGGTGGCAGACGCCACTGAAGCAACTCTGAAATCTCAGCTGCTGCATGTCCCTGTGCCAGTTTGTTGTGCAGAGCCCCAGAGCAGCAGCAGCTTCTGACCCACTCATCTTTAACTGAGGCAGTGTGCCTGTTGCCAGAGTAAAAGCCATATGCCAAGTGCACAGATGGCAGTGCCTGCTTCCCTCACTTAAAGAGACAAATGAACACATTTTTCTTCTTTAGCACATGAGAAACATCTCCCATCATGGTCATTTAACTGATAAAGTAGCATTCCCATTGACGCAGACTGTTTCAGAGTACAATAACATGACTTCTTAACCACTTGTTCAGGTCTCAGTGATTAATCGTTTGCATGCAGCAATGGTAATGAAAATTAATAAAGATATTCTAGCCTATATTTTCAGAATTTCCTTTCAAGTGTAGTTGCACATATACTTACACTTCTAATTTGCCCCCTCTATCCTGCCCCCCCTAAGAAGTTTAAAGTGATTTGAAATTTTAGTTTTAGTTGGTGTCAAAATATATCTTCCTATAATTATTTTCACTGAATGAAATTAAATGAAAAAGATGTGCTTATTATGAAGAAGATGTGCTTACTATGACACATTTTTACTGTTTTAAATTGTAGATTCCACAACTTACGCACATTTTCTGTTTAATGCATTTGACACTGATCACAATGGATCTGTAAGTTTTGAGGTGAGTGATACTGTTATATTTTTCTCCACATTTTCTTTAGCGTTTTAATATTCTTTGCAGTGAAGCTGAATTTGATTGGTTTTGTTATATGGATCACATAAAAAGACTCAAGTTTTTCTGACATGGTAACAAAATCATTATTATTTTACAATTGTATATCCCAGAAATGTAACTCAAGCCATGCTATGTAACATTTTTTGTAAATTTGCCCATTAAAAGGTAAGTCAACTTATTCAATAGTTGCATAACAGAATCCTTATCTTTCCCCCTGCTTTCAAGATGAGAAAGACTCTGATCCAGCTAAAGTTAAGAGGATGATTCAGACAAAATAGGATTGCTTATATACTCTATTATTTCCAGGAGAAGGTTCTACAAATGTATGTAGTATTTAAAAGCACAAATGTTTTTAAAAAATTCTTCCTCAGTTTATCTGCCTAATCTGTTTTTAAAAATTCTGTCTTTCCCTGCTGAGGCTGATGTCACCACCTGCAAAGGCTGACGTCACTGACACAAAACCATGACAAAAAAGGCAACTCCCTGCAGCAGTTAAATGAAAGCAGGTTGTGCTGAAAAGGAGCCCTTACTTTAAGCTATAGGATTAAATGTTTTACTTGTTTTTCACTGGACAGATGGTATCCTTACAACCTGAGATTGGTCTGGAATTAAATTTAACTGCTGTAAATTTGTTTAAATGCCCTATACATGTTTTTATTATTTGAAGGAAAATCTTTTTTAAAAGTTTTTATTGTTTTATTATTGATGTAATATGGAAGAATCCTTGCCAAGCAGATGCACGATGATCGCAAATCTAAACCTCAGCTGGGAACATAAACAGAGCATTTTGTGAGGGATTATTTGCATTTATTTAAAAAACACAAACCCCATCTGCCTTCTTCCAGGCAGCTGAAATCAATGGGCTCCATGTAAAACCAGAAGCAGAAATGGAGCTTTTATTCACATCTTCTGTATGCAGGCTAATTCTACAAGGAATCCTGGTAACATCAGTAACAACAGCAGCAGTGCTGGAAAGTATTTTTAGCATAAATATTTAAGAAACATTTCTGCTGTTTTCATTAGGGAAAATGAGAACAAAAGAAGCCTTTGTAACCTTCCTGGACTATTTGTTCACATTTGTATCTCAAAGAGAAAGCCTTAAGAAATGAGGTAGATGTAAGGCCTTTTTTTAATGGATTTGAATATCCCAAAGTGCAGGTCCATGTACAAAAGAGGCTTTGGAATAAAAGAAAATAGGAAAATAAAAAAAAGCGGCATTTTTTATCATTGCCAGAACAGACATTTTCCAGTGTACTGTGGTTCAGTATCAACTCAAATAAAGTGACCCAGACTTTGATCTCATTTGCACTAATTGTAAGCCCAGCGTAATTCTAGTGCTGTCAAAAGACCCTGCTTTAGTGTGCCATGTAGCAGCTTCATACTTACAAACAGTACAATAACCACTCTAAAAGCATCCCTCTGATGTTTAAAATGTTTAGATTTTTTCTAACCATGTGAAAGTAGCTGTGAATTGTGGGTTTCATGAAATTGGAAAAATCACATTATTTTTTTCCTGATCCCTTTTATCTTAGATGCAGCCATATCTTTTCTATACCAATCCACACTCTAGTTAATTCCCATTAGACAAAAAAAAACAAAAAAAAAACCACAACAAAAAAACCCACATAAACCAAAAAGACACACAGAACCCACTGGCACAAAGTAAAGGAACAGTGGTGTGATTTAAAAATTTGGAGAATAGATAATGTTTCATTCCAGACTTCTTTTTATGTCACAGTGTAGGACTAAATGCAGTTTAGTAAAATGGTCTGTGATCTGTGAAGAAAAAATGTTCTTTGACTCTCTTCTGTGTGAAAAGGACAGGAAAATTTGAAATGGTATTGGAAGAACTACAAATATAACGTGTAGGATATTTTTTTGTCTGTTGCACTTTCCCTTTTTCTAATGACACTGTGGTAGCTAGAATTGCAGGAAAGAAGAATTTGTTCTAGCTTTCTGATCTTTGTTCGTCACATTTTTAGTCACCAACAAAGTTTTGAACTTTAACAGAACTTGTACTGATTAAAAACACGCCTTCATTGAACAAGGCTCCTTAGTGAGATTGCTATGTATGTGAAATTTTGCACATCCCTAAATCTGTAGAGTTCTGACTCTTCAGCTGAAGCATTTTACATAGTATAAAAACAAACTCATGGAACCAGCTGCTTGAAACTATCCTAATTGTGTCAATTTAGAGATTAACATAGTTTTTTCATTAGTTATGCAAAGTAGTTTTGCTTTAATGTAAGCAATAAACATGCAAACATTCAAATCAGTGCCCTGAGTTTATTGTAGATGCAGATTAAAGCTCTAAATGTGATCTTGATAAAAGGAAAAGTCACCCAGTAATCCCACTAATTCTCAGTGCCTTAAAGTACAAAAGCTGCGCCAAATGCAATGGAGATATTCAACAATTTTGGTAATCTGTATCTGTTGCTCCTAAAATAATTAATTATCCCTCCATAAATTGTTGGTGAGTTCCTGATTACTTTATTCCTCAACTGTTCCCTCAGAATTTTGCATTAATTAATTAATTTACTAGCTTGCTAACTCATTTCTATTGGAGAGTCCAGAATTAACCTGCCTTGATATATCTTCTTTTATGTCTCAAGATCAAACGCAACTTTGGTATTTAATTAATAACAACAGTAATGAACTGGTATTGTCTCCAAGACAGCAACTTGGGATTTACAGAGCTTAATGAATGTCTTCAAGTGTGATTCTCTGTTAAAGACACAAAAGCCTTGCTGATGCCATATGTGTAATAAGCCAATTTTTCTCATGGCAGTGGGGATCTCACAAGAGTTCTGATGCCAGACAGTGTAAAGCAGCTACACATAAATACAGTTCCTCTCAATAGCAGCTCCTGCAGTTCATTGGTGACCTTTGCTGTCTTAACTGCATCTATGCCCCACTATGTCTGTAACTAACGTTCCCTGCTTGACCCCTTTAATCAGAGTCTTCACAGGTACTGAGAGGCTCAGTAGGAAGCTAGAGGGTTGGAAATAAGGAGCTGTGAAAAGGAGTAAAGGCAAATATCAAAGAACTCACAGTTGGTGTGCTTCCATGGCAGACTCCATCTGAGCTTATTTGCTGCCCTAAATACTGTTGCTCCATTGTAGCATTCTGTATTGCATCACTAGCTTAACACCTACCGTAGCTGCAACACTCTTGGCATGCACCACTCCTTCCACCATCCAGGGCCTTTCTCTGTTTGAAGATCTAGCCCAAAATGCTGTGTGGATTCAGTCTATGACCACTGTATCTGATTTTCCATTTCTACATGGTTTTATTGTTATATTCTTAAATTGTATGAAATTAAATATGTAGAAAAGATATCCTGTCCTAACTGGTCCTTATTCAGCTCATCACAACCTCCTTTTATGATAAGTCCTTTTTATAGTTCCTGAACTGGAGAACTCCAGAGAACACTCAGACAAAGGCAGTGTGCCTGGATTGATCTGTATACAATTCCCAAATGCATTGATGCAATAGGGAAGGAGGCAACCCACTCTTACAAAGCTTTGAGCACACACCTGGAAGGTTTTGACTTGTCAAGAAGACAGCTAGCATTTGAGTGGGTGCCTCAAAGAAAGGAAGAAAGAAAGAAAGAGAAATAATCAGGAAAAGGAAAGTAGATATTATTTAAGAATCATCACATGGCTTGGATTGGCTTAAAGACAATCTAGTTCCAACCTCCTTGCCGCGGGCAGGGGTTCCCCACACTTGATCAGGCTGCCCAGGGCCCCATCCAACCTCCAGGAATGGGACATACATTACTTCTCTGGGCAGCCTGTTCCAGTGCCTCACCACTCTAAGCATCAGAATAAATGCAAATGTTGCTGGTGTCAAGAGTTGTGAAACATAATACTTTAAGAAAATAAAGTTACTGAAGACCTCTACAGAAGAATTCAAGAAACATGGCATCAGGAAGGAAGCAAAATAGTGCAGAAAAATACGAAGAAATAGTACTGAATTAAAAAGGTTAATTGCTAATGCTGTAATGTGATCAAATCTGTTCTGAATTTCTCAGACATTTTAATACTTAATAGCACACTGTTAAAGAGCTGTTTGGAGATTTGACCTATGATCCCCAATTAGTCATTGAGATGTAGACAAGATAAGTCGAACAAAACTCTTTCCAAGACTCATGTATTAATTTACCCCAAAGGGCACATGTACCAGTAACACAGAAATTTATGACAGACTAAGAAAACCCAGAGCATACTACTGGAATTGTTAAAGACTGAAACTGTCAAAAGAGCTCTGCTTACCAGAGCATCTAAGGCTGTGATGTCTGTGTTTGCTTTACTCCACTGGGTACACTTATCTGACTGTGTGGTACATCAGACCTTTGTAATTTATGTTTAACCTTTATGCATTCTTTTCCATTGTTTCTGTTTTAAGGAAATGCACACTTTGCCAAAGGCAATACAGAATCATTCATCTTTTGTAGTTTCTGCTTTACTGTTACTCTAAAGAATTCCTGTATGTCTTTAATAATAATGTAAAAATGCACATTTAAATATAAACTATTGAATTATTGTGCTTGACACATTATAGGGATGATTTCACAGATCTATGGATATACAAGCATATCAAATAGAAGTAAGTGGGGGAAAAGTTTAGGGAAAAAAAAGCCACTGTTTTAAAAAATGCAGTAAACGAGCTAAGAAATGCAGAAGACAGATGACAGTGCAGCCTGACTGCTATCTTCTCTAGTCTGGATGATGTTCATGCAATGTAAATAAGGTTTGTGTTATTGAAAGATTATTAACTGTTGTAGCGGAAATGCTGTCACAGCCTGAACAGTGATTGAGCACCTGGTGGGAGGGCAGGCCCAACCCAGGGGAGCTCAGGTGCATGCATGAGTGACTGGTAGGGGCGCAGCCAGGATCCACTCCTTCCCAGACCTCATTTAAGGGTTGGCAGTGGAGGTTGAGGGTATCTCTTTGGAGATCACTGCCTACCTGAGACCTTCCAAAGTTAAGCAGTTTTTCTTCCTTTGTTTCTGCATCTGTGGCTGCTGTGTTTGGGCTTGTTCTCATTTACTGTAGCCCAGGATTGTGCCTCACTGCTTTTACTGCTGTACTTTCCATCACATTATAGCATTACAACTATGAAGTAAAAATCTTGTTTTAGCCCTGGTGTTATGTAAGTATATCAGTTTTCAGAATTGCTTGTCTGCTGATCAAGAGCATAGTCTGAATAATCCTGACTAATGTTAATTTGTCAGTTATTCATAGCCAAATGCTACGTGTATATAGTTTCAACAGTCTTCTTTTTTTACTTCTGTGGAGTAGATCTAAAGCAGTAGAGTATTGGTGGGTAACAAGACCACTGAGATGGCACATGGATGCAAAATAACTACCATTCCCTATTGGATTTCCAATGAAAGATTTAAGTATTGAGGTAACACACATTTAGTTTTTAATGCTGACTGCACAAGATCCAACTAAGAGTTTTGAGAACTATAAATTCTACTTCCAATGAGGTATATATATATAACAAGAATGTAATGTTCCTCAGTGGATAGCTATTCCAAAATTGTTCTCCTGTGCTCAGATTAATCTAACTCCTGCTTAAGCTTTGTTCTGAATCATTACACCACAGTGTTTGCTTTTACTTGGAATTAGTTCAATAAAGACTTCTTACATGAGGCATTTCAGAGGATGAATCTAACAGAAAACAGTGGCTTATTTTATAGAAAATTACTCAATTAACTTGTTAATTACTAGTGTAGCATACAATGCCAAGACTTTTAATTTTCTAAATAATCAGCAATCCTTAATGCTTACTGTCAAGTGAAAGAACTAACAACACATCTCTCAAGATTTGTGATTCTGATGCATTTGTCTGCATTTCTGAGTGTTTGTGAAATATTGCTCCATTCCAAACTTACCAAGACAATTTGTCCATTTAGGATTTTGTTATGGGCCTCTCAATTTTACTCCGAGGGACAGTGCAGGAGAAACTGAACTGGGCTTTTAATTTGTATGATATAAATAAGGATGGATACATAACTAAAGAGGTAAGGTCTACTTTTTATACTAATATTGAAACTGAAGGTTGTATACAGAAGTCTTGCTTTGAAAGAAGAATGGGGTCAGAAGAACTACTGTCAAATCAGACCTGTCAGGAAATAATGTATAACATATTATGAAACTAAGTGTGCTAATTATCTTTCTCATTTTAAGGCATATATCAAAATTGAAAAAAAATATCACAAACTTATGCATGTACGGAAACAGAGTACAGCAGATGACTTGCATCTATAGTTATTCTTACAGTTTTTGTAACTCCTGCTATTAACAAAATCCAAAGCTTTTCATAAAATTGGAAGGCTCTTTGCAAGTGTGCAAGTTTGTGTGGGTATTTCTTCTTTCTCTTGAAAACTCAGTTGTATGAAGGTCTTGTGTGTCAACCTGCTGCTATAGAATCTTTTTCTGTTTACTTATGCATTAGATTTAAGGAGACTCTTCCCACAGTGAATGTGCATGTGTTCTGAATCACTGAAAGTATTTAAAATCAGAAACATTAATCTGCATGTATTGAACAAGTAATGAAAGCCAAACTAATGTGCTAGAATTCCTAGGAATATCCAGTACATTCGCGAAGCTGTTAAATCACTAAATAACAATGTAATTTTTTCCCCTAAAATGCTGATCATAGAAATTAATGTTTTCTGAATCAAAGCACAATATATAATGCACCCGGAATTCTGCATTTTTTTTTTCTCTTCAGGAAATGCTTGATATCATGAAAGCAATATATGATATGATGGGGAAATGCACTTATCCTGTTCTCAAGGAGGACACACCTAGACAACATGTGGAAACATTTTTCCAGGTGGGTCAGGTAACAAAGGGAACCAAAAAGACTACTTCGTTTGCAGCTGTAGAAAGATTTGCATTGTTGTAATAGTTTTGCGTATCCGATCCATTTTGTTATTCTTCTCCGTGGTTCATCCCAAGGCACTTGTCTCTCAGATCTACTCACCACATCTTGCCTTTTTAACAAGCTCTTCAAGCTAGTGTATTACTTCCTACATCGTTACAGCATTTTGGCCTAGTTGTTCCCTAGGCCAACATGTAAATGAAATGAATATTAAAAATGACTCTTTTAAAGTAGATTTCAGGAGTGTAATCATACATTTCTGTTCTTTCTGAACAGAAAATGGATAAAAACAAAGATGGAGTAGTTACCATAGATGAATTCATTGAGAGCTGCCAGAAGGTAAGTAACCAGTGATATGTTGAATCCTTACCAGCTGGCTACTGCTACACTTTTTTTTTTTTTTTTTGAAGTGACAGTGAGCAGGATAGCATTTTGTTCATACTTAACAATGAAAAGGTTTTTTTTTGCATTCAGTTAAATATTTATATCTTCTGATAGTGCTGGGTAACACTCCTGTTAAAACCAGCATACAGTCACAGCCATATATTACTTGAAAGATTATCATATATAGGAGTGTTCCCCAGCAGTAAGTTTTAGGGAGAGTGGAAGCACCTTGCAAATCGTTGAATGGCAGGAGTTAACAGCAGGCAAGTTTTGTGTATTTTTTTTTTTTTTTTTTCTATCCCCAAGGTGAGCCAGTAAGAACAGACTGTGATTAGCAGTTGCAAGTGCTTACATTGTCTAGATGGCCCTGAATTTCCTTCAACTGCTGAAAGCAGCTCCCTGCATTTTGAGCCAGGTTTGAAAGTAAACATGCAGCAAGAATTACAGCCTGTTTTCACTCCTCTGCTCTTGGGAACTGACTTGCTTTCGCACCAGGAGCCAATGTGAGGAAAGATGCATTTTCAGAATTTTAAGGAGATACCATTAAAATATAATTTTCTTTTTCTCCCATTTTTCAACTTAAATAATGATACCAACTATTGGTGTCATGAGAGGTTATGTTGTTACATACTGCAAAATGTTGCATTACACCTCATGATAAGGTGGGCTTGATTACACTATACAAATTGATAAGGCAAAACAAAACCAATGCTATTTGCTGCAGTGAAAAATACAAGGAATTGTAGTTGTGTTCAGATGCTATGTCAGCCTTCCCAGGCTGGCTGATTAGTGTGAAGCTGTCAAGAGATCAGCACTAAGGACTGTGTGTATTGCTGCTTGTGTGCATTGTATTCCGACACTAAGAAGTGAGCAGTAGACGAGAGACAGGAAAGAACAATGCAGTGAGTGATAAATTTATAGTGATTTGGAATATGGAAAGCAGAGCTGGAAATAGCACAGGTATGCTAGAATTTGTCTATTGTTTTATGTATCCTTGGGATTGCTTTCATGATTTAAAAGTAGCAAAATATAGAGAGGTCACAACCACTTAGTGGTCACTTACTAAGTCTTTTGATCAACTTTAATCCACTGACTTTAGCGTATGAAAAAAAATTAGTACCTTTGGTAAAGAGTTTCCTGCTTTCCTTTGCCAAAGTGATTCAGTTTCTCACTTGTTAGTAGATTTCTTATTTAGCTCTTCTGAGTATTCAAAATAAGTGATTTATAGGGTCTCTCTCTCACAACATAACAGACACCATTCTCTAATCTTAGAAAACAGGCCATATTGCTGCTCTGCTTGATGTTGAATCCAAATGATGACATACAAAAGATATGTTGCTGCCTACATTTTTTGTCTTTAGACTTACTAAAACCTTTCTTTTATTAACAGCTCTGAGCTGCAAAGTGTTTAATTCATATTTGCATCAGGATTTAGTTTCAGAAATGAGATTTGGTTTTTGAATTCAACCTGAGTCCTTCAAGAAAATTCCTTCAGGAGCTGTACTCTGTTAATGTGGCTTCAACTTTTTCAGGATTAAGCTTCTCCCAAAGGACAGTAGTGGCCTCTTCCTTTTAAAACACTGTAGGAAAATGTTTTGTTAATAAATTAGTAGGTACTAGACTGATCTAGAAAGATAATGTTCAACTTCCTTGCTTTTCTCAGTATGCAGTGATTTGCATCACTCCAGAGTAAGAAGTCTCATCCTTCATGAGTATATAACAATGCCTAAAACAAAACTAAATAATTCTGTAATCCTTTCTATAGTAAACTCATATGTTTTGATCCTGACATGCAGTGTTTTTATAGTCCTTCTGTATGCTCTTGTGCTATGGAAAAAACAGCATATATCATCATTATCACCCTTCTTTCAGTACCTCTTTTCCAAGCTGCAAAATACTCATTTAGTTCAATTTTTTCTGCTGAGGAAACCAGTCCACACCTTTAGGTATCCTTGGCACTCTGCATAGTGTACTGCTAGTTCTACTATTATTTTTTGCTTACCAGAATCTTTGTTGCTGAATCAGGACAGGGTCATAGCATGCCTGCTTTGATGTCTATCTTCTTTTCCTCATCTACAAGCCATCCTTCGGTATATAAGCTGATATTAGAGCACATCTGCTCAGGACCTTCCCTGCTGGTTTTGCATAACAAATGATTCTACCTCAAACCTTGGAATGGGAATGCCCATTGATGAATATGGCAGCCAGAGCTGCATCTGGTGCATATGAAAATATGCTAGAGGCATACAGGAAACGTTAACCGTTCCCCACATTCTATCTCAAGCTGCAAGATGAGAGTCAAAACAGTGCAAGAAAACAAGCACTGCAAAACACCCTCAACCAAACTCTAAAGCTAAGATCCCTTCTAGTGTGGATCTTATAGTGTAGTAGAAGCCTATTCTACCAGGAAAAACTGAAGGAAAATTTCTGTTGAATGATCTCTTGGGCAAGACTTGCCAGCCTCTGAGAACTGCTGCTGCTCCTCTATTTTGACTTGGAAGCCATGTTAGTGGGTCTTAGAAGTGCATCCCTTTTACTGCTGTTATGTGATAATTAAGATCAGTGTGGCATGCTTTAAAAGCAAGAAGTAACACAGCAGGGTATATTTAGAGAAGCTCTGCTTTCAATTCCTGTGGATTTTTTTATTTTATTTTATTTTTAATTCTTCTTGATAGCATGAAGTGCCTCTGTGTTCTTAAACACATAACTGTCTCTTTTAAAATCCCCTCTTTGTGCTGAGTACTTGTTTGGCACAACTATCATTGCGGTGGCACTGTATGGTCTAGGGAATATATCAAGTTCAGGACTCTGAATTCATAGTCCCTGTGCAAAGGATGGCCTATCCCTTCACCAAGTAAACATTAAGAAGTTATGTAAGGAACTACAGAGCATTCAGTCTTCATTGAGTATGGTCTTGTCTGGTCACCAGGTATTAGGACCTATCTTTGCTCATGGAAAAAGTAAGGACAAGTAGCGAAAGTGTTTCCTCTCGATCCTATCCAGCTCTTTCTCCTCTGTCCTTTGGCTGCTTGGTGTAGTGGAAAGTGGCCTAAGTTGGGCATTACTTCATATAGCAGCATTTTGAGGAACAGATAACATAAATTACTAACATAATTTGAGAAAATTACTGAAAGTTGTTGTTTTCTATGAAACGTATCAGCCATTAGACTGAACTGTGAATTATTTTAATTTCTAACTAGTCATGAGTTACTGGAAGGCCTGAATATCAGTTGCAGAGAACACTATGATAATCTGAGAACTGTTTTTTTTTTTTTTTTTCTGCACTAGTTTTGTGAGACTTCTAAAACAGTCAAGTCTGATTCATTCATTTGAATTAAAGGTGGCTAGATTATTCACTGGCTAAGTATTAAGTGGTATGTATTCAGATAAATTAAAAAAAAAAAAAAAAAATCACTACAGAGAAGACCAGCAATTGATAAATGGCCCTCCGCCTCTACTCTGCCCTGATGAGGCTGCATTTTGAATACTGTATCCAGTTTTGGGCTCCCCAGCTCAAAAAAGACAGATCTAGGAATCCAGCAGAGGGCAACAAAGATGATAAAGGGCCTGGAGCATCACTCATATGAGCAAAGGCTGATTGACCTGGGTCTGTTCAGCCTGGGGAAAAGAAAACTGAGAAGGGATCTGATTAACGTTTGTAAATATCAAAAGGGAGGTGGGAGGCAAATGGATGAGACCAGGCTCTTCTCAGTGGTGTGTAGCAATATGACAAGGAATAATGGCCTAAAACTTGAACATAGGAAGCTTCTTTCTAACATGCAGAACTTCCTTATGGTAAAGGTGATGGAGCACTGGAACAGACAGCCCAGAGAGGCTGTGGAGTCTCCTTCTATGGAGATACTCAAGTCCCAGCAGGACTTCTACCTGTGTGACCTAGTGTAGGGTACCTGCTTTAGCAGCAGGGTTGGACTCAATGATCTCCTGAGGTCCTTTCCAATCTCTGCGATTCCAAAATTAAGATTGTATCCAATAATTGCTTTTTTTTCTGCTAACAATTTCTCCAAACAAGCTGAAAAACAGGTCTTGTCATTACATGTGTACAGTTTGTCCCACCTAATTTCACTATAGATATTTGCCAACTGCATTTGTAACGGTGTATGATTTTTCACGTTTGTTTTGTGTGTTTGTTTTTCAGGATGAGAATATAATGCGGTCCATGCAGCTCTTTGAAAATGTGATTTAATGAAGGCATTAGGTCAACAACTAATGGACAAATATAAGCAATTCTGCAACATAATCTAAAAGATGGATTTCCCACTTTACCATAAATAAAGTTACTCAGCTTTGTACTGAGATGTGCAATATGCAAATAAGTCTTTTTTTTTTAATTGAAGTTTTCTCCCTAAATCTTTCAAAATTATACTTTTTAGTACTTCAGCAGTGGCTACTTAGCAAGACTGTTCTGAGAAGTCAGTGTTTTATTTCAAAGCCCTCAAAACAGAACCTGACATGCATCTTTATTACCATTCCAAACTCTAGATAAAATAGATTTAATCACAAAAGGAAACGAAATACTCTTAGTTTTGCTACACATTTGTACTGGATTCAGCTCTGAGTGTTTGAGCGTACTTATTAAGTCTCAGCTTCTAATTTATACAGAGGCATTACCATGTATTTTCTTCTTTTCATGTTTGTATGGTGTAGTCCTCATATTTTTAATTAATACTTTGAGTTAAAGTGCTATCATTGATGTCCAATGCACAGCTTGCAGCAATTGCCTTTCACATTTGACTTGCTTCGGTCCTCTTCATAAACACCTCCCAAACCTAGTAAAATAGGTAACTTGAGAGGAAGAAGTGTTAAACAAAAAACACATTTAAATTATGATTGTTTCAGTAGTTCTGTTCCCAAACAAATACTGGTAATCTTCTATCAGTCATGCAGATTTACTAGATAAGCATTTAATTTATCATGACAAAAATATCAAGATGTTCTACATACTGTACTTCTAATTCTTCTTGGACATGTAAAATTGAGAATCTTCTGAATTTGAATTTTTTATGAAGAAAACTTAACTGGTTCCTACCACTGTTTCCATGAATATGTGTCTTGTTGCCTTTAATGAAGTAAAAAAAAAAAAATATTTTAAAATTTTCATCCCTTTTCAGTGCACAGAATGAAAATCACTAGGTAGTAACATCTATAATGACTACTAGACAAGCTAACATCTGTGTCAGCATTTCTGTAGTATCTTAAGATTCAGGGAAAAAAAATGAAGCTTCAACTATACAATATTATCTATATGTGATAAGTAAGTGCATTAATTTTTTTAGGATCATTTCTTCATTATGATTGGAGAAACCTTAATTATCAACCTAGATAAAAATGTATGTACCTAAAATATACTAATGCCCCTTCTAATACATGTAATTTTTAAGATATATTGTCCAGAGATTTATGCCAATACTTCCCAATAGGTGAAATGCTTTCAGAGATAGATAGGCCAATCTTCATTGTGACATTGCTGCAGAAAACATGAAATGGGATTAATGATGTAGAAAGAATGTTGTAAACATTCTTTTGCAAAAAAAAATCAGGTATCTATTCTGGTGTAGAGATGGGATGTTAGAGGCATGTTGAAGGCTGCTCTGCTATCACCAGTGTAGGATAAGAGTAGTACAATACATGTACACCTGAAATTTGCTGTAGAGTGTTTGTGTAAACTAAGTGTGCATATTTTGTAAAAAAAAAAAATATAAGAAATAAAGTAAACAAAAAAACAAGCAGCATGAGCAATTATTTTTTGTGTTGTCAAACAAATAGTTGTATTTATTTCTTCAGATTTAAGATTTCTGGCAACAAAATTTATTTTAAAAAGCTTAAATACATACATATTCACTTACTTAGAACTGTTCTGAATTAAATTTAATTTAATCAGCCAGCAATAATCTTCTGAATATTCTGACATTGTTTTCACAATGAACAGTATTATTTAACAAGACCTGCTGAACAACATTTTGCAATCAAGCTCAATTACACTAATGGACAAATGCTACTCTAGCTTCTGAGAACAATGTGCTGGGCAGACCCTGAGCAAGTTCCCTGTTTGCTACATGTATGGTATCTTCAGCTTCATGCCTTCAAAAGCTGACTCTCAAAAAAGTCTGGGTGGGCTCTCGCAGTTCTGTGTCTAATCCACTAAGTCCTGATGAACCAGAACTGCATCCCTATGTGCCCATGGCATAGAATAAGTAAGTTAAATGTTTCAGAAGTGTATGTAATCTAACTAACACAAAGTTAATTGCCATTTAAGTAATTGCAGCCAAATTATTTTGTGTTCCACAAATACACAAAACATATTATGCAGATCTATTAATGGAAATTGTAATTTATAACAAAATATAAATTTATATTTACTCTGCTTTTGAAATAATATCCAACGTCTTTGTAAGTACAATGCATGCACAAATAGCAGCCAATAGAGAATTAATAGAGTCTTTCATAATCATATTTTCACAAACTTATGGGACTTTTCCCACTCTCCGTTATACTGAAAAAGAACTGTGGTTAATTTAAGAGAATATAGCGTACCACAAAGTGATGTTCACAGGCAGTTTATCTTCAGGCTTGACCTCACAAATCACTATGTATTTTTTGTTCAGGGGAATACAGAACAATAGGTTGGAATTTTGGATTTGATGATAGTCACCGTTGCCTGATGATGAAAATAAATAGAATATATTTAAACAAAGTAAGTCGCACCAGCACTACATTTGAGAGTGTTCACATCATGTCTATAAACTGTATAATTCAAAACTTTTAGTTGCCTTTACTGCTATGAAACAAAATGGTAGAAAATTAAAACTTATTATTTACTAAGAAAATTACTTTCAAAAGAGTTGAAAATAATGGAGAGAAAAAAATAGCAGCATTGTGATAACTAATGAAGGAGAGTGATGTTCTGGAAAAGATTTCCAATAAAAGTACTGATCATATACATTGTAACTCATTTTTTAATAGTTGATAAATTCATTACTTGTACTATGTAATTTCATTGACTGTGATCACAACTTACTTAGGTGCTTCTTTCCAGGTTTTTGTCTTTTTTTCTTAAAGAATTTTAAAAGATGTGCAGAAAGACCACACAGTAATCTGACAGGCAACAATAAATTACTGGACAGAGATAATAATTAGAGGTGGCTTAATGATTTATTGGATCAGCTGTATTATCTGGACTTCAATCCTCAGAACATCAAAATGAAGTGTAATTATTTTCCTCTTCTTATCTCACTAAACACAAATCAGGAACTTTCATGCCATTTTGTGACGATATCATACACTCTGCAAGATGAACATTCCTATCGCCCTTAAATGAATGTGAGTACCCCTAAAAATGAGCTGCTGCCTATTGATTGTATGGTTGCTTACTAAGAAAAAAAGGCTCAGAAGCGGTGAGACCTACATTTAGGGTCCCTACCCTCCCCATTATTTCTGTTCTTTGCCAATGGTCATTCAATATCATACATGCAACTGCTCATTGGGTCATTCGAACAAATACTTTCCATTCTAGATGAACACCCAAGCCAGTATTTTCTTCTCTCCTTCTCGATGAACAATGAATAGCACAACAAAAGTTGTGAACAGAATGTTCAGCACTATAATACTCCTCTGTACTTTACTATTTAAGTTCTTTTTTTTTTTTTTAATGTGTAGCAACTGATGATCTTAACCTCTGGGTTAACCAAGATGGGCTAAAATGTGAGCATCTGATTTTCTTAGTAAGTGACCTGAATACTAAGCTATTAGGGAATGGGCAGGCATCATCAATAACAGCAAATTGTTTCTTTTAGCAAGAGGTAAAAGAGTGCTGAGGAAAGCACTTAGGCTCAGAAAAAGGAACAAAAAGCCTTCATCCCAGGTGCACGGAAGGAAGGCAAATAGTCAGCCTGAGTCAGGTATGAAAAGGGGCCAGGAGCAATCTGCATTTAACATTTGGTGAATTCATGGATCACTCTTCATGGGTATTTACCCTACTCTATGGTCTGTACAAGAAGCCCTTGTGCTTCACTCAGCATGAAAACCTACTTCATAAATGCTGCAGTGCCTAACTTGGACTAAGGACTCATGTAAAGCATCCTGGATATTAACCCACTCCTTAACCCATTCTAAAACCTGGAAAAAGACTTTCCAGAAAAGTGAAGAATTTAAAAGAAAGAACAGAGAGTGACTTATTTAACCACTAAGGCTGCATAAACTCCCCACCAAGAAGAATAAAATCTTCCAAGCAAATAACATTGGTAGGGATCCACATGGATGGATGCTGGCTCTGCATAAGAGTTTTTTGAATGCGGACTGATGCACTGAGTATGGCCATTCAGTTTCTTATGTAGCTACTGATACCCTGGAATATTTTACTGAAACACACTCCTGTGCTTCCTGCTCTGAGATTAAAATAGTGGTGAAGACAAATAAAAGAGAGAAATAAAAAATGGGAAATAACAGAAGCTAACTCTCCGAATATGCTTCATGCATAGTGTAGATTTAAGGTCATTTCTATCATCACTTAATGCCTCAAAAGGACTAAAACAACTATTTTTTACAGTGGACTGGAATTGCCACAGTTTAATATAATAAAAAATCCTGTTTTATACAATATGAATAGCTGTGACATGTTAAAATAAGTACTTCTCTGAACAGGGTTATTAATCTGATAGCCAGATATGAAAGTTGTCTTGGCAAAGATGCATTCAAGCGTGCAGTTTACATATTACTGTCTGGTCAACTCACCTTTCCACCATATTGCTCCAACTTTTGTAAAGCAACAGTGATTTTTTCTCTGAATTTCTTGTCCATTAATCTCCTTGAAAGCTATTGGAAAAGTAAAATAAAGAGGTCTGTAGCCCATTCTCTTTTCTTTGGGAAATGAGAGCCAAAAGAAACATCATTTTATAACTTGTAGCTGATGTCAAATTATGGATCTCAGTCAAGGCAGAAGGAGTGAAACGTTAACTGCTGAGGTTACTTTGAATTTAAGTTTCTCATCTGTTAGCCAAACGGTTTAAAATTTTTCCTCTTAGCAAACAAATTTGGAAGAGGAATCAATCAATACAAAGCCATTCCTGAAGTGAAAAGTTAACATGCTTTTCATGTGCACCGAAAGGGATTTACTATACTGAAAATACTCTAAAAAAAAAAAATGCACATTCTCTCTTCCTTTTATTTTGCTGCAAAAATCCCATTTGGAAGAAAGGTAAATTAAACCATGTCTGTCTGATAGAGCAGGGAAGTCTACAGAAGGACGTCTACAAAAGGATTTGGTATAAAAATACATTCCCCAATTCAACTTGAAGTTTACTGAATAAAACTTCCATGTGCAGAATTCCCATCTGAAAGAAGTAGAAATATTTTCCTACAATAATTTATTGACACTTTCACAGACTTTTGAAAACGTTCACGCTTGAAGTGCAAAACTCATTTAGCAATAAACATAAACATTGTTTCAAAACATAGCATCTATTTCACCTCAGGCTCAAAAAGTTGGATCTTTTTTTAAAGAGAAAACACTTCAATTATTCTCCAGTTTACATTAACAACAGGTTTTGCACAGTTAGAACTTTTAAAGTCACTATACTATTCAGGAATTATGGACTTTCACAGAGAAATATATGAAGTAATGCTTTTCATGGAACTGCTGAGTCCTCTAATGTTATCTGTGCAGATATTACAGTAAACATCTTGACAAAAGTACCATAAAAATACATATAATCACTTACTACAGCATTAAAACTTACATTTGTGAGCAGATGCTTAAGATGGTCGTTAAGAGATGGGCCAACAACAGCACTCAGATGAACTAAAGCGTCTAATCCCCTTTCAAATACTTCATCATCTGAATGGGCCTTTGAGGGAAGGAAAAGAAGTCCTGTCAGACTAATATTCAGACAAGTGCACAAACTCTTCAAAAATGCAATCTCTATTTTATGATTGTATTTTTATTATTCTACTTTTAATAAACTAAAACTACTGGAAAGCCACTAATTTTTATAATGCTATAAACAGTTCAGAAATACAATGCAACTGAATATTGTCTAGATTTAATAATTAAATGCAGAAGTATTTTTTTTGTAGAAAGTAGAAAACAAAAGCCTCCACAATTTGTCAGTGAAATCATTGCACTTAGTTAAAAAAAATAAAAAAGGAAACTGCTAATTTATGCTTGATATGCAAATAAATACATTCAGCAAGCAAGAGAAACTACATCTAATATTTCATTTTTGAAATGTATCCTATGTACTGTGCTGCACAGCTTACTAGGAAGAATTAGTATATATGTGGATATATCAGAATTGGGAACCAACATTTTAGTTGAAAATGTAATGAACTCAGAGTAATTCTTAAGTAATTCATAACAATAATTTTTGTTGATTGATCTTTGTTGGAGAAACACAGGAAACCAATGACTTTCTGGCTCAATGAATTTAGCCCTGCCAACTACAGCTTTGTCACCTGCCAGCAACCATCATGCTCTTACCTACTTCTACGGTGCTTTGTCATCTCTACTGCTCCCATTATCAGATTAATAACAGTGACTGGAAGAACAGACAAGAATAACTCTCCCAATTCTAAAAAAATAAATAAAAATAAAAAAGTATCTATGAAAATCTCTGCAAGAAGAGTAAGACATACCAGTGCAGCCTTTAACACAGGAACTAGACGAGGCAACAGGGGAATGGCTTTTTCAGTAGCACCTTCAACCAGAAGTAATTCTTTAAAACCCTCCTTTGAAACAAATGTATAGGGATGCTTTGTCTCTCTCAGACCCTGGTGCAAATGAAAAATATATTCTCTTAAGTTATTCTTTTAAACAAAACATCATTAAAAAAGTTCCACATAACAGAAATACAGCGTTTAGATTCTCTTACATCAATTCAAAACATAAAATACACTAACTCCACCATGTGGATCCACTGAGTACAACTCTGATCACAGAATATTCATTTTTCTTTTGAAACACCGAATATTAAAACTTACATTATGAATATTGATATTTTAATCACTATTTGTACTTCAGTATATTTAATCTGCCTACCTAAAGGAATTTTTCAACAAGGCCATCAACAGAAGATTAGGTTATATTTGTAAATAATTTCCACACCGGAGGGAAAATAAACTAGAAGGTGAACAATGGAAGGAAAGACAGCACCTCCAGCAATTGCAAAAATGTGTGAATGGTACAAATATGCATGATGACCTAAGCAGCAGAACTCAAAGACTGAAGTTGTATGGTGGAAGTCTTTCTTCTTTCCTTAACAGGAGCTGCAAGCTACTTTAGGTATTGACAGCTTGTTTAATCTTTCAAAGGAATTGAATGCCCTGGAGGCATTCAAGGCCAGGCTGGATGTGGCTCTGGGCAGCCTGGTCTAGTGGTTGTCAACCCTACCCATGGCAGGTAGTTTGAGACTAGATGATCTTTGAGGTCCTTTTCAACACAAGCCATTCTAGGATTCTATGAAAATAAAAGCCCGCTCTACAGAATGCACTATATTCAACTTCTGTTAAGACTCCTGAAACATATTTGGCCATATATGCTGCTGATGAAATATAGGAGTGTGAACATTATAAACAGTGTTTATTTTCTTTAACTTATTTAAAGAATCCTATTTCAACTGTATTAATTCAATCTATTAGCAAGGACACTCTTAATTTAATAGGTGGGTTTTATACACACAAAAAAATAACCAGTTGTTTGTAAAAGAACCGCCAAACCCACAAATGAATCAAAGTATTTTGTTCAATGCAGTCTTGTATGTGGACAATATCTCGATGATTAGGTAGAACTACCTAGCTCTTCCAAAATGCTTTGACTAAAGAATTAGAAGTGGCAGTATTCTTGACTGCCTTCATAGAACAGCTTGGGCTGGAAGGGACCTCAAGGATCATCAATGCACACAAGATCTTCACGTTGCTCTTCCATATATACGAGTCTAAATTTAGGCTAGTTTAGCTGGTTTTGAAATACTATTTGCAACTTAAACAGATAATATTATGAAACGCAAAGGTTCGTTTTTCTTCATAGCACACTAAAGGAACTTTCACTAAGCATGTGAAGTAGTTATCTAGCTCTACTTCCTTAAGGTCTAGGTCAACAAAGTGCCTCGTACTTTTTGTACCCCTGTACCTCAGGGAGAGGAAATCCCTACAGATTTCTGGTCAGTATTAAGATTTCTTAAAAATAGTATTCAGATGGTTGAAGTTGATGGATAACCTTCAGAACAATTCTTCATTTTTACTCTTATCTGAGCAAGATATACTTACTGGTCAACTGGCGTTTTAGAACACTTCCCTTCCTTGTATTAAGTGCCAACTTGTAGCTTAACAAGGAATACGTAATGAGTACTAAATCACTGCTGCAGCTAAGTAACTGTCAGTAAATAATCAGACCCCTAATAATTCCTTAGCTGAACATTCCACCTGTAAGGAAGTCTGACTAATTCAGTGACTCGCAAAGTATAGATCTAAAATTGCAAACACATCCAGCTCAACTTAAAGTGTGAACTCATGTAACAGATAAAAATCTAGCTTTTTGATGAGCACAGAGCTCCAAAAAAGCCACTGCTTTATACTGCTGAATATGAAGTACTGCTCACAGCACACATATACAAAATAATATAGCAGCACCTGATACTATTAACATAAAGTCCTAAAGAATTAGCATTTGTAACACAATCTGAACTTGCTGGAAAGCTATCCAGCAAGTTCTCACTTCTGTGAAGAGCTGTCTCCAAGAGCAATTTGAAGCCTGAGTAATAACTATAAGTGTACAGTTGTGACAGTTCCTATGCCGAACTATGCTGATGATTTAAGAAGCACAATATAGGGTAACTATAAAAACTAAGATCAACAAACGTTTAAAACTGATTATCTATCACATTGTCAATGATAATCTATAGTACACTGCATATGCTTCAGATTTAGATGCAATCTCCTGCGATTAGCCACTAAGCTTTTACATACAGAGGATATACTATATTAAAGTTTAATGTTTCTAGCCCTTAATAATGTTGAGAAAGTTTCAGTAACATTAAATGCATTCATATTTCTTCCCAAATCTATATAGACAAAACAAAGTCAATCCAAATAGTTCAGAATGTTTTGAAGGAGAAGGTAAGTCCAAAATCTATCAATAAATACATTACAAGGCCTGCTCATAGAATCATAGAATCACCAAGATTGGAAAAGACCCACAGGATCACCCAGTCCAACCATCCACCCATCACCAATGGTTCTTGCTAAGCCATGTCCCTCAACACAACATCCAAACATTCTTTGAACACCTCCAGGGTCGGTGACTCCACCACCTCCCTGGGCAGCCCATTCCAGTGCCTGACCACTCTTTCAGAGAAGTAGTATTTCCTAATGTCCAGCCTGAACCTCCTGAACCTGGTGCAGCTTGAAGCCATTCCCTCTAGTCCTATCACTGGTTACACAAGAGAAGAGGCTGGCTCCCAGCTCACTACAACCTCCCTTCAGGTAGTTATAGAGAGTAATAAGGTCTCCCCTGAGCTTCCTCTTCTCCAGGCTAAACAATCCCAGCTCCTTCAGCTGCTCCTTATAAGACTTGTGCTCCAGACCCCTCACCAGCTTTGTTGCCCTTCTTTGAATATGCTCCAGGGCCTCAATGTCTTCCTTGCAGTGAGGGGCCCAAAACTAGACACAGTACTGGAGGTGCGGCCTCACCAGTGCTGAGTACAGAGATACAATTACTTCCCTGTTCCTGCTGGCAACACTGTTTCTTATGCAAGCTAGGATGCCCTTGGCCTTCTTGGCCACCCGGGCACACTGCTGGCTCATGTTCAGCTGAGCATCAATCAATACCCCCAGGTCCATTTCCTCTACACAGTCTTCCAGCCACTCTGCCCCAAGCCTGCAGCGTTGCCTGGGGTTGTTGTGGCCAAAAGTGCTCTGAAGGTAACGTCTCCTATCTCATTATGCTGGCCCACAATGTCAGAGGTGGATGTTGGTAGTAAGGCAGTAGAAACTGGACCTTCCCATTAATATTCCCTTACATTTTTTGACGCAACAGATGGGGCAGAATCTGTGATGAAACTGCTGTGATGGCACGGGGCAGGGGGTGGCCACAGTGTGAGCTGTGCTGGGCCACATGGGGCTTGAGAGTTGGACATGCCTGTCTTAAGTGATTCTTACAAGACCCAAAGTGACTTTAGCTACAGTTAATAGCATGCATTATTGGTCAAAGATTAACTTTGTGTTAAGTATAACGTTAGTGGAAAAGAAGACAGAGCCAGACTACTTTCAGTGGTATCTGGTGCCAGGGTAATAGGCCATAGGCACAAACTGGAACAAAAGAGGTTCCACTGGAATACCAGTAGAAGCACTTCACTGTACAGATGATACAACACTGGCACAACCTGCTCTCAGTACCCCTGCTTGAGCAGGAGTTGGACAGATGGATCCATAGGTCCCTTCCCACCTCAAACATTCTGTGCGTGATAACAGGAGGTAAAAGCATCCTGGAAGAGATAACCTCACTGCCTGGGCCAGAAAAGCATCAACACAAAGCTGTTGGAATGTGATGAGGAAGATACTTTAGGTAATACTAAAGCACAAGCATAAAAACTATTTTAAATTTCCATTTCTTCATAGGTTTCTGATGAAAAAAATCACAACAGTGTCATCCATTCTTAATATTTAAAACACTACTTTTCCTTGCATTTATCTTTACATTAGCTAGGGTTATGGACAATTACAATGAAAGAAGAAAATATCAAAGCATTCCTCCTCTTCAGGTGTTAACAGTTCTTAAAATGTTGTAACTGAAATGCATATTAGAATCATAGAATCACCAAGGTTGGAAAAGACCTGTTGGAAAAGACCTACAAGATCACCTAGTCCAACCGTCCTCCTATCACCAGAAGTTCTCCCTAAACCATGTCCCTCAGTACAACATCTAAACATTCCTTGAACACCTCCAGGGTCGGTGACTCCACCACCTCCCTGGGCAGCCCATTCCAGCGCCTGACCACTCTTTTGGAAAAGTAGTATTTCCTAAATTCCAGCCTGAATCTCCCTGGCGCAACTTGAGGCCATTCCCTCTAGTCCTATCACTAGCATCTAGTTCCACAACACTTGACTCTAATGCCTCAAAAGGAAAAGGATATATCTCTAACTAAACCACATATATCTATTTTAGAGATTGCAGTATGTGGTCAAAAGAGGAAAAAACATCCTTCAGTGACCTACACAAACAAGCAAAACTCCCTGGAATACAACATAGTAGAGAGGAACGTACATTAACTGCAAAGGTCAGAAAGGAACAACTGCTTTTTATCCCTTCTATCCTAAGTAAAAAGGAGATTTCACGCACACGTTTCTGTATGTATGCTTGTACCCCTTTCACACGAAGACTTTTTTTTAACCCCCTTGTATTTAGAGGCAGAAAAGTGGCAGAAAAATAGCGAAACATTTGCAGCGAAAAAAGAGCACAGGAACCCACCAGCTGTCTTTTCAATGACCAGAAAACAAGTAAGAGAAAATTCTAACACAGCTCCACTGGTTTTCAATTACTCTTTATAGTAGCCACAATAGATTTTAGTTGATGCTAGCTTGGAGGTGGGCACTTCTTTTTACACATGGACATTGTCAGGACCTCCAAATAAGTAGAAACAGCCTATGACAATTCAGTCATTTTACACATACAGATCATTGCAAAGGCACAGAAAAGCTAAGAATGTATTTTGATTGAAAGTGAATTGGAATTCAGCTAAACTGACTACTGAACTGTGAATTTCAGTGCTTCCAAAAGGTACAAGACAAAGAATCAATAGTTTTCCCATGTGCTCTCTAAACATATCTACTCTTTCTCAGTCCCGGGCAAATCCAGTCAGTGAATTTATCCCTATGCAGATATGGTGACTATACAATTGGTCTTATCTACAAAAGAGTTATGTTTTCACAGTCCTTGGATGACTTTTTTGGATCCCAGATTGTAACGTATGTGAAAGGTATGTACTGGAAAAACAAATGAACAAAAAAAGAAGAACACTTTGCGTGTGTTTGAGAGAACTGAAATCCTACTTTTTTTCTCCACAGAGCGTCCACATCCCAGAAAAATGCTTAGGTCAGAAAGGAATAGGCTTGCTTTTAGTTTCTTATTTAACTTTATGTTTGAAATTAGGTTTGGAGACTGCCAGTACCTTAGTTCCACCCAGGATTATTTTAATTAAATCATGAAGAAGTAGACTGGCTTTTAGGAACACGCAGCTCTGATACATTTTTATATATCTCTTGTTTCAAAGAATAAATCATAAACCACGAAGTCCAACTACAGTAGCAGTTAAATAACAGCAACTGACATAAAAATGTATCTGAGTACATTCACATAACGTTTCAGCACTACATGGCATAAATACTGTATGCTTATCTTCCCAAGAAGACAGTTTACCTCTGCCAGAGTTACAAGAAGAGGATCAAAAGGAACTGTTTCAAGAGGGCACTCCCAGTGCAGTCTGTGTTTTACTGATCCATGCATTAACCTATACAAAGAATTTAAGTTGGAACAAATTAACATATAATAATAAACAATTTATTTCTAATGCTATTCATATTGAAATATCGCCATTAGTTTTTTAAGACTACTATGCCATATGAAACCTCAACACATACTGCCCTCCGTAATGAAATGTGTAAGAGTGCGTAGCAGTGCAATTATTGCAGTTTTCAAGATGGCAGTTTACAGAATTCTAATTCCAACCACAAAGAAATCAGAAAATAAAAGTTATAAGAATTATAGACGCATCTCATGCAGTCACAGAAGATGCTCCCTTTGCAAAGTTTCTCATTTTAATAACCACCAACACACATTTCCCTCAAGTACTAACTGATAAGAAAAAACAGCTAGAACTGAAAGAAAATTATACCGGAATTCATCAGTTGATCTTGTATAAGTGATTTCTTTAATACATATATATATAGTGCTCATGATTAATAAGTAATTATTAATTTAACTAATTCCGCATCCACTTGACAAAACACTGGAGAAAAGTGCTTATTATGTATGTGAATATGTAATAGACAAAGGGAATTTTAAATACCATAAAACACTTACATGTAGTTCTGTTAATACCCAATATTGCTGAAAATTACAGAGTTGAAATAATCGACAAAACGTTCTCATATTACTTACTGCAGACAAAAAGACTGCAAGATGTTTGCTTAATAAAATGGCACTAATTTTATTATCTTTGTTATTAGGGAAAGAACCTTTATATGAAGAATTCAGCATCTTTCATGAAAGAGTTTTAACACTGCACAAAAAAGAACAAAAAGAAGCCAATATCAAACATATGGAAAATTGCTTCTTTCTTTGAAAAAGAAATTAAACTGCCTAAGTAAAAGAGTATAAAGCTGTGAACAGATGTTTATCAATCTGTGTAATTCTACCGAACCCTAACACATATAACCAAAAGTAAGCAAACAGAACTAAAATACCTGCATGGAATGCCACCTTTAGCATACGTAGCAGCAAACGCAGAAGGCGTTCTAGAAGGAGCAGCAAACTGCAAGGACAGAAAAAAAAGAAGAAAAAAAGTGTTATTTGTTTATAAGTTTGCATATGTTAAAACTGCAAATTATTGAGAAGGGAGCTTAGTTGTATGATTGTAAACATAATTTGAAAAAAATTCTGCAGATATAGTATGGAAAGCACACATTTGAGACATTTATCAAGAAAAGGGCTTTACAGAATTGTCTGCAGAGAAAGTTGTAAAGATGAACGAATAATGTAGAATTCATGCTCTCCTGATGCAGTGCTCCCGTTTTCCTATTTTGTCATGCAAATCTTAAGACTGAAATCTTGTGAGTTCTCTCATAGCAGATTAAGAACATCTCAGTTTCCTAATTGTCTTCATATGCAGCCGTCATGGCTGGGATAATTTCCTCTGTAGAGGCTGGTATGATTAAGTGTTTTGGATTTCTGATAAAAGTACTGATGATAGCACACTGATGCTTTACTTGTTGCATGGCAGTGCTTACACAGAGCCATGGACCTTTCAGCTTCTTATACTGCCCTGCTAAGCAAGTTGCTTGGGGTGCACAAGAAGGGGACATAGCCATAGCCGTAACAGTTGACCTCAAACTGGTCAAAAGGACATCCTGTATCATATGGTATCATGCTTGGCAATAAAAACTGGGGTAAAGAAGGAGGGGACTTTGGAATGATGGTGTTTGTCTTCTCAAGAAATCACTATGTGTGATGAGCACTGCTTCCCTGGAAGTGGCTGAAGATCTGCCTGCCGATCGGAAGCAGCAAATGAATTCCCTGTTTTCCTCCAATTGCATGCACAGCTTTTGTTTTACCTAGTAAACTGTCTTTACCTTAACTCACAAGTTCTTGCACTTTTACCCTCTGCAATTCTTTCGCCCATCCCACTTGGGAAGAGTGAGCAGCTGTTTGCTATTGAGCTGACACACAGCTGTGGGATTACTCAACAACAGGTAACATGTAAGAGATTGTTTTGCTCCAACTCCAGCCTGATATGAGTATACATGAAATTACAAGTTAGCAAGATGTAGAATAATATCAAACATTGAGCAAGATGGCATGTTGGCACTGAAAATCAGTGGGAGCTTAATGGGAGGAAAGCCTACACAAAGTTATTTTTTTTTAATCATATACATGCTTCTTATCAGTTTGAAATATGACAATTTATTAGCAAGATCACTCAATGCTACTTTCAAGATTAAACGTCTTTTCACAAAATATAAAGCATGAAATACCAGGAAATCTTAATTTCTATCTTTCTAGTTTTTGAAACTACACCAACACTGATAAAATTGTGTGCACAATTTGACTTTTCACTAACAATTCATGTGTTAGATTTTACAAGATCTAGACGATCTTCAAGATACTACCAGAGTCTTTGTTTCACTGCACAACATGGCATGGGTTATCAAAGCCATAACTCCGATCTGTTCCCCTAAAGGACCAGGTGGCAAAATTTACAACTATATGAAAGAAACCAATAGAAAACCTCTTTAACTCTTGGTCCTAAATCATGTTTAGGGACATAGAAAGAAAAAAAAAGAAAAAGTTGCCACTCAAGCCATAGTTGTATCAAAACTTCTTTTTAAAATAAAGTAATAAACATGTTATTACTCAAACATTTCAGCATGTAACTTAGGGAATGTATGATTAATAACAAGAGTTTAGTTTAAATTATCAATATTGGAGAATTATCTGCATGCATATCTTCAAGTATGGATTTTTTTTTCCAACAAAATAATGATTTTAAATAAAACAAAAGACCCACCACCCATACATACTGGATCAATAGTTTTGGGATTCAGCTTGTCACTGGGCTTTGGCTGTGGCTTAACTGCAGATTCTGGAGAACATGGCAAAGGAGAGGATGTCTTG
The DNA here is from genome assembly GCA_016647715.1 of Pavo muticus. Taxonomy (NCBI): domain Eukaryota; kingdom Metazoa; phylum Chordata; class Aves; order Galliformes; family Phasianidae; genus Pavo; species Pavo muticus. The sequence goes on along the minus strand of JACDJE010000238.1, from coordinate 869,573 downwards.
CTTTTCTGTGCTGCAGTCTTTGCTTTTATCTGGGCGCCTGATGACATTTTTAGAACATTACTACCTAGGATACAAAAAGATTAAAAACATAGAATTCCATTCCTACGTGACAGGATATCAAGGGTTACAATCTCCAGGTCAAAAGACTGACATTAACAATGAAGAAAATCTGAATAAGCGTATTAAAAAAGGAATCCTTATTCTTCTGTATCTCCTAATCCTGCGCTGCTCCCCTCCACTTTGCTAACATTTTCAGAATATGGCCTGCCTTTGGCAATAAATCTTTTAAAAAGGCCACAGTTAGGCAATGAAGTCACTTTAGAACACACAAAAAACATACATGGGATCTTTAAAGGTCATGTAGTCCAACTCCCCTGCAGTGAACAGAGCTAGCTAGCCCTGCAGTGAACTACAGCTAGATCAGACGCTCAGAACCCGGTCCAGCCTTATCCTGAATGTCTCCAGGGATGGGGCATCCACCACATCCCTGGGCAGCCTGTTCCAGTGCATCACCCTTACTGTAAAAAAGATTCTTCCTTATATTCAATCTAAATCTACCCTCTTCTAGTTGAAAACCATTTCCTGTGTCGTATCACAACAGATCCTGCTGAAGAGTCCGTCCCTTCTTTCTTACAGCTCCTCTGTAGATACAGAAGGGCCGCCATCGGGTCACCACAGAACCTTCTCTTCTCCAGGCTGAACAGCCCCTGATCTCTCAGCCTGTCCTCACAGGAGAGGTGTTCCATCCCTTGGAGCATTTTTATGGCCCTCCTCTGGATGTGCTCCAACAGCTCCACGTCTCTCCTGTACTGAGGACTCCACATCTGCATGCAGTACTCCAGGTGAGTCCTCACCAGCACAGAGCAGATGGGCAGGATCATCTCCCTCGCCCTGCTGGCCATGCTGCTTTTGATGCAGCCCAGGATACAGCTGGCGTTCTGGGCAGCAAGGACACATTGCTGGCTCATGTCCAGCTTCCCATTCACCGGTACCTCCAAGTTCCTTTTGGCAGAGCTGTGCTCAATCCTTGTATTGGTAGTGAGGGTTGCCACAACCCAGGTGCAAGACCTTGCGCTCAGATTTGTTGAACCACATATTCAGAAGCATTCAGACTCTTTCCTCTTCCAAGAAGCAATTAAGATACAAGCCAAGAACTTATAATACTGTTTTAAGTAACAACAAATTCTGGATGCATTTCAAGTCACTGGTCACACCATCACAGAAAGCGTAATAAATAAATGACAACCGGCAGACCAGCCCTTTGGGACAGAAATACAGATGGGAGTTAGGGACAGTGATGAAGGATATGTACAAGCCAAGTGCACAGCTTTTGCCAAAGAAGGAGATGGCAGCACGTGGCTAAAGGGCTTTTCACATGGAAGCCTCCAGGAAAGATGAAAGTCCTCGTGTGCCGAGTACTGCGGGGCACAGCCATTGGCAGAGACTGAAGCGGCGGGGCACAGCCATTGGCAGAGATCTGACAGCAGAAGTGCGTTATGAATCGACGCAGTGACACGGAAGGTGTGATACCGAAGTTAACCGTCCTACTGGCAGATGACAGACTTCACGCAAATAACAGGAACTCATAAATAGAAACGAGGCAAAAGCACATTTGAAAGATGTCTTTCAAAGGAGAAAAAAAGGAGGCCTGGGTTTGGTTTCTGGAAGCCACGTACCAAAGGCAGACCGGCAGTAAGCAGGGTGTAAAGGCGAAGCTGCTCACTTACCCCGCTGAATGAGCCCACTCCTGGAGCGCAGCTGGGGCAGAGAAAGGGAGCAGCAGCAATCCCTCGTTTTCCGCGACCCCCCTTTTCAGAGCCCCAAAGCCCGGCCCGACCCACCCCTGACCCGGCGGCGGGCAGCCCCACGCGCGGCCACGCTTCCTGCCGGTTGCCAGGGAAACTACGGGCCGCCGGGAGCCCAACATTCCTCGGCAGGCCGAGCCCGGGGCGGGCGGGGCGTGTGGAGCATGCGCGGTGGAAGGGCGTGCGCGGGGCTTTTCTCCGGCTGGAATGAAGGGCGGGGTATGCAGCTGCCGGAGGCTGTTGCATGCGCGGGGAAGGTCTTCTACTCGTCCTTCGTCGCCTCAGTGCTAATATCTGCCACCAGCCTGCCTTTCCCCCAGTTACAGCCCAACCGTGCCCAGCCCAAGCCTTCCCCTTGGCTTCCATCAGTAGCCTCACTGAATCAAGTGGACTGTGAAGGCATAAATAAAAAAATACTGATATTTCTTGCCACGTTCTCTTTGCAGTCTTCTGTTTCAATTATAAGTGCAGAAAATACATTTTTTTTTTTGTTAGCCCACTCAAACTATACTGAATTTATGTCATAAATACAGTATTTATTCACATAAAAACACATCTGCATGTAGTGAATGACCTTTTGAGTAAAAGGATACATTTTTGTCTTCTGCGAACCCAGTAAATCATCAGAATGCTTTTTTGCCTTCCTTGAGAAAAGTGTTTATTCTTTCATGCACTCAGCAGTAAATCTCCAAGAAAGACATTTTTCTGGTTTGCTTAAATTGTGTGGGATACAATCTTTCCATAATCACACATTCTTTTTCACTTTCGTAATTTATAGCGAGGAACTGAATGTGACTTCACTAATGGATAAGATAGGCTGTTCTCTTGGTTTTCCACAAAAACAGGAAAATGCACTGACGGAGTTGAAAAGTAGTTGTCAGCTGCTTTTTTGAAAACTACCATTGGCCTTAGATTTTGGCCAATGTTGGCATTTCATACTTGCTTTTATCCAACATAAATAGTTTGTATCTACCAGTAATTGGAAGCTGTGAGGACATTGCAGAGTTCAGATGAGGCTGCATAATTTAATGCCTTTCTATCAGTGCAAAGTGGAAATGCAAAAGAAAAAATGTTAAAATTAATGCTAGAGAAACTGAGAAGGGAAGATTTCTGCTTTATATATAAATCTTTCAACTAGCAGAAATTACAGTACTTTCACAGAAGTTTTTTATTGTTCCACAGTACTGAAGGCAATAGAAGAATTGATGTCCTTCTATTCATAAATGTTATAAGCTGGTGAAGATCTCAGATCAATACAGCATTTTTAAAGCATATCCTATAGTTCTTTGAAAATCACCTTGAAAACGCACACCAGTGTGCTCATCTCCATAATGATGAAAAAGAACTGATTTTCTGCATGAGGTTTATTTTTGGCTCAGTTATTATAGTATCATTTCCGTCATGTATCTGCTCTATTAGCTTTGTGAATATAGAACAAACTACAGCTATGCTCAGTGATGGAAAAAAGTAGTACTATAATTCCTAAGTCAGTAGGAGGTATGAAGTGCTGTGTTGTCTGAAGCAAAATACCACTGATCAGCTCTGTGGAGTCAGAAACTCCCACTGAGTTCCTGGAGGCATAGAAACTACTGGTTTATAGAAGAACAAGTAAGACTCAGTTTCTGTTCAAGAGCAAAGATTTACTCAGCATTCAGTCAGTTTCCTGGAAAATGAAAAATAGAGTAGCATTACAGTATATCAGTATGTACAGTTTAACAGGGATTCCTGCCATACTTTAGACATGGAATAAACAGTCTTCATTCCTCTTCTTCAGGGAAATGATGCATCAAATCAAGGACTGAGAGATACCAGTGTGGATGCCTGATAGAGGTGTCCCTCAAGGGGGTCACATGGTGGGCAGTTCATCTCTTGAACTGGGGCAAATCATCACATCATCTCAGCTGGCTCTCAAGAAGTTGCCTTCATGCAAATCTTCAGGCATAGGGTCACCAAATATGGGTCAAAATGTCTATTTACAAGAAAATGCTTTTCATACTGTGTCTTATTTTTGTTAGTTGTTATAGAAACCAGTCTGTAAAATTTTAAACATATTTGGGGAATGGACAATTTAGAAGGAAAAAATATATACTTTAACAGCAAAACATTAAGATACCATAATAAAAAAAAATAGCAAATTATTTTAGTATTTTTCTCCATTACAGTGTTATCACTTTGTAGTGTTAAATATGGTGTAATGATCTACTCTTATTGTTGTGTACTTACGTAACGTTAGCTTTAATTGCTGTTATTTTCTCCATTATGCATTTTTTATTTTGTTTGATTTAACTTTCATGAACCTTTTATAATGATCAAAATAAGCAAAAGAAAAAAATACAAATAATTTGTGATTTTTTAGTCACTAGAAGAAATGTGGTCACATATGTATGTGAGTGTTCAGGAAAGCATATAAAAATCTGAGTTTTTTATAATGATTTGTTTGCTGAAATGTGCTAAATACAAGAAAGGATTTACTTTTACAGCATTAACGATTGTTTCATCTTTCTATGTTAGTATTCATCTAGTAATATATGAATTGATATATTTTCATTTGAAAATATTTTAGAAATTTCTAAACCAAGTGCCACTTTAGCACCAGTTGAGGACTAATAACTCTTACAACCTATTAAGAATGATGAAAGTACAAAACATGTTTCCTTGACTCAATATATTTGCTAATTCTTGTTATTTCTCCAATAATTCTTAACAGTTAGAGATTCCCATTGACCTCTCAAAAAGTCCACAGTTAACGCTGCAGTCTCTAGAAGTGTTTTCCCTAGATAGTGTTCAAATACCATCCCCCAGAGTTTTTCTCCTTACTTCACCACTCTATTTGCTTTATAAAGAGTACTCTATAAAAAGAGGAGTTATTATACAGCGTTTGGAAATAAATGTAAGCTACAGAACAGACTGTAGACACCTCGTTGTAGATTTTGGGTTTCTTCTACAAAGGTTTAGATGCTCCAGCCACTTTCATTAACAAGTATCAAGTATACTGTATCAGGTGATTGGTTCAGTGCCAAAGTTGATGGACGTGTAAATATTCCTTATATCCTCAGTGAAAATTGGTGTGAAAGAGAGCCATTTCAGTTGAAGAATTTCAGATAACTGTCCATAGATGGATAATTCTGCTTTAATAAACCAGAAATGACTAGATGGCCTATTATTAAGTGCTAAATTGCTGGGAGGACTTTGGATGAGGAGATCAAAGTCCTTTGTAAACCTCAGAGGCAAACTCCCAAGAAGCAGATAGTCTCACTGGAATATTTGCATTTCTTGATGTTGTAGAGTAACAACAATATATGTATGACAGACAAATTTAGGGACCGAATGAGACTCTTTATGGATATCATGAATACACAGGTCTCTACCACTAACCTGCTGTTTTTCTTGAGCTAAGGTGCAAAGCTGTGCGAGGTTAAGAAGTTGTGTGGGCAACATTGCTTCACTTTTCATTATTTATTCAAGTGCTTAAAGCACCTCTAACATGGTTTGGTTATACAGCCTTCGCCATCACCCGCACATGGTACCAGTGTTTTTTTCTCCCATGGTTAGCTAGTACTATCAGGAGCCAAAATAGGCCAGTTACACTGACCAATCAATAAATTATATGTCCTAAGAAATGAAGTTAGGATTAAAAAGAGACGTATCAGGATGTATGTTTTGTTTGTTTGTTTTGTTTTGTTTTTTGCTAATTCTTTTAAATACTCCCATTGCGACTTCATGACCATTGATATTAAAGTTATATTAACAGGCAGTGCAAATTGCTCTGGAAGGACAATACATTCCTCTGCCATCTTTCAGATCACTTCTATCGCTGTTTCTTGCAATTACAGCTACTTATTTAAGAGTACTTTGCTTAATTATGCTTAGAGAATCATTCCCATTAGTTTAGTCAAAAGAGTTAGGAACCTGTATTTCTTTGAGTAATTGTACGTAAATCAAAGTTTTATGATGCTTGCTTTTCTGCCTCTGTGCTTTTCATCAGAATCTCCTTCCCTAAGCTAAGTTTCAGGAGTCCTTACCGCAAAGTGTGAATGCTTAAACAAACAGCTAAGGACAAGATTCACAGAAGGTACAAAAGTTGAGTAGGCAGTGGTCTGCACAAAGTCCTGGAAAATGTAAAGGAGAAAGCTGTGGTTTTAGAGAAAGTTAGGGGCAAGACACTTGGGGAAAAAAAGATGAATTTATATCTGTGTCTTCTTTTATGGAACACAGTGCTCAGAGTGTCCAAAGCTAATGAAAAAATTCAGAGGCAGTAGCAGCCAGGAATTAGAGGGCTCATTGTGCTATGGAAAAATCACTGGGTTATTATTACTCATGGGGCAGTGTTCTTTAAATGCAAGACAGACGTGTACAGGCTTTACCTGTGCTCACCAAATGATGAACTATATTAACTATTTGAAAATGCAAATTACTAAATTTCTGAGGCAGGATACATGTAGTTTATAATATGCTTTGAAAATAGTCAAGCAAATGGTGAAAAGTTGCAACTGATTCTTAGAGTGGTGCAGTGAGAGCTGTTTGACATGTTTTCCCTCTGAGGTTTGCGCAGGGAAAGAAGCGATACGGAGGCACACCGTGCAGTTTTGTATTTCTCCACGTGGTGGCAATCATTCCCTGTCTTTCCTTGCCGCTTCTGCCCTTTGAGAAAGCGGCTGCTCTGCATTGTTCTGTAGCCTCTCTCACTTTGGAGAGACAAACAAGGCAAAAGTCAAAATATCAAAGGTTGAAAAATAGAAGAGTTTGTTAAGTGGAAATGGAAGTATTTCATAGTTCAGTTGTCAGAGAAATTGTGTTCTTTGTTAGGAAACCTTTTACTAGTTCTTTCCCTCTGTAGGTCAAGGATCAGTAGTGATATATAAAGTATTGAACAAGAACAGTTTTACTGAACCTTATAGACCTTCACAGAATGAGGCAAATAATAATAACACATAATATCCTTCACAAATTCACAAATTATCATGAGAGTATCTCTAATTCTGCTTTTGTGTGCGTGTTCCAGCTACAGGAGTAAATGCATGCAGTCTGGACTCCACTCCTTGGTCTGAAGAAAACATACTGTGCAGAGTTGTTGCTCTGACTAGCCAAAAATGTGTCTGCAGAAGCTATATAGTTGGACATAGCACTATCTTTCATAACATTAGCAGACGTTTCAGCTTTTCTTCTAAGTCCATGAAATTCTCATTTCTCTGTCAGACATAGGAGAGAGCTGCACTGAGAACATCAGGCTGTGCTCCGAGGCACACAGCTTGGATGTGCTGCAGCACAAAAGCATTTAACATCTCCCACGTAGCAGGCACAGCTGGCACTTGAGATAACAAGTCCAAGGATGGTAGGAAGAGTTCTTTTTTTTATGATATAAAGACAGTTTGAAAGGCAGACTTATGGTCCATAGCACACAGTTCAATTTGGTGGCTGAGAACTAGTGACAGCCTAGGAGTGTCGTGATGGTGACAAGGATGGGAGTTGTGGTAACAGTTGTGATTAAATGATGCAGTGATATAGAGAACCAAAAATGGTGATGACAGTAATAGTTTTCATCTCTCTCTCTTTTTTTTTTTTTTTTTTTTCAGAAAGTTGTGGTGGAACAACCCACAGCCCCTCTGTCCCTTCCCACACAGGAGAGACACTGGGGAAGCAATGCTGCTTTACTGCCACTTGCTCTACTGGGTGTTGGAGGAGGAAGAATTAAAACCTTTTCTGGGGAGTCTTTGCTCTGGAGAGCCACATAAATGTAGTGAGAAAGGCTGCATGAGCGGGTGAATGAGTGCACCAAAGGGGAACCACCAGCAAAGCACAGCAAAGGCTTCAAGTTTAGATGCTTAGACTTCCTCTCCATGGATTATAGTTCCCATAATTCAGACATCACTTTGGTTATTTGCATTTCTAACATCTGATCTGAGGGGAGACTTGAAAAGAGAAATAGCAAGTTATGACCAACAGAAAGAATTTTGTTGGTATGAATGCTGGACCAGATCAAAGATTAATATATCGTGATGTCTTGTGATTGAGTCCTATCTTGAGCAATCAGAAAGGGTGTGTAGGGACTACTAAGTGAACAAGAGCAACTGTTCTTAATGTTTCCGGTAAGTATTCTCCCATCCTTTCAGCTTTTTGACACAGGGACATTCTGAGCCAGGGGTGATGCTGTATATTCAGTAATCTTCAGAGGATTTCTCTTCTGTGACATCTGGTCTCCTGTTCAACCCCAGGGGACTTCTATATTTCATTATGACAAGGAGTCTCACAGCTCATCTCCACTTTTTCCTTTATTGGTTGTGAACTTTCTACTTGCTTGCTTTGTTTCTTACCAAATAGTTCTTCTCAGGCTCCTTCAAGGTTGCAGCAAGAGTATTGCAAGTTTATGTAATCTCACAGTTATTTTTCAGATATAAAGAATATGGTGTCACTTCCCAGAATCCTAATACAATCTCTATTCCTAAAATTGCAAACTTTTTTTTGTTTTAACTTGTCTAGATGTTCTGTGAAATTACAATTTGTTTAAATTATGACAGCTTTCCTATCCAGTAATGCAAAGCACTTCAGTCTGTATGTAGTGGGCCACCATGTGCTTTATAACTGTCATGTAGCTCATAGTATTATAGAAATTTCACTACATACAGAAGACCCCAAGTCTTTTTTTCTTCTGTCTTCCTTCCTTTCCTATTTCTTTTCTTCATTTACAAAAAGTTTCAGTTCACAACATTGAAAATGGAACCATAAGCATCATGTCCCACTGAAAGTGGTGGTAAAATATGTTCTCATGTCCTGCAGTATGATTACATTCTGTGTGCCTGTCCATTTTATTTAGCATATACATCCTGAATGCACTTATAAAATGATCATACAAGTCATAATGTAGAAATTAGTCTTGCACATTGGTACACTGTTGCAACGATGACTTCCACAAATAATTACTTAGTGCTATTATTCACGCGAAAAGGGAAGCAGTCAATGGGGGTTGAATAATAGTAAATACACCGGTGTCTTTACACAGTCACAAAAGGACTGTGTCTAATGGAATAGGTTTTGTGTATCCACCATGAACTGAAGAAAAGTTTGAGGGGGAAGGTTAGCTTGCCAGTTCTTTCTTTTTTTTTCACTTTTTTTTTTTTTTTTTTTTTTTTTGGGGGGGGGTGTTTTTGCTTATTCTTACTAGCCACATTCTTATTTGAATAATTATTTCAATGCTCTGTGGTTTTTGCTGAGTACAAATTGTTTGTCAAGGGTGAGGAGTGCTGTATGAGTGTTTTTTCATCACTTAAATTATTTCTTTGATTCTAAATAAATAATAATGATATTATTTATTGGATCCACCCAAGGGTGCTGAGGAAGCTGGCAGAAGTGATTGCCAAGCCACTTTCCACCATCTGTCAGTGTTCCTGGTCAGCCAGAGAGGTCCCAGAGGACTGAAGGTTTGCCAGGGTGACTCCTGGAAGAGACAGGGAGACAAGAAGGGTTCTGAGGAGGATCCAGGGAACTGCAGGCCTGTCAGCCTAACCTCAGTGCCAGGAAAGATTATGGAGCAGATTGAGTGAGATCACACGGCATGTGTGGGACAACTGGGAGATTAGGTTCATCCAACATGGGCTCATTAAAGGCAGGTCCTGCTTGTCCAACCTGATCTCCTCCTATGGTCAAGTGATCAAGTGACCCACCCACCTGCCAGATGAGGGAAGGGCTGTTGACATAGTCTACCTGGACTGGCAAAGCCTTTGACAGTGTCTCCCTCAGTATTCTCTGAGAGAAGCTGGCAGCCCTTGGCTTGGACAGGTACACGCTTTGCTGGGTAAAGAACTGGCTGCATGGCCAGGCCCAGAGAGTGGTGGTGAATGGAGTTAAATCCAGAGGGACCTGGACAGGCTGGATCACTGGGCTGAGCCCAGTGAGATGAAGACCAACAAGTGCTGGGTTCTGGATGTTGGCCACAGCATCCCCAGGTAACGCCACAGGCTTGGGGCAGAGTGGCTGGAAAACTGAGGAGAAGAAATTGACCTAGGGGTGTTGGTCAGTGCTCAACTAAACATGAGCCAGCAGTGTGCTCAGGTAGCCAAGAAGGCCAATGGCATCCTGGTTTGTATCCAAAATAGTGTTGCCAGCAGGAGCAGGGAAGTGATTGTCCTGTACTCAGCACTCGTGAAGGCTGCACCTTGAGTACTCTGTTTGGTTTTGAGCCCCTCACTACAAGAAAGACACTGAGGCTCTGAGGCTTGTCTAGAGAAGAACAACGAAGCTGGTGAGGGGTCTGGAGCACAGGTCTTATGGGGAGCAGCTGAGGGAACTGGGATTGTTTAGTCTGGAGAAGAGGAGGCTCAGGGGAGACCTTATAGCTCTCTACAACTTGCCTGAGAGGAGGTTCTGGTGAGGTAGGTGTCAGCCTCTTCTCCTATGAGAGGGAATGGCCTCAAGATGCACCAGAGGAGATTCAGGTTAGATATTAGGAAAAATTTCTTCTCCAAAAGAGTGGTCAGGCACTGGAATGGGCTGCCCAGGGAGATGCTTGAATCACCATCCTTAGAGGTGTTCAAGAAACATTTAGATGTTGTACAAACGGACATGGTTTAGTGGGGAAATATTGGTGGTAGGTGAACGGTTGGACTGCATGATCTTTTCCAACTTTGGTGATTGTATGATTTCATGATTCTATTTACAACACCTTTTTGCACTAAAGTGCGAGTTTTCATTCAAATGATTTTATGATACGGCTTAGAAGTTGTGGCAGTAACATCACAGTAGTAGTCGGGAACTTATTTAATAGTGGTTTTTTTTCTTAAATTGAGGAAGGAATGACCGTTTAAACATACTCTTTGTTTTCTATTGTTTAACTGGTCTTTTACTTACAGCATTTGACATCTCAGCCATGAATATTCTGGAGTTTTTTAGTACTCTTGGATGCAGGATCTTCCCAAGTGAAAAAAAAGGTTGAGTCTACTGATTTGGCAAGCTCAATATATTTTATTGGTGAGACTGATCTCTTTACCTAAATCCGATAGACCTAAACATATCCTGGAATGCCAGTTTTGGTGTGTATGTATGTTATTACTTCTGTTGGTTTTGCTGGTGCAAATAAAAGTTTCTGAAGAATTTTTGGGTGACTAAGCAGAGCAAATCCTGGGAGCAGAGTTTGGAGAATCAGCTGTGCTGTGAGAGCCTGCAAATGAAGTATGGAGCAGGTACCTTTGCAGTGCTGCTTCCAGTGCCCATTGTGATCCAGAAGCACTGGGCCGAGCCTGTGTGAAGCAGAGCTTGGTATTAATGAGGCCTATGGACTGCCTGCTGCTCAACACTGCACTGCAGGACCTCACATGATGGGGAAAAGGTTGGCAAGAAAATTGCATGGCTCCACACAGGTATTAAGAAGGCCATGAGATTTCATTAGTTCTCCTCAAGTTCTGACTGGGCTTATTAAACTCCACAATGCTCCAGTTCCTGCTGTGGTGGCTGCAGGTAGTAGAAATTGTCTCTGCAATCTGACAGTTTAATAGTTTCTTTAGTAAGAGAAAATTCTTGTTTTTGTAAAACCCTGAGATATTTCAGACTTAAAGTCACATTATTTAGTGATGAGGGTTTCCCAAATTAGTTCCAGCTGAGCTGATAGGACTATGCAGCATAATCTAACTCTTTTCAGAGAGATTCTTGCTTGTCCCTAAAGCGGTGTATCTGTACTACATAGCTCTGCCTCAGCACAGTTCACCCCATTTCTCAATTGGACTTAGTTTGTGAGTCTCTGCATGATGCCATGCCTATTTCCCAAGGTGCTTGGTAGATGCAGAAGCAAAAACGTGGTATGTGAAGATACCATATCATTAACTGAAGTCTGAAGGGTTCACCAAGCTGAAGAAGCCTGAAGTTCAAATGTCCATGCATGTGCATTGTAACTGTGTAGGTGGCTACAGATTTCTTATGAAAAATAGAAGCACCATATAGTAGAGGTGATAATCAAATCCTCAGTGGCAATCTATTGATAACAGCACACTGCAAGCATATCGGATCCACTGAAGATGTAGAAAATCAAAATAGGAAGTACCAATTCCAGTGGGTCTGTTCAAAGCACTGTTAAGCACTGTAGCAGAACCATTTGGAGAATACTAGTTTGGAGAATGGAATTGAGATGAGAAAAGAATGGGGAAGTCTGGAAGTCTGACTGTAAAATTTTGCATGAGAACAAAAGCTTCCATGGCTAGAGGAAAACAAAAAGAGAACTTTAGGTTATAGAAGAAAAGGCTCAAGACAATATTAACCACAAATCTTTGGATCTACCTCTCAACTACAAGATAGTTTACAATCATAAGAATGAACTTGATCAGCCTGAAAAATGGCATATGACAATTTGAACTGAAGTAATTGTTTCTGCACGGTAGAATACAATAAAGCTGATTCTGCCAGGCCCAGTTCAGTGCTTTTATGTGCCCTCAAGGCACCATTTATATTCCAATAAAGAGAATTTGTGCATTGAAAATTATTTTATCCTTAAATCACAACAATCCCCTGCTGTTGGTACTTAAAAAATTACAAAATAATTAATTCAATGCTCTTCCCTACAGAATGCTTAATGGTATTCTTCCCCCATCTCAAAGTTATGCTACTGAGTTGGGATTGTAGTTTTAGGACCTTTGTAAAGGAACAGGCTTTGTAGTCATGAAAGATCTTCTATCAAAACAAAAGAAAAGTCTATAAAGAGTTATTCTTTGTATCTTTTGTAAATGTTGTGGTACATTCCAGATCAGTCAACTTCTCCATCAACTTACAAAGAAATTTCCAAATGGGCAAATCCCCAATTCTGCCAAAACTCCATTTGCTTGTTTATTTTTTTCTTAATTTGATTGCCAAGAGTTTGTGTTTGACTTGTTGCCATGAATAAAACCATTCCTCTTTCAACAATGGGCTCTCTGGGAATGGTGTGGGAACGCTAATCTCATTACACAGCTTAGAAGTTCCCACTCTGCAGTGACCCAGGAAAGGCGGCTTATCGGGCACTTAGCAGAGCTGTCAGCTGGTCAGCTCAAGAAGAGTGTTTGTCTTTGTGGAGCAGGCCAGGGGAGCAGTAGTAAGGGTTTGTTTATTTGTTTTAAGTAAATAGAACAACAGGGAACTTCTTCATCCTTGACCTGAAAGTCATGTTCATGTAAAAAGAGAACATTAATGGTAAAATATACTACAATGTCAACAACACAGTGGTCAGCTGCGCTAATTGATTTATAATCAAGAGATGAGTGGAGTCTTTGCAAGCTGCTGTATCTTGTGATATTTTCTGTGACCATCTTGATCATTGCTAGATGCCTCTAGTAGAATGGCTTTCCCTGAAGTGAAATAGCACTGAGAGTCAGTGATGCTTTCATATTTTTGATCTTAGTGATGGGCATCTTGTGATACCTTCTGTCACATGGCCAAGATCTAGTGACACCAGAGTGGGCATAACTGGAGAGGAAGGACTCTCTGCAAAGGCAGAAAACACAACATAGCTGAGAGGGGAAAGGGGCAGACTTAGTAATTAGCTGAGATTTGGACGGTGTGGGGTGAGAGCATCTATTTTGGCATTAGAAAACACATTGGAAAACATAGCAGTACCTTAGTTTTAGTAAGAATGGGACTAATGCAAAGCAGGAAAAAATGCCTGTTTTTTCCCCTCTGATTTAACTCTGCATTTGACTTGTGAAGCCATTTCTATAGGAAAGGGGAGTAGGAGTGCTGTAAGCACCTGAAATGTTGTTTTCCAGAAGCTCAAGCACCGGAGACTGAGTTATTGGTAGAAATGAGTGTCATACTCTGTCTAGCTTCAGTCTTAGTCCTATGCTTTAACTGATCGAATTGTTCAAATAAAGCAAAATACCATCCATTGTGGGTACAAAATCTGCAGTAGACCAAAACTCTTTTGCTTTTTGGATTCAAGTCCTGGTGCAGCTCCAGAAGTGTTCCTGTGTGAAATTCTTTCCTTCCTTTGCCTAATATTCCCAGTATTTCTCTTTCGCCTCTGTATAATGCTCATATTCAGAAGACATAAACTAAACTGTGCTCATGAGAGTCTTGAATAGCCTAGTGATGACAGCCTAACCAGAAAGCATTGCTGTTTTAAATTGTCATTTAGAGAATAGCATTATGAAATTCTTCTTTAAGAGTCAGTGCATTAACACATTTTTTCCTTCTCCCCTTGCCCCTTATTGCAAACTTGAGAGCAGTTCCTGTTTCCTAATGCACTTCGAAGAATGAGCAAATCTTGTAAACCATAAACATCCGTTCCCAGTGTCACTGAAGATTGTTGAGGGAACTCAGTGATTCTGCAAACCAAGGACTCAGTAAAGAACTGCCCTTCAGCTATAGTTTATCTATTTGTTTGCTTTCATATGGTTTTAAACAATAGCATGGCATGCTGTGATTCTGAGTAGCTGTGCCTTTTTTTTCCTCTTCAGGGCAGATATAGGCAACAGTCAATTTTCTGTATTCAGTATTTAGTCTGTATAACATAAAAGGATAACAAAATGCTACTTGTCTCAGTGCACTGGGGTGTGCCACCTATAACCTGTTAAAGGAAATAAGGATACTGAACTAGATATATATGATCTGTGTTTTAGTTTTGCATTTTTTTTTAATTGCCTGTTACTTCATTGCCCAAGGTCAGTCTTTGTCAGACAAGTGGACCAACAGTTCTCTAGAGTAACATAAAACCATTAAGTTGCTCTTTGATCTTGCACCTTCTTTAGAACCTTTTAATCAATTAACCATGAAGCTACTCAGCTTGTCTTATTTCCTGCACATAAAACTACTTTGGTCTAGCTGACATGTTACTACATTATAGATCAAAGATCGAAGGAAACTTCACATCCAACCAGGATAATTATGTGGATTTTTTTCTGTATCTATTAGATAAATTTTCATCCCTCAGATAGAGGAAAACAGCATTTTGATCTAGACTGAATAAAGGATTCATGTGTATTTTAAAGGGTAACTAAATGGATTTTAGTATAATTGACCTTACGTGGGATGTGAATTATTTCATGGCTAGTTTGCTGAGCCTCAGCTGTCCCTGTATGTATTGAGAGTACCCTCTATTGATAATAAGAGGATACATGACCTACGGGAACAGGAGCACTGATCTCTCTTTTAGAATACCTCTAAATAAGATAGAGAAATTAAATACTGAGTGTATTGTAGTGGGATGCAAATCAAAATCCTTTTAGCCCAGGAATTCAAGATTGATAACTGAGAGAGTTGTGGTTTCAGGCTTGCAGGCCCACACTTCTGTAATTTTACTGGTTGGTAGACACAAAATTTTTTATCAAAGGAATCAGAGATCCCCTCAGTATTATGTTCTTTTAGATCTCTGGATGTTGATATTACTACTTACTAGTTCTATGGAAATTAAGGTGTCTCAAAATGTACTCCCCATTCCTTCTGGACAAATTCTAGATTACACAAACTTACTTTACTTACCTCTTTTTGAGCTTCCCGCTGAAATGGACCGAGTGTCACCCATACTGGTCCTATGCAGCAAAACATCTGCTTACTCTGCTTACAAAATATGCTCCAGGCATATTTTGCACAGCCGTTTCCTGTGGTATTGGCATATTCTCCTTCTGCTTCCTGATACTGAAAACTTAGCTGGCCCACGTGTAAGAGCGTCACCAGGTGTATGCATTATCAGCACCCAGAAATATAAAGAATCAGCATGATTTCTCAAGAAAAGCGGATGCCCTACTGTGTTGTGTTTTTTGTTTGTTTGTTTGTTTTTGTTTTTAAGTAGTAAAGTAGCATTTTTGAAAGAATCTGCTTTGTGAAATGGTAGTGTAGAATATTATTCATAGATATCCCCCTATTCTCTGAAGGCATACCTTATATCTAGGCTCTCTACACTACAAAGTAGATAGGAAATGGGGACCCTTGTAGCTGTTATAAATCACATTATTTTCATGCTAAGTTTAAGCCACACTCTATTTGCAAATCTGTATTGATTTTTCTGAATGTTATGCTTCCTTTAACTAAACAGGTCCCTGCTGATGTTTGTCATCTTCCTTGTAAGCTGAATTAAAAGAGAATGAAGAAGTTAGTGGATGGTGTATATAAAGTGTTCTTTGATAGATATGCATCTTTTGAACAAAGAAGAGCACTTTCAGCTCTTGATACTAAGGAAGAAATATTTTCCCTAATCTCCTCTGTACAAATTCCTCATGTAAGTCCAAATGGAAATTTCCCAGAAAAAGAAAAGTTATTCGTAGAACTTGTTCTTACACATACCTCTGCTGTACCTCTTCACTGCTGGTTTTAAGATCCAGTGGGGTGCTTTCCTTTTGGGATTTGAAAAGATACAGAAATCCAAAAGGAGTCAGAAGGAGGTTACGCTTAATTTTGAGCCTAAAGCAGGCCAAACTTTAGATTTTAGTGTTTGTTTTCTTTCTACCTCAAGCTATAAATCATCCAAGATTCATCAAACTGTTTGCAAATCTAATCCAAGCTGGACCGAGTTACAGACTGGACCAAGATGTAGGTTTATAGTAATGCCTGAAAACAGGAAAGACTTTAGATCAGAAAGGAAAAACTATCTGGTTTCATTATATGTGGCTTCAAGTTTCATTACAAAAGGGTTTACACAGCTTTGATCCCCTAATTTGGCTAAAAACAAGAAAAGAAATGATCTGCATGTGCACACAGCTATTTCAGTGTGTGCATGTGACTAAAATAGATACACTGTATGCATGTTCCACGCAGAAATGCTGCATTTAAAATGCATAGATTGTGAAGTCAAGGTAGATTAGGTCAAACATCCTCACCGGCAGCTACCTTGAATTCTTAATCGTATCTGCCGTTGTTCAGAACTGCTCAGGAAAACTGAAAAGTGTAAATAAGTTCACAGCCTGAAGAAGAAAGAAACAAAGAAGAAAAGTACGTGCTTTCTACTGTTGTATATGTGTATGTATACACATACACTAAGAAAAAGATTTTACAAGAAGAATCTGTTTTCCATAATGCTTTATTATGGAGCCACAATTAAGTGAGTCTTCAAAAGGGAGTACTAAAGAAATGACTTCACTGGAAGCAGTTTTACTACAATGGGGCTCATTTATTTTTTATTTTTGGTTAAAGACCTTCTGTCTTTCTGACTGCTGTCACTGAAGAGGAATTGCCAATTCTCTTCACTGCTCTGGAGTCTGGAGAGCGGCAATGCGAAGTGAGCTCCTTTCCCACAAATCCCAGACAGCGCTGACATGGGGACAAGGGCAGAGCCGAGGGAGAGCATCCGCACACACTGAATAGCTTTTTTCCAAAGTAACGCGTGCTATGGCTTCTTTCGCCAACTGCTGGAGGACTTGGACCACTGTTCTCAAACCAGGTTTTGTGCACTGAAACTATTAACTCATTTTTGTAGCAGATGATAGAAGTTTTGGTGGCTTCAGGCCAGCCAAGTTGGGTTTACAGATGCTTTCCATCACCGAAACAGCATGAAGCAGCTTGAGCCTACAGTGAATCTGGCCCTAGATTTCTTGAAACCAGTGTTCTCTTCTCAGTAGTTTAATACCCCTCTTTTCTTGCATTTTACAAACCTATTCAGTACCATGTGAAGTGCAAATGGACTGTGGCTACTTCTGCTGGAAGAAGTTATTCCCATACATGAAGACTTCTGACTGGTTGCTACTTTTTGGGGCTGTAATTATCCTTTCTACAAGATTTTGAGAGTATATGGCTGTATTTGTTTTCCAACAACAATTGCAGCAGTTAATTCCGTGTATGTTCAGTCCCTAGAAATTTGATACTGAACCAGGGCTGGTTCCTTTTTATCATTATTACGACCTGTCTTTCCTAGGCCCTCAGACCTTATTTCTTTGTTTATTCTTTGCTTATTCTTTGTTCTCTTCATCAGAGTAACTGGGGAAGCTTTCCCTTCCCTTCCCTTCCCTTCCCTTCCCTTCCCTTCCCTTCCCTTCCCTTCCCTTCCCTTCCCTTCCCTTCCCTTCCCTTCCCTTCCCTTCCCTTCCCTTCCCTTCCCTTCCCTTCCCTTCCCTTCCCTTCCCTTCCCTT